>CM035110.1:3050035-3624335 GCA_020205505.1 Panax japonicus | reverse complement strand
CGTCCAAATTGTCAACACGATACTGTTTTGTGGTGTAAAATTCAAGAATGATCAGAAGAATATTTCTATGAAAGGATACTGGATGAAGCGCAAATATCAAGGATATTCCACTAATTTCATGGAGCATAGAAGTCAAAGTTTTATCCAACTGAGTATAATAAAGAATGGAATAACAAAAGAAATCACCATGCATGCGATAGACCGCACAGACAGGTTATTCCAGCAGAATAATAATAACGGAACCAGGTCAGGTGAAATTCACACCGACAGGATGTTCCAACAGAATAATAAAGAATGGAACCAGGTCCGGTGTAAAACACACAGACAGGATATTCCAACAGAATAATAAATAATGGAACCAGGTCCGGTGTAAAACACACAGACAGGATATTCCAACAGAATAATAAAGAATGGAACCAGGTCCGGTGTAAAACACACAGACAGGATATTCCAACAGAATAATAAAGAATGGAACCAGGTCCGGTGTAAAACACACAGACAGGATATTCCGACAGAAATATAAAGACAGGATAGTAAATGGATGTCACCAAGTATAGGGTATTCCGCGTATACCGGTTATTCCAACAGAATAATAATGAATGGAATAACATAAGGATTTCACCAAGTATAGGGTGTACCGCGTATACAGGTCATGTATAGGGTATGCCACTTTTACAGGTTATTCCAACAGAATAACAAAGAATGGAAGAACATAAGTTCTCTTCAAGAAGAAAGAATAACACCCCTTACCTTATTTAGGAGATTGAATACTGCAGTAGTGTAATAACCGAATACTCTTCTTCTTTCTCTCTTATTCTCTCTATACTTTCTCTCTCTATAGCTTGAGCGAATTCGTGAAAAATAATGAAGCCCTAGGCCTCTATTTATAGAAGATTTATTACTATTTACGAAAGTATTTACTATTTACGAAGGTAATTACTATTGACGAAGGTAATTACTATTTACGAAGGTAATTACTATTTACGAAGGTAATTACTATTTACGAAAGTAATTACTATTTACAAAAGTAATTACTATTTATGAAAAAGACTCTTAGATGATGACATATGGCCCCCCATAAATAATTCAACTTACCACAAACGTCTAATAATAGACTCTTTATATACATCAAGGATTGAATAAAAATTACCAGAAATCATTTTATTTTTAATCAGCACATATTTAATCTTTCAACAATTATTAATCATTTATAACTTGTCGTCTCAATTATTGTTTAAATAATATAACATATTATACAGATGATACTGTGACAATAATTGAATCAATAATATAAGAGATATGATGCAGCAATTACTGTAGCAATAATTGAGTATAGCTGAGTGACTTCTCACGTAAGCATCAATAATCAATACCGTGTGCTACTATGCAACAACGCGTATTACTGTACTTTTACTACCGAGTAGTTCAACAGTTTTAACGGTAATACCTCCGCCGTTATTTTATAGAAAGATAATTTTGTTTTTTTCTAACTACGACAATACTTCCGTTGTGGGGTCCACCAATGATTGTGCCGTCGTACGAATATTCCCCGACAAAAAGAATATTCCCCGACCAAACGAATATTTTATAACAACTTGCGTACTTTGCAAATTTATAAATATTACCCACAACTATAACATTATATCAAATTTATTCCATAATATTCAAAAATAATAATTATGAAAATTCATCTTTATTTATAAAAACTGGGGTCTTACAACCTCCCCTTCTTATGAAATTTCGCCCTCGAAATTAGGGTACGTACCTGGTATGTCAAAGAGATAAGGATACCTTGATTTCATTTCAGATTCTAACTCCCAAGTCATTTCCTCAACATCGTGGTTTCTCCACAAAACTTTGACTTGAGGTATAACCTTAGAGCGTAGAATATGTTCCTTCTTATCCAAGATTTGAACAGGAACCTCTTCATACGTCAGATCTTCCGCTATTTCGTCCGGTTCTAACTCAATAATGTGGTTCGGGTCTTTCACATATTTTCGTAACATGGATATGTGAAAAACGTTATGAACACGAGACATACTTGGCGGTAAAGCGAGTCTATAGGCCATAGTTCCTACTCGATCGAGGATTAAAAATGGACCGATGAATCGAGGATTGAGTTTTCCTCTCTTTCCAAATCTTGTAACTCCTTTCCATGGAGTAACACGTAACAACACATGATCTCCTATATTGAATTCCACGTCCTTTCGATGAAGATCAACATAACTCTTTTGTCGACTTTGTGAGGTTTTTATACGTTGTCGGATCGTTTGAATCTTTTCCGTAGTCATACGTACCAACTCCGGTCCCAACAACGTTGCTTCACCCACCTCATCCCAACATACTGGAGAGCGACACTTTCTTCCATATAACGCTTCGAATGGAGCCATGCCAATACTTGCTTGATAACTGTTGTTATAGGAAAACTCCACCAATGGTAAGAACTTGTCCCAACTTCCCTTGAAATCAAGGACACAGAGTCTTAATAGATCTTCAAGAGTTTGAATAGTCCTCTCCGACTGTCCGTCCGTCTGAGGATGATATGCCGAGCTAAATCGTAAGTCTGTGCCCATAGCTTTTTGCAAACTAACCCAAAATCGTGAAGTAAATCTTGGGTCTCGATCAGAAACTATGGATACCGGCATACCATGCAGTCTTACAATCTCATTTATGTACATACGAGCAAGACGTTCAAGTGTATAAGTTTCTCGTATCGGTAAGAAATGAGCAGACTTGGTCAATCTATCAACAATAACCCAAATCGCATCTATGCCTTGAGAAACCTTAGGAAGACCGGTAACGAAATCCATGGTAATGTGCTCCCACTTCCATTCTGGAATTTCAAGTGGTTGCAATGGACCTTTTGGTACTTGATGCTCCGCTTTAACTCGTTGACAAGTTAGACACCTTGAGATAAACAATGCTATCTCTCTCTTCATATTACTCCACCAAAATGTATGACGAATATTATGATACATTTTGGTACTCCCAGGATGGATTGCAAACGGTGTATTGTGCGCCTCCATCATGATTTTATACTTTAAATCAGGGTCGTTAGGAACACAAAGTCTGGAGTTGACTCGAAGTATTCCTTCTTCATCGATTCTTGCTTCCGGCATAGCACCTTCTTGCACTTTCTTCTTCATACGCATCAGCTCCAGGTCTGTAGCTTGAGCAGCTTTAACTTTATCGATTAAAGTCGGTTCTACTCGTATATTCGCCATTGTCACATGTGTCCCTGGAGTCTTCAACTCTATCTCCATCCTTTGCAAGTCACACAAAATGGGCCCTTGCGTTGACAATATCGCACTCGTACTTGCATGTGATCTTCTACTCAATGCGTCAGCTACTACGTTCGCTTTTCCAGGATGGTATTGGATGGTATGATCATAATCTTTCAACAGTTCAAGCCAACGTCGTTGTCGCATGTTGAGTTCCTTTTGAGTGAAGAAATATTTGAGGCTTTTATGATCCGTAAAGATCTCCACTTTCTCCCCATAGAAGTAATGCCTCCAAATTTTAAGTGCAAAGACAACAGCTGCCAACTCTAGATCATGAGTAGGATAATTCCTCTCATATTCTTTGAGTTGTCGCGAGGCATAGGCTATGACTTTTCCATGTTGCATGAGAACACATCCCAACCCTTTGCTCGAAGCATCACTGTAGATGACAAATCCCTCCGAGCCAGATGGTATTGTCAGAACAGGTGCTGAAATGAGTCTCCTCTTGAGTTCTTGAAAACTCTTCTCACATTCTTCGCTCCAACTGAACTTTGTATCTTTCCGAGTCAGCTGAGTCAATGGAGTAGCGATTCGAGAAAATCCTTCCACGAATCTTCGATAATAACCAGCTAAACCGAGAAAGCTACGTACTTCGGTCACTGATTTAGGTTGCTCCCAGCTTTGAATAGCTTCAATCTTTGCTGGGACAACAGATATTCCACGACTTGATACCACGTGCCCAAGGAATGCTACTTCCTCAAGCCAGAACTCGCATTTCTTCAACTTGGCATAAAGCTTATATTCACGAAGCTTTTGGAGTGTCAGCCTCAAGTGTTGCTCATGATCTTCACGGCTTTTGGAATAAATAAGGATGTCATCAATAAAGACGACCACAAAATGATCCAAATATTCCTTGAATACTCGGTTCATCATATCCATGAAGGCAGCAGGAGCATTAGTCAATCCAAAGGACATGACTAAGAATTCATAATGCCCGTACCGAGTTCTGAAAGCCGTCTTTGGAATGTCATCGGTTCTAATCTTCAATTGGTGATACCCGAACGAAGATCGATCTTTGAAAAGAATTTGGCTCCTTGCAACTGGTCAAATAGATCATCAATTCGTGGCAATGGATACCTATTTTTGATGGTGACATGATTTAACTCCCGATAATCAATACAAATTCGCATACTCCCATCTTTCTTCTTCACGAATAGAACAGGAGGACCCCAAGGAGAAGTACTAGGACGAATAAAGCCAATGTCTAATAATTCCTGCAGTTGGGTTTTTAACTCCTGAAGTTCAATAGGAGCCATTCGATATGGGGCTTTAGAAATGGATTTTGTACCGGGTTCAAGGTCGATACAAAATTCAATCTCACGCTCTGGGGGTAGGCCAGGAAGTTCTTCGGGGAATACGTCAGGAAATTCATTAACAATAGAAATATCGTTCAAAACTGACGTATTTTTGTTTAAATCTGTGACATGAGCTAAGAAAGCTTGACATCCGTTTTTCAATAAACGAATAGCTTTATGGCTTGAGATGACCGTGATTGATTTTAATGGTTTGGTCGCTTGAATTCGCATAATAGGTTGATTAGGAATATGAAAGCTAACAACCTTATGGAAACAATCAATTTTTGCATGATAAGCAGTTAACCAATCAATCCCTAGAATCACGTCAAATGCAAGTATTTTCAATGAAATAAGATCTACAGGTAATGTGAGGGTACCGATTTGAACCAAACAAGACTTATAAACAGTGGATGTAAGGAAGGTTTCTCCCAACGGAGTTTCCACAGATAAGTCAAAATCTAATTTCTCCGGAGTCAAATTTAATCGATGAGCGCAAGTAGGAGAAATAAAAGAATGGGTAGAACCGGTATCAAATAAAGTATAGACTTCGTTAGAGTTTATGATAAGCTTACCCGTGATGACCTCATTCGGGTTCCTTGCTTTCTGGGAGGTCACAACAAACGCTCTCCCTTGCACTACCGACTTTGACCTTTCTGGGACGGCCTTTGGTGCCTCCACCCTAGTTGAATTGGTCTTTGGTAAACGACAAAATCGGGCCAAGTGACCTTCTCTTCCACAATTATAACATGCTTTGGACGGCATCGCGCAATTTGGACTGATGTGTCCCTCCCCTCCACATTTGAAGCATATGATAGGTGGTCTTTCTCCTTCCTTAACAACGGGTGCTGGTGCTGACGTCTTTCCATCATTGTTGAATCTCCTCTTTTTGAAATGTCCATTCTTATTGTTTTGGCCCTGATTACCACCGAAGTGGTTACCATTTCTGGCCTGATGATGTCCTCCACGCTTGTTGTCACCCGCTTCGATGACTGCTCTCACTGGTATTATCATTTTGCCGGCTGCTCTCTTTTGATTGCGTTGACTCGTTATCGCGCTCTACCAACTGAGCCCTATTTACAACATCAGAATACAAACACAGTTTATGAGAAATAAGATGTTGACGTATCTCCGGCTTCAAACCTCTTAAAAACATTCGCGCCATTCTCTCTTCATTATCCACCAAATGGGACGCAAACCGTGATAACTCTGCAAATTTTGCCTCGTATTGCGACACGGTCATATTATTTTGTTCCAACTTAATAAACTCCACCTCCTTCATGTGGCGAATACTTTCGGGAAAGTATTTATCATTGAACAGCTCCTGGAACTTCTCCCAAGACATCTTCAGTACGGAAGGTTGAGTACGTTTTACCGATTCCCACCAGTAATCTGCCTCTCCACGCAACATAAAGGCGGCAAAGGGAACCTTTTGCTCCTCGGAGCATCCCAAGACATCAAATATCTTGGTCATCTGCTTTATCCATGTTTCCGCCATAAGTGGTTTTGGCTCTCCCTTAAACTCCGGTGGTCCCAGCTCCTTGAACTGTTTAGCGGTGACCGCCCGAGAGTTTCCCGCGTTTCCATCTACGTTTTGGACAGGAGTTGCTCTCGCCTGCTGCTGCATGAATTGCATAAAACCTCTGAACATTTGATCATTCGTCATTTGGTCAGTGTTGTTGTTTGCATGAGGATTTTCGCCTTCCTGTTGCACATTATCCTGATTATTGATATGTGGTGAATCAACGATCGCCTGTGCTCCATTGCCAATCTCAACATTCTCAGATGTCATTTTCAGATACTGCCACAAAACAAAAGGTTAATTGACATGTAACATATTATCCCTATATTCTGACCGACCAATAAAATAGCACATAAACTTAGGTAGGTCATACTAGCGAAGGAATTCCCCGTCTCTCCCCTCCTAGTACTATTCTCACATCTTAGCCAGGGATCATATCCCTAAGCTTTGATACCAACTGTGACGCCCCCAAAATTAGGTATACATCACCCATCTTGAGTCGCCAGATACATGGTACAGAATTCAAATACAACTTCCTAACACAACTGTTGTGTACAATACGACAAAACATAACTGTGAGTTTGAATACAATTATTGTCTACTAGAGATCATACAAACTCAAAAGATGTCCTCAATACAATTATTGTCACACTATTTAACAGAATAGTGAGGACTACTAATACTATTCTCTGGTCCATCACTCCGTTCCCCGACTCGTCCCAGCTATATTCTCATTTCCTGAAGAGAATAGTGAAAGAAAGGGTGAGCTCAACTAGCCCAGTAAGAAATATTATGACTAAGATAATGCAGAATAAATTATCATTAGCCTTCAACAGTGTTAAACTGATAAAATACAATAAACATCAAGTTTAACTACAGCGGAACCAGCAATCCATTAAAAGAGTCAAGTAGAAAATAAAATCTACTATCTTTTATGATTTAAAAGGTTTTTCATCATCGTTATAGCTGAGACTCAGCTTAATAAATATTCCACATCATCGAATCACCCCCGCACTACGGCCAAGGATATTCTTTAGTATCACGACCACAATTATTCATGCACTACGGCCAAGAATATTTGTGTATTCATTAATGGTCATGATCATGCCAACAACTGTCCATCAATGCACTACGGGCCAATGAGAACTTTTTATTTTTACATCATTTGTAATATTACGGTCATGATTACACCGAAAATCCCTGGTCATAATCACACCAAGTCCATCTATGCACTATAGGCCACAGATGACTTTCAACAAAATATAAACATGAGGATGATGACAATGATATAAGAATTTAATAAAACAAGTTCAAGAATTATTTTATCCAGGAATTATTAACGTCCAAATTTGTCAACACGATACTGTTTTGTGGTGTAAAATTCAAGAATGATCAGAAGAATATTTCTATGAAAGGATACTGGATGAAGCGCAAATATCAAGGATATTCCACTAATTTCATGGAGCATAGAAGTCAAAGTTTTATCCAACTGAGTATAATAAAGAATGGAATAACAAAAGAAATCACCATGCATGCGATAGACCGCACAGACAGGTTATTCCAGCAGAATAATAATAACGGAACCAGGTCAGGTGAAATTCACACCGACAGGATGTTCCAACAGAATAATAAAGAATGGAACCAGGTCCGGTGTAAAACACACAGACAGGATATTCCAACAGAATAATAAATAATGGAACCAGGTCCGGTGTAAAACACACAGACAGGATATTCCAACAGAATAATAAAGAATGGAACCAGGTCCGGTGTAAAACACACAGACAGGATATTCCAACAGAATAATAAAGAATGGAACCAGGTCCGGTGTAAAACACACAGACAGGATATTCCGACAGAAATATAAAGACAGGATAGTAAATGGATGTCACCAAGTATAGGGTATTCCGCGTATACCGGTTATTCCAACAGAATAATAATGAATGGAATAACATAAGGATTTCACCAAGTATAGGGTGTACCGCGTATGCAGGTCATGTATAGGGTATGCCACTTTTACAGGTTATTCCAACAGAATAACAAAGAATGGAAGAACATAAGTTCTCTTCAAGAAGAAAGAATAACACCCCTTACCTTATTTAGGAGATTGAATACTGCAGTAGTGTAATAACCGAATACTCTTCTTCTTTCTCTCTTATTCTCTCTATACTTTCTCTCTCTATAGCTTGAGCGAATTCGTGAAAAATAATGAAGCCCTAGGCCTCTATTTATAGAAGATTTATTACTATTTACGAAAGTATTTACTATTTACGAAGGTAATTACTATTGACGAAGGTAATTACTATTTACGAAGGTAATTACTATTTACGAAGGTAATTACTATTTACGAAAGTAATTACTATTTACGAAAGTAATTACTATTTACAAAAGTAATTACTATTTATGAAAAAGACTCTTAGATGATGACATATGGCCCCCCATAAATAATTCAACTTACCACAAACGTCTAATAATAGTCTCTTTATATACATCAAGGATTGAATAAAAATTACCAGAAATCATTTTATTTTTAATCAGCACATATTTAATCTTTCAACAATTATTAATCATTTATAACTTGTCGTCTCAATTATTGTTTAAATAATATAACATATTATACAGATGATACTGTGACAATAATTGAATCAATAATATAAGAGATATGATGCAGCAATTACTGTAGCAATAATTGAGTATAGCTGAGTGACTTCTCACGTAAGCATCAATAATCAATACCGTGTGCTACTATGCAACAACGCGTATTACTGTACTTTTACTACCGAGTAGTTCAACAGTTTTAACGGTAATACCTCCGCCGTTATTTTATAGAAAGATAATTTTGTCGTTTTCTAACTACGACAATACTTCCGTTGTGGGGTCCACCAATGATTGTGCCGTCGTACGAATATTCCCCGACAAAAAGAATATTCCCCGACCAAACGAATATTTTATAACAACTTGCGTACTTTGCAAATTTATAAATATTACCCACAACTATAACATTATATCAAATTTATTCCATAATATTCAAAAATAATAATTATGAAAATTCATCTTTATTTATAAAAATTGGGGTCTTACACAAAATATTTGTCAACCCCAACACTACCTTCATCAAGTGAGCAATGAATACAAACGCATATGTTTCCATCTTATTGATCAAGCCCACAACAATGCCTTTACTTTTGGATTCCTGTCCATCTTCATATATATTCTGAAGAACTTCAACCACTGATGACCACATAGATAGAAGACGAACAATTGTTTTGTAGTGTGAACCCCAACGTGTAGCACCCGGCCGAGATAAACTAGTTTCTTGATTCAAACCTCTTCCTGTGGAAATATCACCCTTTTCTAAATGCTCTACCATATTTTCATGTTGTCTTTGTCTTAGTTCATCCATTCTTTTGCAGGAAGCCCCAATCGTATTCGTTATCAAAGCCACATATTCAAAAAAGTTGCACACGAATTGGTTTACTTGAGCCTTTGCCACAACAACTAACTGAATTTGGTGAGCAAAACAATGAACATATCTTGCACATGGATTTTCATTCAAAATCAGAGTTTTCAAACCATTTAGCTCACCCCCGCATGTTAGAAGCCCCGTCATATCCTTGACATCTAATTTGTGAGATTGATAATCCATATTTAGCAAAAAAATTATGAATGGCATTTTTCAAAGAAAGTGCGATGGTGTCTTTAACATGAACAACTCCAACAAACCGTTCTAAAATTTCTCCCTTGTTGTTTACATATCTTAAAACAACGGTCATTTGCTCTTTTACTGAACTATCTCGAGTCTCGTCAATCAATAAAGTAAAACATTTATCACCAATATCATCAATAATAGCTTTCGCTATTTCTGATGCACAAGCACTAACAATTTGTTTTTGAATATCAGGAGAAGTAAGTTGATGGTTTGCAGGTGCATTCTCTTTAACTACTTTGCCAACTTCATCACAACGCAAGTTATGCCAAGTAAGTATTTCAAGAAAATTACCTCTATTTAGCGAGTGTGTCGACTCATCATGCCCACGAAAAGCCAACCCGCATGTTAGAAGCAATCGAACAACATCCACACTTGCTGTCAACCGAGTGCGATATGAGGCATTTAATACTTGTGTTCCAGAAGATATCTTCCGTGTCACACTTTGCCTTTGATCTTTGAAAACAAAATATGAAATTCGGGCATTGTTGTGTGCACTTCCTTCACTTTCGATATGGTCCCCAAATTTCTCTGAAGCTTTCTTCCAATTTCGAAATCCTTTTTTTGTAAATACTTCATCTCCAACTTTTTTATCCCCAAAAAGATAACACCAAAAACAAAATGCGGCATCTTTAAAAATGCTATATTCCAACCATTCCCATTTCTTGAACCAATAAAATTGGAAAGCCCTCATTCTATCCCCTATTTTTATTTTTGGATAAACATTAGAAATTGGTTGACAAGGGCCCATTTGCACATATTTTCTTCTAACTTCATCTCTAATCCGAGGCTCGTACTCGTTGATGCATTTGCGCAATCCCAGATCACCAATAATATCATTAATATCCTCACATAACGGCTCAATCGGTTGTGGTTGCGATTGTGATTATAATTATGATTGTGATTGTGATTGTGGTTGTGGTTGTGAGTCTTGTGACGTAGTTGTTGTGAACGGCCTCTTAGTTCGTTGAAAATATTTTTCCATATTCCTAAATCACAAGTAATTCAACATTCAACAAAATCATAATTATAAATCATAAGCAATTCAACATTTCAATTAGTTCCTCAAATTCAATTGAAACAAAAAAAAATTAATTACAAATTGAAACACAAAATTAGCAATTGAAACCCTAAATTCAAACAAGTGAAACCCACTTAGAAGTTAGAATGAATGCAACCAAATTTGGTAACAAAACCCACTTAGAATTAACGAAAATATATCAATTTTGGTTTATAAATCAAAGAAAAGCCCTATTTTTAGTCAGAAATTAAGGAACAAAAATCAAACAAAAAAATGATGAAACCTAACCTTAGAAGTTGGAGTGATGGAGTCGATTGGCGTCTGGCGGCACCGCGGCAGGACAGCAGCAGGCACCAGGTAGCAGCGGCGCTTCAGTCTCCACTCTCCAGCAGGTAACACCGCAACAGCGAACAATTCCTCCGTGCTCCGTGGCTCTGTTTCTGTTTCTGTTTCAGTGTGGACTTGTGGTGGCAGTTTTGTTATTTGGTAATATCACATATGTAATATGTTGACTTTAGTGGCTTAATGGGCCATCACGACTTTTAGAAAAAATACATACGAACATGACTACATGAGAAATATTTTTCTTTGTGTGGGCTAGTTCTGAAACAAGTCAAACAACCCAATCCTAAGTTATAAAAAAAAATTACTTTTTTTTCTTCCCCTTCCTTCTTCTTCTCAGTGCACCTCGGACCCCCCGGACTTTTCGAATTTCAAGCTAGACCCTCCCTAGTACATAAAAAAATTTCTCGCAACAGGGGGGCCGTGGACCCCTCGGGACCCCCCCCCCCCACCCCCACCCCCGCCCCCGCCCCTGCCCCTGCCCCTGCCCCTAGAAATCATATAATGAAGAGAACAAAAACAATTAACGATTTAGATGGTTTTAAGCTGCCCTGAGTCGCAACCCCTTGATTTAATTAAGAAAACAACTTGCTATAAATTCTACAGGTCATTAGCAAAACAAACAGGAACATTAGAAAGAATCAAATTTATGATTAACTTTGAAACAAAACTACTGCAGTATGTATAAACCAACACTACTGCATTATGTATTCAACTGGACCTAGAGTTTATACATGGATAGATATACACCAGGTTGTGCTAGCTACTGTAGGTACAAAATAAAATTTATGATTAACTTTGAAAGAATCAAATGATTACCCACCTTAGAAATCATAACCCTAAGTCCTAACTAACAAAATCAGATCGAATAACCCGTAAAAGGGTTCAAATCAAAATCAGATGCAAGTATAGAACAACTACCAAAAGTACAAAACAAACATACCACCAATTTCTTTGATCAGTCGTAAGAGAGTCGAGAGGTCGAAGGGGGAGAGGGCAGAGCCGCCGACTCGCCGTCGCCGAGGGCACTGGGTAGTCGACTGCCGAGACTCAAGAAGTCAAGAGGCAAGCGAAGCAAGTAAGCAACTGAAGTCGAAGGCTCGATTCGCTCGAAGCAAGAGGATCTCAGATTGTCAGATCTGAAATGTGAAGCAAGAGAGGATCTCAGATAGTCTTTACTAAAATGTAAAGACTCAAATGAGAAATCAAATGGACTCGCCGAGTGAGATAATAATAATATTATAAAATTAACTTTTTTTAATAATTAAGGTTTTGTTATTCGGATAACCGAATAACCTGTTTTTCTAAACCGAAACCGTAACCGATTACTGAATAATAATTCGGATATAATCGAAATTGTAAAAAAAACTGAAAAACCGAAATAATACGGTTAAAAAATTTCGGTTCGATTTGGTTCAGTAATTCAATTTTATCCGTTTTTTGCTCACTCCTAACTATTAGTAGTAGAAGAAGAACATAGATTTAAGGCATTTTTTGATTTTTCAACTCATATCGCTAATAATGGATCATGATGAGTAGTGGTAGATCACCGTGCGTGTGATTTTTGGTTGGTGGCCCGCAAATATTTGGATCAAGTTTCAATTCCGAATATCTTTGTTAAACATGTGTAACTCGAGTGATGACTATCAGAACCTAGGGTGTTCTCATCTCCACCATATCATATTCTCCTCCTCGTCTCGTGACTTAATAACTTTAAATATGACCACCCCTCTTTGTCGTTTATTGTACTACTACACTTTATAGCTTACTAGTAATACTATTTACTAGCTTTATATAAATAATTGGGGGAGGGGGCGTCCGGTTTCTTATATAAATCATTTATTTAATAAGTTTTTGTATTATGTTTATTGTAATTTTTTAAAAACATCTTATTTGGTGGTGAATAAACTAATCTGTTTGACACCGGAAATGTACAAATTAAAATGTTCAAATTATAATTTGAAAAATAAACACTTGGATGTTAATTTTTTTATTATTTTGTGCATTAAAGGTGGTGGTGTTGCACTCAAGAACTTATTTTTTTAATTGGCTAAAACAAACACCATTCTTTTAGCTTTTTTTTTATAAATAAACTATAAACTTTTCTAAAGAAGCTGCAACAAGGTTAATGTGTTACTAATGATGTATGGACTAAGATACATCATTTAATTTAGTAGGTCCATTAATATAAATATATCATTAAGAATAAATTTAAATTGTTTTATTTTTTTATTTTACTTTTCATAATATATATGACAAATGTACTCAAATTTTGAGGACGGAAGGAATTCCTAACTTCTTTAGTGTTTGGGCCTTCAGCCCCTCTGAAACAAGTCAAAAGCAAGTGAAAACATTTATTCATGGCAAACTGTGGACAAAGCCCATGTTCCTGTTCCTAGATGGCTAAATGTCTCTCCTTCCGCAATTGCTTTCTTTAGTCCCAGAAGAGAAAAACAAAATTCCTGAAATCTCCAAAAAAGCATGAACTTTTTTATCAACATGATTGAAACCATAAACTCACTAAATAACACAAAATATGGCCATCCATGGGTCATGGGGCGAAGTCATGATGATTGATTTTCAATAACTCCGATTAACAGAGGGATATGCAAATGATTTAGCAAGGCCATCAAACCAAAGTGTTCCGCGAAAGTAAAGACATAAGTTGCATTTGTCAAACTGTAGCATAACTGTTGGTAAACTACATTCATAACTGAAAAAGGGAACCTCACAGTTGCTTCAAAGGAGAATGAAACTTTAAAATTCTCATGCGTCTTCTACTGGAATACAGTAAAATAGTGGCCATGAGCATTATTACATATCGAATCCATCATCCAACTAATCCCTAGAGAGCTGCAAGAACCATATGTACGAACACGGTAAAAATATTACTACCCATTAGTCATTCATCATGTAATTCTTAACTTATGCTAGAAGGAAGACAACATATCTATCAGCTCATATGTCCACATCTAAATATTATATAAAAAAGTACAAATACCTTGTACAAAATAAGAAAGATGAGAGGAACAAAAAGCCAAAAGAAATCACTAGACAGAACAAAATACTAGCAATTATAAAATGATTTTCATGATTTCATCTGTACAGCAGAGAAACACTTTCATCTACAAATTCAAAACAACGCAACCATTATCCCAATTCTACTCCTATATATACATCCAAGTATATTTATTTACGCAGACAAAAACAAAAAATTAGAAATCTTAAAGCGAAGTATTCAAACATTTGAATTACTTTATCTTCAATCTCAAACTAATTGAGGATTTTGGTAGATAATATATGACCAATCGGGTAAGTAAGGTGAATTATTCAAGATGAACTAGTTTGTAGACAAGCTGAGATCTGATAGTAGGTTGCTAAAGTTACTTCAACTGTTAGCAAGTCTTTAAACAGGAAAGTAAAGGAAGAACTCAAATCATATGTTTTGATGTAAAGACCTAGGGACAGGAAAACTCAATCCTCAAACCCCGTACAACCTGCCTACAACCAACCAGTGAACCCTGACAAAATGTGAAGGACAAACTAAACTGATTCAATAATTGAAACCTAACCACACTTTTTTTCCCTAGTCTAAGGGGAATGAATGGAAAGAGACCCTGGTGGACTAAATCTGATGACCACTATGGTACAAAAGAAATGCAAGGCTTGTATGGAATTGGAGCATAAGAAAAAAACCTCCCTTTCATTGACTTCTCGTACTGTTGTTTCAAATCTAAATGAATGCAACTCTAGCCTGGTCCCTGTCCAACTTCATTCTTCCTTGCAAATTTAGCAAGTGCTAATAAAACCTATCCTACCCAACCAAAATCATCTGACCACTGCTAAGTTATATCATAACAGTTGAATCTATAGGTTTGTATAGACAAATTATGCTTAGGAATAATTTTTAGGAGATCTTTTTTTTCGATTTTAAAATTTTAGGATTAGAAATAAAAATATATGTCAATTGTGTCATATACAAACCTGAATTCGGGGAGGGCGAGGGCGAGGGGGTAATATACAAAAAGAAGTAGGAACTCATTTCCAAACAAAGGGAGTACAATAAAACATTAATCTAAGAATTTCTTCAACTTAGTTAGTGGGACCACATAGAATTATAGATGAGACATTTAGTTAAATTCTTTGAATTCCAAAGGAAAACTATAGCTAATGGGCGTACTTAGGAATGTAATTCCCCAGTTTCATCTCCCTATAACTTACACTATAATGTAGCATATATTCACTTTCTGGTCGCCTAGGCAGAGAGCTTAACTATGTCCCTAGGTATGCTGCTTATTTATCTCTATTTTCACATATTCTCCTTCAACACAGGTCACCCAAAAAAAACTAAATCACTTTCAATACTTGATGTTAGGTAATATAGTCATCATATCAATAAATAATTTAGCAGCTATAGTAAGCTTCAACAAACAAGCTCAGCGCATAATTTTACATGTCCATAACCACTTCCACTTCAATCAAAATTCAAAACTACGAATTATAGATGCAAATACAACAATCTAGCCCTAGATCTAGAAAACTTGTAGCGCAACACCATAATTTGCCAGCAAAATAACACGCAAAGAAGCACTAATCAAATTAATTACATAAAATGAAAGAGAAAAGTCGAATTACGAAACAAACCATTGGAGGGAGATGAAGAAGGCTGCTGACGCTTTTTGGAAGAGTAATCAGGAGGAGAATAGTTAAGTGCGGCGATCATGGCTCCCGGAAGCACCGCGAATCTGGCCAGCATCGCCAGCTTATACACCAACGGATCTCCCCTCATTGACCCAAACATTTTCTACTATTTGTATCTCTCTTTTTCTTGGCGTAGAGAAATCAAAGAGTAATTATCTTTCTTCGCCACTGATAGACAAGGGTATAGGCTTGATTATAATCTCTCTATTTCCAAAAAAAAATAAAACAATTCCCATTTTCTATTAAAATAAAAGTTTATTTTTTTATGATAATATAAAATAATATAATAACCTCAAATTTATAATTACATTTACATTATCATAATATCTCTATTAAACTTGATACTTAATTGATTTGGGAGTAAATATATATATATACACAGTATGTTTTATTTATACACCTTCTATCAAAATTACGTCGTTTTGATATGTTTATTTTTTTTAAAAAAAATAGTCTCTCCTCCCAAATAAAAAATAAAAAATAAATAATAAATCTACCGAAACGACTGCACAAATAAAACATTTGTTTTTTCAAAAAAAATAGACTCTCCTCCCAAATCAAAAATCAAAAATCAAAAAATCAAAAATCAAAAATAAATCTGCCAAAACGACTACACAAATAAAACATACATAACTGTGTATGGATCAAAAATTGACAAATAACATCATAATCTTCCATAACAATTATTAAAAAATATATGTCAATTCTAGCGGACTGAATTAATAAAATACTTGGACAATTATACCCTCAGTTAGCCGAATTCAACCCAGTAAAAAATCAATTTTTAAATAACTAGCTGACGACATGAAGCCATGTTTTAATAACACCCATGTTTTGCATTTTAGAGTTTCCAATAAAGATGATAAAAATGCAAAACAATACTCTCTGGGAAGCCAGTCAATTCTTAATAAAGTAATCCCTAGAAAATAGGTTTAAA
Source organism: Panax japonicus (assembly GCA_020205505.1). NCBI lineage: Eukaryota > Viridiplantae > Streptophyta > Magnoliopsida > Apiales > Araliaceae > Panax > Panax japonicus. The sequence continues at coordinate 3,607,536 of CM035110.1, read as the reverse complement.
ATTAAATACAGACAAGAGGTTTTATTTGATGCACAGTCGGAATAAAATTTAAAACAGACAATAAGAATGACTTAAGGTTTTGATATCAAATTTAGTTTCAAACAAGAAGTTCAACAAAAAATGAAGAAATTAATAAAAACTTAAATATAAAAAATAAATAAAATAACTCAAGCAATTTCCATAAATTGCAGAGTCAGTAACTGTACTCCTATCCCCTTCTCACCTTCCCCACCCTGTTTAGCTAAAGCACAAAACTAGAGTTCCTTATATAAGTCATCTTCTCCAAAGTTCTGCTTCAACATTTCAAGAGAAAAAACAACCACCCAAGAGAGAGAGAGAGAGAGAGCAGAAGGCCTTCTTCAACATAGGCCAGAATGATGCCTTCAGTTCACCAAAGAGGCTGACTGGGGATTCAAGACGTAGAAATCCTAAAAATACATAGTAAATGCTGTTCCAAGCAGCAGCACACAGTTTGATCAAAGGCTAGTTCGGCTGGAACCACCCACAAGTCTTGAAAAGGTAAAAGTGCCTGAAAATTAGAAGGTGTTATTATAGAAATATACTTGTGAAAATTTTGACAAGACAGACAAACCAACAGTAATGGTTACCTCACAAAACTGATAGTAATAATGAGAAAGTGATCCATGAAGAGTAAAGCCAACACGGCCCGATCTAAACATGTGGATAATATGAAAGCCAATTGTGTTCAAACTGAACAAATGAAACCATATCAAGATATAAACTGAACAACTGAAACCTGCTGCAATACAAACTGAACCAATGAAATCATAGCAATACAAAGTGCCACAACACAAATATGCAAAACAATTTGAACCAAGTATCCCTTGTAGCTGTTACCAACAAGCCATAACAATACAAAGCTGCAGCCTGCATGCCCTGTATATAGCAATACAACACAAACTGAACCATAGCAATACAAAGTAATAGAAACCACACATACTTAAATACACAATGCTTAGAACGACATTCACTTTTACGTAAATACAAAAATGGAATCATTTTGAAACTATTCACCCGAGTTAATAAAACAATGTATTACGAAAGTTTGTCAAATATACATTCACTAGTATATTTGCCACATTAACACAAACAACTTCAGCTTTAAAGATTTTATAATATTGTCTAACATACAGTTACAATTATAAAAGTCCATTACATGAAATTTACAGTACATAATGACACCAAATATAAGTGATATTCTGTCCAACAACCATAGACAATGTTCAGCACAACCACCATAGACAAACTGAAAAAAAACATGTTCAGCTGCACAACAATAGGAAGCATCACAGCCGCACAACAATCACAACCATAGACAAACTGAAACCAGCGAAACTATGTTCAGCAGCACAACAACCATAGACAAACTGAAGCCATAGAAAGCATCATAGTGACACCGTAGACTATAAACCATGCTGCAAACTATAAATAGACTGCAACACAAAAGCTAAAACCATAGACTGAAATAGACTCGAGCACAAACGAAAAGTGAGAGAATGAAGCAATGAACCTCTTAAAGGAAGAACAAAAACAGATTACAACTATGGAGTTGCTTAAACAATATATGCAGTTTAAAGATGAAACAAAAACGGATAAGAAGAAAAAAACAAAGTAAATCTCAGTACCCTTTCTCTTTCTCTGTCCCACTCTTCATTTTCAATCTAACAATTAATTAATTCTCATATGGGATTTGGTTTGTTTGGCCATGTAGGAAATAAGCGAAGAAGAAATTCTATTCATGTTGAAGTTGTTCTGTTCAAGTTCTTGCTCATTTTCATCAGCCAGTTCTGTGACTTAAAGTTCCAGTCTTTATTAAACAAGTTTTCAGAATTTTTATCACAATTTGCACTGCTCTCAAGAGATATCTTCAGGTATAAAATGAGTACTAGAAATTGTTCTAGTATATTTTAAATATCTATTTTTGTTTCATAAATTTGTTCAGCTCCAAATGATGTTAACCACAAAACTTTTTTCTCCCCAACTTACATAAGATAATTGTTTGATAATCTTTTCAATTTGGATTCATCAAAGAAAACTAATAATCGTATAGAGATTAAAAACCCTATGAAAACCAAGTACCTAGAGATTTAAAAATCCTTTGAAAGAAGATAATCTACCAACCCCCAATAATTAATTACAAGCAAAACTATGACAAATTTTACAAATAAAAAAGGTACAAATCAAACTGTCACATGAAACTTCAGTTATGTTTCTTGTTAAACAAAACTATCCAATTCCATAAATTTTACACAAAGCAACAGAAAAGTGGAGAAATACATAAACTACAGTACAAAACAAAAATCAAACAAAAACCCAAAATAAAAACAAGGTATATATACAACAGTGGATTAATTTTCTCATATACTGAGTGTTGGGTCGTGATATTTCTCGTATTGGGCCGAATGGATTGGGCCTACTTATTCAGTTAGTCCATTGGGTCTTCACTATTGGGTGTTGACATTATTGGGCCTAGTCACTTTATTATCTTTGTTAAGTTCTTATAGTATCGGACCAAATCAGTGGGTCGACCCATCATATATTTAAATATCTTCACTTGGGTTCTGAGCCGGTGATGATGACAAAGATATGGTTGACTGATATCTTACATGGCATTAATATGGATTGTACAGTTGGTCAGCGGTGGACAGAGGAGATGGGATTAACAGGTGTCAAGAGGGTCAGTGGCACGGTAAACCAGGCAAGAGTGTATAACCTATCAACCAAGTATTCACAACCAGGTACGTTCATATTCATATTCACATGCACACAACTGAGAATTATTATCTCTCTCAATACACTAGACATTACATCCTCCATTGTTAACCTTGTGAACACGTATACTAACTCTCACGCCTGAGCTATCCCCCAACGGTCCGGCCGTTAAGCTTGTGGTGTTTATCGTGTTTACTGTGCAGGATCAGGGCGTCTTACGTGATTGGGACGTTGGAGAAGATCTTGGCGTTACCATTGGCGCTAGAAGGAGGGTTGTTTTCTAGTGTTCTTGAGTTATCAATCACAATATTTCCAGTTGTTCTATATCGGAAGTTATGGCACAAGTCAGGGGGTTCTCGTTCGAGAACCCACGGCGAAGCCCGAAGATGGTTGGTCTTTGCTGCTGACAAAGAGCATGATCATGGCCGAAGGCAAGTAAAAGGCACCCCGCCTAGAACTCGGCACCGAAGTGGTCAGGCTAATAAAGATGGTAGACGAAGTAGATAGAGCTTTGGAGGTTCTCTTGGAGAGGAGCGAGGAGGTAGCTGAGCAGAGCAAGGATATAGTTGTGCCGATTCTTCGGATTGCCAAGCTAAGGGAAAAAGAGTTCAATTATGTCCAGTCTGAAAGATGTGGTACGCCTAAAGATGGACAACCGTGAGTTGGAAAGCAGTCTATACACTTTGAGGACATGTCTCAAGGTGATCCTCATGACCAAAGAAGACCAACAACCATTTTCCTGATTGATCAAAGAAAGTACTCCGCTCTATTGGTCTTCGGGATTATGGTCGAAGCAGAGTAGATGAAAACCCAACAGCCATTTTCCTGATTGACCGAAGAAAGGTATTCCGACCTATTGGTCTTCGGGATTATGGTCGAAGCAGACCCAGAAGCCACACTCCTGAGAATCCACTGAGAGCACACCGCCTTGTGGATACTTGTCTTCGGAGATGCCCGTCTAAAGTTGCAGCTTCAGATGGAAAGCAGCTGAAGAGTCCGACAAAGCCGTTGCAGTACTTCAACAGAAGCAGAGCTCGTGGACATTGCATGCAGATGGATATTCTATTTCGGACATCAGTACAGCGGGTTATCAAGGGGTCGATCACAATAACAATTCCATTGCTGATGCATTATCGAAGTTGGCTACTACGGATGCTTATAACTTTGATAGCATATGGCGTCCTTCCTTCAGATCAGATGCCGGCTAAAGAAGATCAAGTATAAGAGTGTCAATTTTGTTCTCATTAATGAGAATCTTTTTCGAAGGTCCTTTTTCGTCACCATTGCCCAAATATTTGGTTCCGTCCGAAGCAAAGTATGTTCTTCGGGAAGTTCACAAAGACATCTGTGGCGACCATATGGCTGCTAAGTCATTAGCCTACAAAGTACTTCGTCAGGGATACTACTGGCCTACCATCTTCAAGGAAGCGACTGAATACGTCAAGAAGTGCGAGAAGTGTCAACTCAACAGTCCAATACCACATCAGCCACCAGAAGAGCTATACTCAATCTTATCTCCTATACCTTCGCTGTCTGGGGGGTTGATATACTAGGTCCGCTACCGAAAGCAAAAGGTCAAGTCAGTTTTGCTATAGTTGTCATCGACTATATGACCAAATGGGTAGAAGCAAAACCACTTAGGTTAATAACGGAACAGGAATGCTTGAAATTTTTGAAAGAATCAGTAGTATTTCGTTTCGGAATTCCTAAGGTGGTAATATCGGACAATGGGCGCCAGTTTGTGGGATCGAAATTTGAAGCATTTTTGACAGAATTGGGGGTCCAGCACAGAAAGACTTCAGTGGCTCATCCTCAGTCAAACGGACAAGTCGAAATGACCAATAGAACGTTGCTGAATGGGATCAAGCGCAGATTGGACGAAGCCAAGGGAAGATGGCCAGAAGAGCTGCTCAGTGTATTATGGGCCTATCGGACTACTCCAAGGACTACAACAGGGGATTCACCTTTCAGACTGGCCTATGGTACTGATGCCTTAGTCTCAGTTGAAATTGGATCTCCAAGTCTTCGAGTTAGTCAATTCAAAGAGATCTACAATGAAGAAGGGCTGAAGGCCAATTTTGATTTGCTTGAAGAAGTCGGAGAAACAGCCTTAATCAAATTGGCAGCCTATCAGCGAAGAGTGGCCAAGCATTATAATAAGGGGGTAAAGCTTCGCAGATTCGAAGTAGGAGACTTTGTCCTCAGAGAAGCCGAAGCATCTACACCTCAGAATCTGGGAAAGCTGATGCCGAACTGGGAAGGACCGTATGAAGTCATTGAAGTGCCGAAGCCGGGGACTTATCGGTTGAAGGCATTAGACGGGTCAACAATTAAAAATACTTGGCACGCCGGCAGGCTTAGGAAGTACTTTCAGTAAAAACGGTGTCAATACATCAGAAGTTTGTAAATATTCACGTCATCATCAATAAAAGTTCCTTTTATTTCTCTCTCAAACAAATCTTGTCTTCGTTGCTGATCAGTTCAGTGGTGTAAGGAGGTTCGGGGGGACTCGCTGACCATTCGATGGCAGCCTCAATGGTAGGTGGACCTTATGGGTTTGTCAGGCCCTTCATGGTAGGCAAACGTCATCCTTAAGACGTTGTCAGGCCCTGCGTGGTAGGCAATTGTCGACACTTAGACCTTGTCAGGCCCTTTGTGGTAGGCAAGTGTCATCCTTAAGACGTTGTCAGACCCTGCGTGGTAGGCAATTGTCGACACTTAGACCTTGTCAGGCCCTTTGTGGTAGGCAAATGTCATCCTTAAGACGTTATCAGGCCTCCGTGGTAGGCAAGTGTCATCCTTAAGACGTTGTCAGGCCCTGCGTGGTAGGCAATTGTCGACACTTAGACCTTGTCAGGCCCTTCGGGGTAGGCAAGCGTTGTCCTTCAGACCTTGTCAGGCCCTTCGTGGTAGACAACTGTCGTTCTATAGACTTCGTCAGGCCCTTCGTGGTAGGCGAATGTCATCTTTTGGTTTTGTTAGGCCTTTTGAGGTAAACAAATTCCCAATAAAGCAGATCTGTCTCACACTTCGGTCCTTCCGAAGGCACTCATTGTTGAGGAGAACAATGTCAAGGTTGTTTCTTTCTTTTGCCAACACAGACTTCAGAATGGCATTCTCTTCGGCATTCTCTTCGGTATTCTCTTCGGCATTCTCTTCGGTATCCTTTTCGGCTTCTTTGTAATTGAGACGGAGACACACGAATTAGCGTTTGCCTGCAGATGACCATTATTAGTCAATCATTTCAAATTGATGGGCAGCGAAGTGAATGAATAAATCAAAACTGTCGAATTCCTTTAGTCCGGTATTTCATTCCTTCGTCCATCAGGTCCGTGATGGAATTATTGCCGAACCGGAATTTCATTATATGGCTTGAGCTTCGGTAGTTGAAAACTCTTCAATTGGTACTTCTGTAGAGGTCGGCGAAGATGAACCCTTTATGTTGCTATTTGATGTTCATCAGATGGACTTCGGTAAACCGTATTTTAGGCCTTTATTGGTCTTATTATAATTCCTTTTGTCCTGAACCGATGCCATTTATAGTTTCCTATTAAACCTCCTGTTTAATAAAAAACTAGGGGGCAATGTTGGGTCGTGATATTTCTCTTATTGGGCCGAATGGATTGGGCCTACTTATTCAGTTAGTCCATTGGGTCTTCATTATTGGGTGTTGACATTATTGGGCCTAGTCACTTTATTATCTTTGTTAAGTCCTTATAGTATCGGACCAAATCAGTGGGTCGACCCATCATATATTTAAATATCTTCACTTGGGTTCTGAGCCGGTGATGATGACAAAGATATGGCTGACTGATATCTTACATGGCATTAATATGGATTGGACAGTTGGCCAGCGGTGGACAGAGGGGATGTGATTAACAGGTGTCAGGAGGGTCAGTGGCACGGTAAACCAGGCAAGAGTGTATAACCTATCAACCAAGTATTCACAACCAGGTACGTTCATATTCATATTCACATACACACAACTGAGAATTATTATCTCTCTCAATACACTAGACATTACATCCTCCATTGTTAACCTTGTGAACACGTATACTGACTCTCACGACTGAGCTATCCCCCGGCGGTCCGGCCGTCAAGCTTGTGGTGTTTATCGTGTTTACTGTGCAGGATCAGGGCGTCTTACGTGATTGGGACGTTGGAGAAGATCTTGGCGTTATCACCGAGCAAAATAGTAATGCCCATATATGAGAAAATTAATCTACTACTAAGCAAAGGGAACAACTTGAGCCTAGAAATGTTGAGTACCAAAACCTTGAGCCTTGAAATATTGATTACCCCGAGAGACGAAACCGTAGACATCGAGACGTTCGGAATAGTGAACGTAAGGATGATAACTACCGTGAATCTAGAGAATATGGGTACCGTGGACCTAGGAATGTCGACCCTTATGACCAAAGTTATGATGAGGACACTAGAAAAATTAAGGTTGATGCACCCGAGTTTGACAGTAGGTCTGATCCTAATGTCTTCCTTGATTAGTTGTTCAGTATGGATAAATTTTTCGATTGGTATGAGATGTCCGATGAGCGTAAAGTTCGCTTTGCCAAGATGAAACTAGTCAAACAAGCGAGTTTGTATTGGGCTAGTGTTGAGAGAGACATTGAGCGTTTGAGGGATCCACCTATTAGGCATTGGGAAAAATGAAAGCATGTCTCCAAAAATATTATCTACCCATCGGTCACAAGGATAGGATGTTTGAACATTTGACAAATCTAAAGCTAGGCAATTTGTCTGTCTCTAATTATGTCAATAGGTATAGGGAGTTGATGGAGCGTTGTGAACTCGTAGAGGAGACAAGGATGACCATCATAAGGTTTAAGGAGGGGTTAAGAGAGAGAAACCAGCCAACTCACTTGCTTTAGCTTAGATGATGCTTGGCAGGCTGCCTTAGATCAAGAATATAATGTGAAGAGATCATCCTTTCAAAGATTGATGATTTAGTTGCCTTATTTATTTATTTTGTTTATTTCATTATTATGGACTTGTTTTAATTAGTTGAGGGTATTTTAGTGACTTATTTTAATGAGTTGGGATATTTTTGTCTTTTTGGTCTCCAAGTCCAATTTAGGGTTGTTTTGTTTAAATATCGATGTAATTCTCTTTGGGAGGACAGTCTGCATATTACAATTATTATTGGTTTTTCTTATACAGATTTAATAAACGCTGAGTTAAAACTCTAAATCCTAGAATTTAAGCGCAAAGCTTAGATCCTAGTTTTATTTATCTATCAATTAATATTAAATTCATCTTACAAAGCTATCCTACATCACTAGCACACCTACAAGTTTGCTGGCAAAAATACTGTCTGGCAACTCCCACATACCGAAACAGTTTGGGAGTGGCTAAACACAGTGGCAACATTTTGGGAGTGAATTTGTTTATACACATGGTATGGAAAGCAAAATTTCATTCACAAAAACTTCTATTATAATATTAGACAACAAGGATGAATACAAGGGACCAGAAGTGAGATAGAGGACAAAAAAAAAATTGAACCTGAAATGGGTAACCAAGTATTCCCTGAAGCTAATGTGAGCTCTCTTGCCATCAATGCTCTTACCAAGCCATCTAACCCAAGTGCCAAGTGTCCTCTTGTTTGCTTTGAGGACCTTGAGTTTTGGGTGAACAAAATTACCTTCCACAGTAAGTCAAATATTTTTAAATAATTAAAGAGTTAACAAGTTACTCAGAAATAAGTTTAATTCTAATAGAATATTTTATTAGTTAGTCCAATAAATTCAAAATAACTAAAGAGTTTACAACTCATTAAGAACAAGTTCAATTCTAATATATAGAAATTTTTTCCCCTCATATCTTTTCAGGTAAAAGTCCAAATCCACAATAACTTCTTATAATTAATTTTATTCAATTGGTTTATTATATGTACTAGTTGAAAACCCGTGATTTGAGTTGTATAACTATTTCTTGTTTTTAACAGTAAATTACATAAAAATACATTTAATTTTTTTTAGTTCTTTAAAAACTTTCAAGGAAAAAGAAATAATTGTATACATAAATTAAAATGTAATCTCTATAAAACTTAATCGTTCATAATGATTTGGAAAATGTCAATGAAAATTCAAACTATAAAAGTAATTTTTAAAATGCCTAATAAATTTCGTTAGCTAAAAATGCTTGTTAGCTTAAAATGCCTAAAAAATACAGAATTAAGCATAAGCTATCTAATTATTAATTAATAATGTCATATAAAAAATTAAATTCTTGAACTGAAAGTATTAACAAGGAAGCCACAATGTTTAGTTTAGAGATACAGGTGGATATATATTTGATCATAAATTAATTTGGATGGTGCCTCTTATATCAAACAAATCATTTGATGAAATTGCCGCGACACATTAAAAGATCTGACAAGGCTATGAGAAGAGTACATACAATTTTGTTACCAGTAATCTCTGCAAGAGCAAGACCCATCCTTGAAATGGTGGAAACGATTTGCATCACGCACAATAAGCTCCCTTGATGTTACAAGAGAGACCAACTTTATCATCAAGTGACAATCACGACAAATTCGAAGATTTTTCATTATGTGGATAGGCATCCAAGGAGGCAAGGTCATCAATCCAAACGCTACTGCAATCTTCTCACTGTGGTTGCCCCTTCGCCCAAGAGGACCAATTTCATTAGCATATCTACCTGTGTCTTTTATCTTCTTAATAATTTCCTCCAACATTATATAAATTTCCTTTATTTGTGGGTGACTAGTGTCATCTACAGTAAATACATGCATCCTGTTATCAACCTCAATCCAGCTGCAACCTGGATTTTTCCGGACTCCTTTGTCTCTCATAAGCTTTCTCACGTCTGAAACACCTTCTAACTTGCCAAAATCTGAATACATATTGGCAAGAAGTATATAGCTTCCAGAATCTTCTGCATCCAACTCTGTCAGATTCTTCATTGCAATTTCTGCTAGTTTTGTGTCACCATGAATCCGGCAAGCACCAAGCAGGGCTCCCCAAATAGCAGCATTTGGTTCCAAGGGCATTTCATTGATTAAACCTTTCGCCTGTTCTAGCAACCCTGCCCGGCCAAGAAGATCTACCATACATGCAAAGTGCTCACATGTGGGAGAGATGCCATGATGCTTAGTCATCATATTGAAGTAGTGCTTCCCTTCAGGTACAAGACCTGAATGGCTACAACCTGATAGAACAGACACATAGCTGATATGGTCTGGATCAAAGCCCATCTTTAACATACTCTCAAAAATATCTATCACTTCCCTACCTTGACCACTCTGGGCATATCCGGCCATCATAGCATTCCAAGAAACCAAATCCTTAGTAATCACGGAATCAAAAACTTTGCGCGCTTCTCCAATTCGACCACACCTTGAATACATCGTAACTATACTGTTATTAACAGAGACATCTAAACCAAACCCTGACTTTTCGGCTTGAGCTGTGATTTGGTTGCCAAGTTTTAATACAGCTGAATAAGCACACCCACTAATTGCAGTTGCAAGAGTTATCCAATCCGGTTTAACCCCTTTCCGACGCATCATAATATAAAGTTTGAGACCCTCTTCCCAATATCCATGTTGCATATATGTGGCTATCATTGAATTCCAAGTTATGACATTCCGCTCTGGCATTTCATTAAAATAATCTCCAGCTTTTTCAACATTTCCAGCCTGAGAGAATGCAGAGATCATAGCTGTCCATGATATGATATCTTTTACTGGCATCAAGTCAAAGGCATAGTTGGCACTCTGAACATCTCCACACTTTGCATACATTGTAACAAGAGCATTTCCTACGGGCACCGAGGAATCAGTCCCAATCCTGATTGCGAATCCATGGAGCTGTTCCCCAAGAGAAAGATCTCTTAAACTAAAACAAACTCCAAGAACTGTGGCGAGAGTAAACTTATCAGAGGCCACAGGAACCTCCCTCATCTGTTTAAATAAGGCTAAAGCTTCTTCTTCATGGCCTAAATGTGCTACTCCTCCAATTAAAGAAGTCCATGAAACCACATTCTGTTCTGTTAAGTTATTAAATACCTGTCTTGCAAATTTTAAGTATCCACATTTGGAATACATATCAATCAGACCACTGCCCACATAAACATCGATATTGTGTTCCATTCGAACAATTCGAGCATGCAGATGGGCGCCCCAATCCACATCAAATATGTTTGCACAAGCACTAAGAACACTAGCATAAGTCATGGAATTTGGTCTGAAACCTTGATTACCCATCTCAACAAACAGACCAAGAGTTTCAAGTCCACTCTTATTCTGAGACAAGATTGAAATCATTGTGCTCCAAGAAACCGAGTCACGCTTAGGCATTTGATTAAAAAAATTCAGAGCACTCCCAACACCATATAATTTTGAATAACCATAAATCATACTATTCCAACAAAATAAACTAGGATGTTTTATCCTCAAAAACACTTGTTCAGCAAAACACAAATCACCACACTTGGTGTACATATCAATAATAGAAGAATCAACAGAATCATCTCCTCCAAAATCAAATTTCTCCACTAAACCATGCAATTGGAAAGCTAATTTTACATACCCGAGACTAGCACAAGCCTTCATCACACAAGAGAAAGAGAACGGATCAGGAACACAACTTCCAATTGAAATCATTGAAGCAAAAATCTTTATGGTATCTTCAGGTCTCCCATTTTGGAAATAACCAGACATCATTGAATTCCATGAAACAGTGTCTTTCTCCGGCATTTCATCGAACACCTGCTTCGCTTCCCTAATCCACCCCGAATCAGCTAACCCATTTATCATTGTATTCCAACTAAAAACGTTAGTGAACTCTATACCATGAAAAATCCGGCTAGCATCATCAATCAAGCCACAATTGGAGTACAGATTTATAAGATGGTTCTGCAGGAAAGTTGAAGAAATTGAACCTGTGTTGATGAGTTGACCATGGAGTTTTCGGGCAAGTGGGATGGATCTAAGAGATGAACAAGCTTTCATATATTCGTAATACTTCTGAGATAAGTCCATATAATACTGTTCTGTTCCTGGATTTTTGTAAAGTGTAAAACTTTCTTGGGTGCAAATGAAACGGAAAACAAGATAAGAGGGGCGAGAGGAGAGATGGTTTGAGAAACGCCATAAGTGGTTGAAGATCATGAGATACTGAGAAAGCTTTGGAGATTTGAAAACTCATTTGATTTGGGTCATGTGGTTTCTTCGGAATGAATGCAATACTGCAAGTCTGCAACTGCGAAAAATTGAATTTGGAGGGAAATTGGGAGAGACAATTTGGGACTTGATTAAAACTGACCCGGTTTGGAAGTTTAGAGGGTCCATAGACTCGTCGAATATCAGCCCATATCTGGGCCCAAAACACTTAACATTTGTGTCCGTCTTTGTCCACAATAATAATCTTGGTTGACGGTCCGATGATACCCTTTCGGTCCATTTCTAATATATATACGCTGCGGTTCTTCAACGGATCCGTTGACGGACCAGCTTTTAGCAAAGGACATTAGGACTGAACAATTAATCAAATTAGAACTGAAATTGAATCAAAATTCGCACAAACTGCACTAATTATTTCAGCGTATGTGGTAATTTTAGGTGAGTTGAAAAATCAAATTTATAGTTTCGGTTTGGTTACTAGTCAAAATCGCACGCATAAAATTTAAACCGCACCAAATAATCATGTTTTCTCCAATTTTCTATAAGTATATATAATTTTTCTACTATAAAATATTCTCCTCATTTTATTTTACAAGACAGATATTGCAGGGCTGGATGAAGAATAAATAATATCAATTATGTTTGCAAATCAAGAGTGGCTTGGTATTTCCTAAATCAAATGTGATAACATAGTGTTAATTAACCATATAATTGTTGATGTCTGGAACTATTTTGCTAAATTAGCTCAATGATTGTGTTCACTGTGTAATATGTTTGTGTGAATGATTTTGCTAACTATTTTACAGGTTTGTTATTTTAATTAGATTTGGAATCGAAACCGCACTAATTGAAACCAAACCGCACGGTTCAAAACCGCACCACACAATCACTAATGGTTTCATGTGTGATTTTGTATTTTTCAAAACGCACCTAAGCGATTTCGAGTGTAATTTGAACTTCAAACCGCACCATGCTCACACCTAATAGACACAGACCAATTCGCTAGAGAATCTCTCTTTGTGTATATATAATAAATAGCATAAAAAGTTTTCTGAACTCAAAAAAACTTAGAAATGGTCCAACAACCCTAAAATGTTATAATAAAAATCTAAAATTTAATAAAAAAAACTATTTTTTTCATCTATTATTTAATTTCAAAATATTATCATATACGTTTTTGCAATTATAATTATCCACCTACCAATGTCTCTTATTCTTCTTATACATTTTATAATGTAGTAAGTATTCTTTAAAATTCATATTATTGATAATAATAAATTTTTATTAATAAATTAGTATTAATATAACTATTTGAGTTTAATTAATATTTTAATATTTTATTATCATTTTAAAGAGCAGTACTGTAAGACCCCAACTTTTATGAATAAAAATAAATTTTCTATAATTATTATTTTTGAATATTATGAAATGAATTTGATATAATGTTATAGTTGTGGGTAATATTTATAAATTTTGTAAAGTACGCAAGTTGTTATATAATATTCGATTGGTCGGGGAATATTCGTTTTAACAAGGAATATTCGTACGACGGCACAATCATTGGTGGACCCCACAACAGAATTATTGTCGGATTAAGAAAACGATAAAAATATTTTTATAAAAATAACGGCGGAAGTTTTACCGTTAACTGTTGAAACACTCGGTGTTAAAAGTACAAGAATACGCGTGGTTGTATAGTAGCACACGGTATTGATTATTGATGCTTACGTGAGAAGTCACTTAGTTTTGTTCAATTATTATTTCAGTAATTGTTGCATAGTATCTCACGTTAATTAATTCAATTATTGTCGATATTTTATTGAGACGACGAAGTTATTAATATTATTATTTGTATTATTAACGATGTCTAGAAGTTCTGTCAAGGAGAGGTTTGGTCACCTAATTGCACACTAATAGGGAGAAATCCTTATTGGAAAGCCCTTTTTTTGCTGGAAACGACTTGGTCAATTAATAGTGTGAATAATAATAATGATGATGAAGTTTTGTTTTATTTGTATTATTAACGTAATAAAACAGAAAAAAAAATTATATAAAATATAATACTTTTATAAAGTTATTCGTTTTATTAGGCTAATAGTAAAATCTTTTTATATAAAACAGAATACTTTTATAAAGTTATCTGTTTTATTAGACAATAATTAGAATATATTATATTTTATTATGCATAGTATTTGCATAGTGTTTGCATAGTAAAATCTTTTTAAAAGTTATTCGTTTTATTATATTATAAATAGAATATATTATATTTTATCTAAAAGATTTTGCTTTAATATAGACCGTCCTATTAAAAGTAAATTAATCTGAACCGTTCATGGATTGGTTACTATTCATTCCATTCTTCTATAAATAGAAGCTCATTCCTTCATTATTTCTTATGAATTCACTGAAACTCTAAAAAGAGAAACTGTAGAGAGAACTCTTCTTCTATAATCTTGAGCGTATTTTTTTAGAATTTAAGAAAGCTTTGAGAGTAGTGCAAGTTTCTTTAAGTATACCCCCGCCCTACCGTCGATGTACTCTTCTTTATAAGATAAGGGGTATTATTTATTTTGTATTCATGAAGAGAACTTCTGTTATTCCATTCTATATTATTCTGTTGGAATAACCTGTATATGCGGTCTATCCTATACTTGGTAAAATTCTTCTGTTATTTCATTATTTATTATTCTGCTAAAATAACCTGTCTATGCAAAGTACCGCATACATGATGAAATTCTATTGTTATTTCATTCTTTAATATTCTGTTGGAATATCTTGTCTGTGCGTTTACGCCGGACCTGGTTCCGTCATTATTATTCTGTTGAAATATCATATATGTACGTTTTATGCCGGACCTGGTTTCGTCTTTATTATTCTGTTGGAATATCATGTCTGTGCATTTTACGCCGGACCTGGTTCCGTCTTTATTATTATGTTGGAACATCTTGTCGGTGCGAATTTTGCCTGTCCTGGTTCCGTTATTTATTATTCTGTTGGAATAACCTGTCTATGCGAAGTACCGCATACATGGTAATTTTTTTTTGTTATTTCATTCTTTATTATACTCAATTGGTTAAAGTTTTGACTTCTATACTCCATGAAATTAGTGGAATATCCTTGATATTTGCGCTTCATCCAGTATCTTTTCATGAAAATATTCTTCTGAGCATTCTTGAATTTTACTATACAAAGAAGTATCTTGTTGACAATTTGGACGCTATTAGTTCCTGAATAAATTAATTCTTGAACTTGTTTTATTGAATTCTTATATCATTGTCATCATCCTTATGTTTATATTTTTTTGAAAGTCATTTGTGGCCTGTAGTGCATAGATGGATTTGATATGATTATGACCAGGGATTATTCGGTGTAATCATGAATGTAATGTTATAAATGATGTGGTAAAAGTCCTCATTGCCCCGTAGTGCATTGATAGACAGTTGTTGGCATGATCATGACCATTGATGAATACACGAATATTCTTGGCCCGTAGTATATGGATAATTTGTGGTTGTGATACTAATGGATAATTTTGGACGGTGTGGTTTATTTTTTGAGCCGAGTCTCAGCGATAAAAGTGATGAAAAACTTTTTAAATCATAAAAGATAGTAGATTTTATTCTCTACTTGACTCTTTTAATGGATTTCATGTTTCGCTGCAGTTAAATTTGATGTCTATTGTATTTTATCAGTTTAACACCGTTGAGGATTAATGATAATTTATTCTGCATTATCTTAGTCATAATATTTCTTACTGGGCTAGTTGAGCTCAACCTTTCTTTCACTGTTCTCTTCAAGAAATGAGAACGTAGCCGGGACTAGTCGGGAAACGGACTAATGGTCCGAGATGGTATCTTAGTAGTCATCACTATTCTATAAAATAGTGTGATAATAAATGTAATGAAGACTTATTTTGAGAGTAGATATTGTCTAGAAGACAATATTTGTATTAAAACTCATAGCATGTATTTTGTCGTATTTTACACGACTGTTGTATAATTAATTTGTATTTAAATTTTATACCATGTATTTGACGACTCAAGATAGGTGATGTATACCTATTTTTGGGGGCGTCGCAAGTACTATCATTTATATTATATAAGCAATTTTTAAAATTTAATTAATTTTTCATCAATAGTTAGTTATACATTATTAGTTAGATAGTATATTTTAGTAGAAAATAAAATCATTATTTAAAAATCATTATTCAAAATAGTAATCTATTATTATTAGTAGTAGAATTAATATATTAATATAGTATAATATAAAAAGTATAAATAATACAATAATGTTATAACAAAACAAAACTCGTGCTTCACACGGAATCATGAACTAGTTATGAAGGAACAAGTGGAAAATAAATGTCACATATTTCTCTCTTATATATTTTTCACCCATGTTTTAAAAACTCTGTCAAATCTTTAATTCCTTGATTGCACACACCTAATGTGTGTCACAAATACTAGTAATAATAATAGTTACTCCCTCCGTCTCAAATTAATTGCTCAATTTTGACTTTTTAAAGTTAAATTGACCATTTTTAAAACTAATCTTTTTACTATTTTTTTTAAAATATATGTGAAGAAATTATAATCAAAAGAAAGTATATACAATTTATTACTAACTCCAATTTTTATAATTTTAGAAATATATTTATATATGCTTAATTATTAATTCTAAAAATAGTCAATTTGACTTAAAAAAATCAAAATTGAGCAATTAATTTGGGACGGAGGGAGTACAATTTATTTTATTACGTGACAGGATTCACAAGTTATTGTTTATTAATTATTCTTCCTTTTTTTGAAATATAAAATTAAATTTATTTTTTATATTCAATTCGAGACATTTTCAAATTTAAAATTGATATGATTTATTTTAACATTAGAAAATAATAATCTTATAATTAATAGTTATGTATTTTAGATAATTTATAATTTTTATAATTTTATTATTTAAAACTAATTCATATAAACTTAAAATTAAGTGTCAAAATTGATACTATAAGACTTGTAGGGTAGAATAAAGTAGGGAATTGTTAAATTCACAATATAAATTATCATTTTCACAACATAAGTGTCACTATAGATCCTATAGCGACGGTTTTCACCGTCGCTATACATCTACAACGACACTTTTGTTATAAAAATAATAATTTATGTCGTGAATTTAACAATTACCAATAAAGTATTGTAACAAAATAATGCATTGATGTTAATAGGTGTTCATGTATGTTGGACATTTGAATGGAAAATTGTCCACAAAAATTTGAACAACGTGTATCACAATAATTTTAAAAAGTACAAGCACAATTCAAATCAATATGGTACCCAAATGATTAGTCCCGTGGGCATAATTGATTGGCTGACGATCGCCTTCTGATCGGATCACCTATGTGCAAAATTATTAGCCAATTATTTACATGAATGACAGGACTGTCTAAACCTTCGACTATATATTTTTTTTATTTAAGCCTTGTTTTGTGGAGTACCAGAAAAAAATAAATTCACAAATAAGTCTAACATCACATAAATAAAAAAACACACTTCACAGTAAAATAAAAATAAAAATAAAAATAAAAAATAAACTCACACAAATTAGAATATCTAACGTCACTACTTTAATCTTAACAACTGGACTACATCCTTAGTTCCGGATAGTGTTGATTCATATTATATAGAGAGTCCGATTCCTATCTAGACTCCCGAATTTTTTTAAAATACGGATATTTTTTTGTTTTTTTTAATAACTAAAAAAATTTAATATTTTATAGAACCGAAATTTTTATATAATACAGTATTTTGGATACGTATAACAAAACAGGTATGTACAGTCTGTGCATACTGTACATATATTTTTTGGTATATGTATCCAAATCACGCCCAAAACATTGTATTATGAAAAAATTTTAATTTCATAAAATATTTTTAAAAAAAAATAATTGTTTAAAAAAAGAAAAAAAATAGGATCTGTATTTGATCAGGTTCGAGAGTCTGGACCTGATCCGTGGTGTGTATATATATATATAAGAAGACTGATCAATAGCTAACGTTGTAAAAAATTGTTTATCCTTAAAATAAATCTTGACCTTTCATAATAAATAGCCCTTTTATCAAAAAAATATGAATTCTATGTCCATTCCGCACGAAATCGAATTCTCTACAACTTTGTAGCTTTAAGTTTTTCCAAATTCCAGACAAAAAAATATCTGAAATCCATAAACGGATGATTTTCAACACCTCTTAAAATTCATAACAAATCATACGTTAATTTTTAACGGTTCAAAATTTGTGGACATATACTTAACTTATATATGTATAACATATTCAAAAATCACAATGATTCAAAGGTCGGATCAAAATTATAACTCATATAATAGAGCTTTAAGAACACCAATTTGATTTTTAATACCCCTCTTCCGATAAAAATACTGATAAAATACCTCAACATTAATTCCTTCAATTATAACCACATAAAATAAATATTTTTCTATCTATCATTTATGTCCACATAAAATAAATATTTCTTTATCATATAAATCAATAATTAATTATTCATAAATATTATTACAGAATCACAATAATGACAACTAGGCCATTCTCAGAAAAGAGGGGGCTTTTCGATAAAGATTTCTCCTTACTGGCGCGCAATTAGGTGACCAAACCTCTCTTTGACAGAACTTTATAGACATTGCCAATATGCTATCTAATAATATTATTCAAATAATATGAATTATTGATTTGATAATGGAAAATACAATGCAATGATAATTATTGAAATAACAATAATATAAAATATCAGCACAGCAATTATTGAATCAATAAAATAAAATATTAAAAAGTAATTACTGTAATAATTATTGAGTAGTGTCTTCTTACGTAAGAATCAATAATTCAAAAATACTGTGCAATACCGTGTGCTACTGTTCAACCACGCGTATTACTGTATTTTAACCACCAGGTATTCTAACAGTGTTAACGGTAATAACTACGCCGTTATTTATAAAACTCAAACTTGTCATTTTCTTCATCTAGCAGTTATTCTGTTATGAGGCCCACGAATGGTTGCGTCGTCATACGAATATTCCCCGACAACAAGAATATTCCACGACCAAACGAATATTCCCCAACATAAATGAGTATTTTATAACCACTTGCGTATTTAAAAATTTTTATATATATCACCCTTAACTTTAAACTTTTATCGATTTAACTATTTACTAAATAGAAAAATTAAATACTTTGATTTCATAAAATTCGAGATCTCACAGAAGGTATTATACTATAATATTTCGAGTCCCAAAACGTGCAATTATCAAAACTATATTTTTCTATAAATAGAAGCTCATTATTCCTTCATTCTCACCAATTCACTAAGACTCACAAGAGCAATTATAGAGAGAGAAGCTATAGAGAGATAGAAGAAGAGTATTCTGCTATTTCACTACTCCAGTATCCAGTCTTATTCTGAGGTAAGGGGTATTATTTATTTCATATTCTGAAAAGATATTATTTTTCGTATTCGTATGCATATTATTTTCGTTCAATATTTATAAAGAATATTATCTTCGTTCAATATTCGTAAGAATATTATCTTCGTTAAATATTCGTTGGAATATTATTTCTGTTCAAGGGATGTTATTTTTGTTCAATATTCACTTAAAATAATATTTTATTCAATACTTTGTAGTATGTAAGTAATATTATTTTATTTCAGATTTTGAATTCTATACTCATTTTGTTGAAGTTTTGACTTATATACTCCATGAAATTAGTAAAATATCCTTGATATTTGTGCTTCATCCGATATCTTTTTATGAAAATATTATTATGAGCTTTTTTGATAATCATTATCTTTTCATGATGGAATACTATTAATGACTTACTATTTATGGGTTACAATTCACTCAAATATTATTCACTCGTGTATTCGGGGCACTTTTTATGTCGGAATACTATTTACGGGTTACTATTCACCCAAATATTATTCACTCGAGTATTTAAGATACTTTTCATGTCAGGGTACTATTCACAAGGTACTATTCTCGAAGTACTATTCACATTGTATTATTCACGGGGTACTATTCACGGGGTACTATTCACTAGAAAAATATATTTCTTTTCTGTCCAAATTATTTTTGATACATGAATATTATTCTTGAATTTTACTCCATAAAACAGTATCATGTTGACAATTTGGATATTTTTTAAAACACTGGATAAATTTAAAGTCTTTAATATTTATCCTTGATTTCGTTTGATTAATACTTATATCATTGTCATCGTTCTCATGATTATATTATGATGAAAGTCATCTTTGGCTTACGTGTAAATATAGAATGTTTATAATTGGTTTTACAGTTGTATATCATTGGCTTACGTGCAAAGATGGACTGTTGATTATTGATTTTACAGTTGTATATCTTTGGCTTACGTGCAAAGATGAACTATTGATTGATGAATATCTTTGGCTTATGTGCATAGACGAACTGTTGATTGGTATAATTATGACCAGGGATCATTCGGTATAATCATGACCCGTAATATTACAAATGATGTGGTAAAATTCCTCATTGGCCCGTAGTCCATTGATAGACAGTTGTTGGTATGATTATAACCAGTGATTATTCGGTATAATCATGATCATTGATAAAAACATGAAAATCCTTGGCCCGTAGTGCGTGGATAATTTATGGTCATAATACTAATGAATATCTTTGGCCGTAGTGCAAGGATGATTTGGTGATGTGAATTATTTATTAAGCTGAGTGAAAATTTATATATAAATATTAGTTTAATAATCAAATTTGTATGTAGTGCTTCAATAATAAGTGAAATTGTTCATATTCGTAACTCGATTTGAAGGCTCTCGACTCTTGAGTAACTCGTTTTGTAAACGAGTCGAGTACTTACGAGTAATGATCCGAGTCGAATCTGACCCAAAATTAAAAATTCCTAAACAAATATGAGCTTAATTTTTTTAAGTCGAGTCGAGTCGAATCTGACCCAAAATTAAAAATTCCTAAACAAATATGAGCTTATAAGAAGACTTCCAAGTGAAACTTTAATAGCCAAGTCCCACATTAGTTCACTTATTATTGTCTAAGGAAGTTTTTTTATAAAAAAATTACCAAGTGAAATCTTAATAATCAAGTCCCACATTGGTTATTTTATAAAAGTCTAAAGAAGTTTTCCTTCTAAAAAGACTACAAGTGTGATTTTAATAGCAAAGTCCCACATGGGTTATTTTACAAAAGTCTAAAGAAGCTTTCCTTCTTAAAAGACTATCAAGTGAAGTTTTTCTTGAGACCTTAATAACCAAGTCCCACATTGGTTATTTTATAAAAGTCTAAAGAAGTTTTCCTTCTAAAAAGACTACAAGTGTGATTTTAATAGCAAAGTCCCACATGGGTTATTTTACAAAAGTCTAAGGAAGTTTTCCTTCTTAAAAGACTATCAAGTGAAGTTTTTCTTGAGACCTTAATAACCAAGTCCCACATTGGTTGTTTTGTAAAAGTCTAAGAAAGTTTTTCTTATAAAAAGAATTCTAAGTCTTTGATTTTTTTATATTGGGCTTGGTACAAGTCTTGGGCTATTTGACCTTTAGCCTAATTTTGGCTCAAAAACAAGTCTTGGGATGCTCTTTCTTGGGTCGGTTTTTGTTTAAAATTGGGCTGAGTTTTGTTTAAAATTGGGTCGGTTCTAGTAAGGTATAAACCGGAATCGAACCGACTAATTGGTTTGTTATACCGGATCAACCGGTAACGGTATCGGTTCTCTATTTTGTAGACTTTCGGTATTTGGTCCGGTTCGGTCCGGTTGTTTACCGGTGAACAGCCCTAAAGACAGGTGATGAAAATTATCTTCGTCTAGGGTGCGGAGAGGAATTTAGAATCACAATTATGATTATAAGTTATTCACATGATTGTGGCCAGGAATTGTTAATTGATGTTACAGGGATAAAACATTGTTGATGGACTTTTAACATGGATAATATAATAGACCTTATGGTCTATTTGACTCTTCTAATGGATTGCTCGTTCCGCTGCAACTATGGTTGAAAAGTTTTATCATCTACCATATGTTCTAAATCTCTATTTTTTTTATTGACGAAGGCTATTGATAATTTAATTATCTTTAGTCATGATATTCTTTACTGGGCTAGTTGTGCTCACCCTTTTCCTTCACAATTCCTTTCAGGTAATAAGAGTGTAGCTGGGTCGAGCGGGTTAACAGGGGATTAGAACGGTGGTCTATAACTGTTGAGGTTTCCCTTAAAACAATATGAAAATAATTTTATTGAGAATTTAGATAAGTGTGTCGTATTTTATACGTTATTTTAACCGTTGATTTTGGTGAACTGTATAGGGTGAGATGAACCCAACTTTGGAAGAGTGTTTTGCCACTATCATACAAGATGTCTAATGACAGACGATTTCGTGTTATTATAAGACAGAGTTGTGCACATGCACTTGCTGATTATATCTATGAGAACTACCTATATAATCTTGGAGTTTGGTTGAAATATAATTCTCAATTGGAGACAATGGAAATAATTATATGTTAAGAGAAGATTCACCATCGGAAAGAACATGACATTAATTTTCTCATTTTTCTTTGGGGTTTATTGGGTCAACCAAGGATAATTCTCGAGTCATATGATATCTATCATAACTTAGATGGATGGCCTCCCATGTTCGAAGGTTTTCTTGAACATTTTTCAAAGATTTTAATTTCTAAAACAGTTATTGACTGTACTTTTATGTAAAGTACCATTGTAAGGTGTTGTGGTCGAGGCACCATGAGATTTACATATATTTGTATTAAAATTCACAGCTTATGTGATTTCGTACTCTGCACGACAGTTCAACAGTTGTATAAATGAAGTTTGTATTTGATTTCTGTATTGTGATATCTGGCGACTCAGAATAGGTCGTGTGAACCTATTTTGGGGGCGTCACACTGGGTCTGGTTGGGGTCAAATCGGATAGTAGAAATAGAAATGCCAAAAAAATGTCTTTAAAGATCAAACTGATGAAAAAAAAATTTAGGTACAATTTTAAAAGTAAATGATAACTTAGAAATACAAAATTACCATTCAACCTAGAATGGTAATTTTGTGTGGAGGGGTATATACTCGTGTGTCGCAGGACAAGTAGTGATAATTATTTTTTAACTACCGAGTACTAATTCAATAGTACTGGGATTTTTTTTTAAATTTTGTTGGACCAAAAAAATCTTAATTATTTAATTCATAATATATCATCATGAAACCAGCAAGCAAAGAAAACAAATTATTCAACTATGATGCTGTCATGTAACAAAAGGGCTCTACCATTTGTGACTCCAGCTGAATAGTGAGCTTATTGTAGGAGAATTTATTTATGAAAATTGATATTTTTACAATATTTTTTTGATATTTTCACATGAAAAATATCGTTATAGATTTATCGTAACGATAAAAATCGTCGTAATAGAATCTATAGCGACGATTTTCATGTACAAATATTATTTTTTATTGTGTATTTATCAATTTTTTTATTTATTTATTACAAAAAGGTCATCTTCTGATAATATTTATTTTCTTGTAGGGAATGCACTTCATGATTCTTTTAATATTAAAAGTTTGTAACTTTAATTTATTTAATTGTGTGCCTATGTCACCATCCCTAAATTCTTTAATGTATGCTAGGTCTTAATTAATGCAATCTAATTCAAATTACTAACCTATTTTGTCAAGCATATTTATTGTTTGCTAGTATTTCAAATTTAGAAGATTCCTCATTAAAGTAAATTTATTGCAATTAATTATAATAATCGACTCATAAAATTACACATCATTGTTGTGGGTCAGGTGGGTTGTCACTTGTCAGGACGACCGAACACCTCTCCTGACTTGGAACTTACGTTGCCATTATTTGCCATAACTATATTCCAATAATAAACTGTTAATTTCAATTTGACATTAGAACTAGACCCTCGTTAAATAGTTAAACAGTTAATTAAAAATTTATACAGTGAATAAATAAATACATCAAAAAGTTTGACGGTTGAGACTCTCAAATGATAGCTTCAATACCAGAATAAGTACAAGTCAAAAATATAAAAAAGAAAATTTGAAATTGCTCGTGTATAAGAATAAATAATACTACATCTGTTCCTAAAAGATTATCGTTTAAAGTTTTGACACATAAATTAAAAAAGTACTATCTCCGTCCCATAATAAGTGATGTGTTAGAACTCCAATACAAATTTTACAATATTTTCCCATATATGTCTTTCATTATTCTTGACTTTTCGTTTATTCCATTACTCACTACAATTAAATAACACTCATTAACTCTTCAACTTCAAAGAAAGTATATTAAGAGTATTTTTATCATTTTAGCTTGTGTATTGGTATATGTGATTTAAGCTAAAAATCACTTATTATGGGACGGATGTAGTATCATTTATCAAGTAAATTTGTTTGAAATTTCATCACTACCCCTTTATGGGAAGTTGAAAACTATTAATACAAGAAAGAGAATTTCTTGAGACAATGAGAGAAGATAGGGGGTAATATAGAAAAGTAAATAATTTATTCTCCTCAAAAATTACAAAAGATAAATATTTTAAAATAAATTTTTTTCTTCTAAAACGATAATTTTTTAAGAACGGATGAAGTATATATGTATACCTTGACTCTTGAGCTTGAATTATGATTGTACTTATAATTTGTCGCACAACCTCAATTTATCACGTCGGTTCCCGAGTTGAAATACGAGTCCTATTTCCATCTAGAATATCAAACGTGCTATCCGTCAAGAATAATGCTAGAGACACAAACTATTCTATAAATATTTTATAAATTGCTGATGTGACATACTCTATATCAACATATTATGTGGGGTCGGAGACT
The DNA here is from genome assembly GCA_020205505.1 of Panax japonicus. Classification (NCBI taxonomy): domain Eukaryota; kingdom Viridiplantae; phylum Streptophyta; class Magnoliopsida; order Apiales; family Araliaceae; genus Panax; species Panax japonicus. The sequence continues at coordinate 3,582,740 of CM035110.1, read as the reverse complement.
ACATTAAAATAATTTATAAATCAATATGCTGAAGTAGAGTATACTACATCAATAATTTATAAAATAGTTTATGTATGTAGTATTAATCATCGGCCAATACCACACCATCCAATCGTGTGATATGAGTCGCCCGAACCCTCCCAACAGAAACAAAGATTAAAAAAATGAAAGGTAAAGGACAAAATAAAAAGAGGGTCTCTTGTAAGGACTCGGATTATTCAGGTCCTCTAATCAAATTGGACCTGTTAGAAGGACAAAATTAATTTATTCTGCTTCTCCTCCCTTATTTTCCATTTCCATGGGTTTTTTTTCCCAGATGCATTTCACTCTCTTTAAAGCAAAATTTTCCTGATTCTTTGGACCAATCATTCAAATTTCTCTCTCCTTTAAATTACTAAAATACAATTTGGAGTTTAAACTGATAATTTGATGCTGTTTGTGTTCATGGGTAGCCTATGATATTGAGACAAGTTGGAGCATTAGTCTACTGATTGCTGAATTATTGGGATATTCTTGTTTTCTTGAGGAGGAATTTGAGTGAGACTGTTTTTGACAGATGTTGAAGGTTTGTTAGGTGGGTCTGTCTTATATAGCTCACACTCCTTCCCCTTTTTCTTTTTTCAACAACAGTTTTTCCCTTTTTTTGTGGGATTTTTCTAAGGTTTATTATGTCAGCATCTATAAAAGATTCTGTCCAAAAAACTCAGGTTACCTGTTTTTTTCCAAGATATTTATGATATTTTCTAGTTTTTTAAGAAAGCCCTTTTTCTTGCATTCAGCTCTATTGTCCGACTTATAGTATTTCAATACATAAACAAACTGGGATACATCAAGATTTTTGCTCTAAGCTTTCCGGTTATCAAAGGTAAGTAATCTATCTCACTTTGATCTATGTAATCTTGTATTTGATTATGGTGATTTGTGAGTTTATGCTACTGGCATTTGATAAGCAAATTGGGATTGCAAAACCCATTAACTTTTTCTCCATTGATATGGGTTATTTCTGAAACTGTATTAGATATTCAGATCCAGTTTATTGGGAAATGGACATAAAAAATTATCAGGGGTTTCTTTTATAGGTGAATCCAAAAGGTTGGGAGTTCAGTTTTATTGCTCTAAAAGATGAACGGTGCTGCGCTAGTGGCAATTGCTGCTACAATTGGTAACTTGTTGCAAGGCTGGGATAATGCAACTATTGCAGGTAAATGCTCTTTTTCTAATCCTGCATTTTTTTCAGTTTTTAAGTGTATATTTAGTAGCGCTGAATGATGAAGTTTAATTCGTTTAACCAGGTACATTAGTTGTTTCTAACCCTAAATTCTGATTATGTATCTTCTGTTAAAATAATTTTGAGTACTTATGATTCAATTTTATCATATTGAATTTATTTCGTAATTCATGGTGTCAATTACAAAAGTTATACTAAGATTTATTTTACTTTTTTGTTTTTTCTTTTGTTCCTTCTACTCCTTTAGAAAGGTTGAAAAAGAGAGCTTTTTCATTGTTAGTGAAAAAGAGAATGCTCATGAGATTTTGCATAATTGCAGGATCTGTTGTTTACATAAAGAAAGAACTTACCTTGGGAACTACTGTAGAAGGACTTGTTGTTGCCATGTCACTCATTGGAGCTACTCTAATCACAACGTGCTCAGGAACCATATCGGATTGGGTTGGCCGGCGTCCAATGCTTATTCTTTCGTCGATGTTCTACTTCATCAGTGGTTTGATAATGCTGTGGTCGCCTAACATCTATGTATTACTGTTAGCTAGGCTATTGGATGGATTTGGAGTTGGTTTGGCCGTTACTCTAGTTCCACTCTATATTTCTGAAACTGCCCCATCAGATATAAGGGGATTGTTAAATACTTTGCCACAGTTTACTGGTTCTGCTGGAATGTTTTTGGCATACTGTATGGTTTTTGGAATGTCACTTTTGGACTCACCGAGCTGGCGATTGATGTTAGGAGTTCTTTCTATTCCCTCTATTGTTTATTTTGCTTTAGCAGTATTATATTTGCCTGAATCTCCTCGATGGCTTGTGAGTAAAGGAAGGATGCTCGAGGCAAAACGAGTCTTACAGAAACTACGTGGCAGAGAAGATGTCTCAGGTACATTATCAACCCTAGGTTTTCCTTAATAATTAGATATTACTACTATTAAATTGCTAAGATTATGGCTTTACTTGATAATCATGACTCAGCTAATGAACAGCGTGTTAAATAGTCAAAGATGTACATTTATGTAGGACTTGGTACCTAATTTGTTTTCTTTCTAATACTGGTGATGTTTAGTTTCCTCAAATAGAAGGAAAAAATTCTTTCCCTTTTAGGATTTAAGACAATGAAACCATGACAGGGCCTCATCCTCGTGATTGCAACTTGAGTTGAATTTTACTTAAGAAAGTAACAAATTGAATTTTCTGTTTATCCTTCTCCGTGTTCTATATTGCCAACTTATTGCTGTCTTTTTTTAGCAAATACTTAGTTTCATTATTAGTATTTGACGGGCTCATCATCCAACTTGTTTTGCCATATATTATTATCCACAAAATTGTTCTAGAATATTATAAAATATGAAACAATTCTAATTTATAAGCAACATTAAAGTCTTGAATTGTACATGAATTCTTTGCTTATTATTTTCTTTCTTTCTTTCTGGATTTTAATTAGAAGTAGCCATTATTCCCTTGTTTTATTAATTAATCTTATCTTATCCTAAGAAGTAATATTTCCAAATTTGGCTAGTTTACTGCCATGATTTTCTACTTTAATGAGAGATTTGACATGTTCATAATGTTGATGCTTCTTTTATCCACAGCTGAGATGGCTTTGCTGGTTGAAGGTCTGGCAGTTGGTGGTGATACATCAATTGAAGAGTACATTATAGGCCCAGCCCATGAACATACTGATTATCAAGAAACAGATGCAGAGAAAGACCAGATCAAATTGTATGGACCTGAAGCAGGACTCTCGTGGCTCGCCAAACCTGTCACGGGACAAAGTAGTATTGGCATTTTATCTCGCCATGGAAGTCTGGTAAACCAGGGTATGCCTCTTGTGGATCCTCTTGTGACTCTATTTGGCAGTGTCCATGAGAAACTCCCTGAGACAGGAAGTATGCGAAGCATGCTTTTCCCCAATTTTGGCAGCATGTTTAGTATGGCAGATCCTCACGTCAAGCGTGAACAATGGGATGAAGAGAGCCTGCAAAGAGAAGGTGAGGATTATACATCGGACACTGGTGGAGAAGACTCTGACGACAACTTGCAGAGCCCATTAATTTCACGTCAAGCAACAAGCATGGAAAAGGACATGGTTCCTCCTCTTTCCCATGGAAGCATACTTAGTGTGAGACGCCATAGCAGTCTCATGCAAGGAAATGCAGGAGAAGCAGTTAGTAGTATGGGCATTGGTGGTGGCTGGCAGTTGGCATGGAAATGGTCTGAAAGAGAAGGTGAAGATGGAAAGAAAGGAGGTTTTAAAAGGATTTATCTACACCAGGAGGGGATCTCTGGGTCCCGGCGTGGATCTCTCGTTTCACTTCCTGGTGGTGATGTTCCTACAGAGAGCGAGTTCATCCAGGCTGCTGCTCTAGTAAGCCAGCCTGCTCTTTATTCCGAGGAGCTGATGGATCAGCATCCAGTTGGACCAGCAATGGTTCATCCATCTGAAACTGCTTCGCAAGGGCTAAGTTGGGCTGCTCTTCTTGAACCGGGAGTCAGGCGTGCATTAATTGTTGGGATCGGGATTCAATTGCTTCAGCAGGTAGAAAATGGATCCTTTTGACAACTTCTGTTATCCTTCCTTTCTATTTTGGGTGATTTATGTTCCTATTTTATTTTATATTTTAATTTAATGGAATGCAAGGGGAAGTAGTTGACATAATCATCCCAATTCGGCTATTCCAAAAAAATAATAATCATGCATTGATTTAGTTTCTTTCTACTTGGTCCTACTGGCCCCTTTCACTTTTTTTTTGAAGGGCTTATATTGTAATCATGAGACTTCATTTTATTTTATTTTTTTTATTATTAGTTTATGCCCGTACAAATAGTTTTTACTAATACAGGTTTCTAAAACATTTCAACATTGTTCTTTTTGAGATTCATCTATTGAATAACCCAATTGGAACCTAGGATACACTTTTTGATTTGACTGGAGGGCTAAGTATGATATTGCTTCTTTCTTTCTTTTTTTTTTCTATTTTTTTGGTTAATAGTGGCTTTTCCACACGCAAAAAAAAATGTAGAAGACTTGACAGGCTTAACTTTATATCCAAATCTAAAGGTCATGGAAGCCCACCGTGCTATATTACTGAACCTGGATCCATTTGGTTAATTTACTAAATTTAAGAATTTATCTTGCAAAACAGTGTTTGAAGATCTAGAGAAAATTTACACGATGAACTCCTGGATTAGACCTCCTTTCCTGAACAGATTGCTAATTCTGTTCTCATATGGTAAATTATGCATAATTGAATCCGCAAACTTAACCTACTACAGTTAAATTCGTTCAGCCCCTATTGATCGATGATTCCTCCATATTATCGAATTGACTGTGAATATAACCTTAGTGCCGTTATAAATAGCATCGACTTCGAGATATTCTTATATCTTGTTTTACAGCACAGAATGTTATTCCTTTATTCTTTTAGAAGAAAACTTATTATTCATAAATAAATCATCTAAACTAACCTGACATTAGCTTTTCTTTATGTCACTTTGTCCTCAGTTGCACTTTTGCTTTCTCCATTCTTATATGTTTCATTATTGCTTATGCAGTTTTCTGGCATAAATGGGGTTTTGTACTACACTCCTCAAATTCTTGAGCAAGCAGGTGTTGAAGTTCTTCTTTCCAGCCTTGGAATTGGTTCAGAATCTGCGTCTTTCCTTATAAGTGCTTTCACAACCTTGTTAATGCTTCCTTGTATAGCTGTTGCAATGAGGTTTGTGGATGTTGCTGGCAGAAGGTAAGCTGTTTTTCATTTTACTCTTTTACCCCGGACTCTTTTCATTCTTCGGTATACCATGTCACCATCTGGAGTTCAGTTTAACACTTTTTGCTTAATGATCAATTTAGCAGAACTTGCACAATATGACAATAACACACCTTGTAGGCATGTCAGACAGCAGCCCCCATCTGGGATTATGGTTGCATGTCAAAACACTACTTTTGTTGTGTGATTTCTCTACTTTTCAGGTAAGTGAAATTAAATGCACATATGGTTCACTAGTCAAACTACGCCAAATGTACAATTAGAAACGTGGAAGTCATGTGAATTAATATTGCGTTTCAGCTTCCGCTCTTTCCTTTTTATTAAACTTTTCTTTAGTTCTCACAGTAATGAATGTTGTTACTCTTTATTTTTGGAAAACTTTCTTCATCCAAATTCCAAACTAGGTGGCTCTCTAGTAGCTCAATCTCTTGCAAACATCATTAACCCGGCATACATCATTAACTCAAGGGACCAAGTCTAATTGGCAAAGCTTTTATGAGTTTTGGTCCCTCTGGTTGATAAATCAATCCTAAAAATCATATTTGAAATATTCTATCATATAGAATGTTCTCTTACTATCTTTAACTCCTCAATCAACTAAAGATAGTTGTGCATGTACTCTTATTAATGAAAGCAGGTGCAAGTGACTAATATACTTTAATCAAAATGTTGATCTCTCTACTGTGTTTTTGAATTTTCAATATATTTATGTATTATTTTTTTCATAATTATTAAAACCGCGTGAAAAAAGTATAATTGCTTAGATGTGCCCTTGACACACACCTTCAGATGTGTGCAAAAGTGTCGTAGAAACTTTTGAATGGATAAGAGTAATAATTTAGTCCAAATTGCTTCATTTTACTTATGGAAACATAGCACAGTAGTCTTGATCTCTTCTTTTAACTGTTGACTATAAAAACTGAAATCCTTATTTGCTTATCCCAATAGATGTTTGCCACCGTGCTTTACCATTATGTTACAATGATTTCCTGAATGAAGTGCCCTTTCACCATGTCCTTTGTATTTTGGTCTAAATGTGCTGTCATGCCACTTGTTGAAGGACACTGCTGCTCACGACTATCCCAGTGCTGATACTGTCGCTCGTCATCCTAGTCATCGGAAATGTTTTCGACCTGGGTACTGTTCTTCACGCTGTCATATCAACCATCTGTGTCATAGTGTATTTCTGCTGCTTCGTTATGGGCTATGGACCAATCCCAAATATCCTGTGCTCAGAGATCTTCCCTACGCGGGTTCGTGGCCTCTGCATTGCCATATGTGCCCTTGTATACTGGATATGTGACATCATTGTGACCTACACACTGCCAGTGATGCTCACTTCGATTGGCCTAGCCGGTGTCTTTGGCATTTATGCTGTTGTATGCGTCATTTCTTGGATCTTCGTGTACTTGAAGGTTCCAGAAACCAAGGGCATGCCCCTGGAAGTTATTACAGAGTTCTTCGCTGTTGGTGCAAGGCATGTCAATTCTGCAAAAAGAGAATGATTGCGCGACTTCTTTTCTGCTTGTGCTGCACATGCTAGTGATTGGGGAATGTTTATTAGTTCCTTCGGGATGTTAGTCGCTAAAGATGGCATTCGTCTTCTTTCTTGCTAGTTTTGATCATTGTCATTACTCATTACATTGAAGATTGAAATCTCTTACAGTTTTTAATAATATATTTCATTTTTGCATTGAAGATTAATATCTGTTTAGTTTTTTATAATTTCAACGTTGTACCTTCTCTGGGGGAAAAGCTTTTAGACCTGTTTTGGCCTTTATTTTAACAGGTCCTATAAACCAATATGACAATATTGAAAGATTAAACAAATTAGATGGGCAATTTAGTTTATTTGTTTGTGGGCAAACTATAAACTAATATCACCTTAATCATTCAACACTAATCTCACTATTTTAGGTATGAACGTGTACTAATTTATTTTTATTTTTATTTTGGTAAGAATTAGTTTTTAAAGTACTAATAATAATAATAATAAAATCTTATTTTCGAACAAACACTAAGTTATGTCCTGAAAACAACAAGGTTTCAATCAGGAATGGAAAATAATGGATTCTGGACCTTTCAATTGAAATACCAAGTCCACGATTTAATAAAAGGTCAATAATTTTATCACACTCAGCTTCATATTTACACAAAAGTTCCAGAGTAAATCATCATTTATTCGTTCTCCCCTGAGCAGAAAATATCATTCTAATCAAACTGTAAAAACAAGTTGTTTGTATTAATCAGACAAAGATTTTGAAAATAAACAGAGGTGAGAGTGCATGCTCAAAATCTAAGCTCCACTCAGTTTCATGAGGACCATCCTCAAATGCCATTAGCAAAATTAGCAACTGACACCAGTACACCATTAAATCAGTGAAGCAATATTACTTGTGTGCAAATAAAGGCCAAGTGCTGAAGATATTATGAAGCTTTGCAAATTAAAAAAACTAAAATGACTATTGAATAAACCTTTTGCCAATACAAGGCACTCCACAAATACAATCTGCAAATGAACATATAGACACAATTTCGCTTGAACTTTCTACACAAGAATTTTATATACAGTCCAAACCTTTTAACTTGATGCCTGGACATACGAAAAAAGGAATAATTTAACATTGGAGACCAAGAGACAGCATTTCATAAAAGATTGAATATTGATGGTTGACCTCAGACCACCATATATTTTACAGCTGAAGAATAATGTCAAGAAAATAGGTGGCCTAGTGTTGCTGAATCTCCTCAGAACTTGTAATGCTTCCAAAAGAATTGCGGGTACGATCCGATTGTGTTGGCCTAGATCCCACTTGACCATTAGAGGGTTTCTCTTCTACCTGATCATCCGACTTCAACTGCGACTTGAATGGTCTCTCAAAATTTTTGGCAGTACCAGGATCAATTACCATTTTGTTGAACTTTTGGTCCTGCAAATATACGTAGGGGTATAGAAGCAAAATGATTTAATAACTACTTCCCACAAAGAGGATGGGTGAATGTCTAGGTGCATATATAGTTTTATCCCTCAATGGACAAACAGCTAACTAAGGAATGCATGCACCAGAAAGGGACTATGCAAGGCTAAGGGGCTGTTTGTTTGGATCTAAATGAGTCTGAATATAATCGAATAAGTCATTTAGAACATTTGTTTTATAATTTTTAAAGTTTGAATGCATCTGAAGGATTCATCTAGAAAATTGTGGTTGAATCAATAAGTAGTGTTGAATGATAATTTTTACCTACCACCCTCGGACACAATTACAAAATACATTTAATATCCATATTTGTTTACTATTGTAAGCAAATTTTGTTATGTACAAGTTGTTTTTTGAATATTTTTTCTTTAATAAATTGTTCAATAACCAATTTAATGAATTTTGTTGTAGTCTATTGTTTTGGTTTTATGGTCTAATAGAATGTTATTAAAAAAAATTAATGTTTATTCCTAAAATTATATTACTAATAGTATACCCTATCAAAGATTGTTCACAATTTTATATTTATTTTTTCTTAGATAATACTGTTTATTTATAGTTACATAATAAATTTATTCATAATATTCCAGAAGGTTACAGACAGATACCAAACACATCATTTCATTCTATATTCAGAGCTTCTACTTCGTTCAGCTCATTCAGATTCTCTTATACATTCATAACTTTTTATTCAATTTAATCAAATAGCACCTAAATCATCAAACTTTTTGAAATGTTGAACCCTTTCTTGACCATGCAGACAAAAATCTATTGTATACTGGTGGAAATATTAATACCTAAAAATCCATCAAAGAATCATGAAGCAGATAGTATAGGCAAAGTGAGATAATTTTCCTAAGTCCCAACTCGGCAACTCCCAAAGATAAATTTAGATGATTGACAGACTAACCAAAGGTGCTAGAAAGACTTACAATTTGTAGTGATTCTAGCTTTCTCTGCAGTGCCTCATGCTCAGCCTGGATACGGAATGGAACACCATGCTTTTGATACACATTGTTCTGTGCCAAATCTTCATCAATGTCACTAACAGTTGTTGCAAAAGGATGATTTGCAGGAATCCACCTGACAGTGTCAGGATCCACATCAGGAGGTACTGCATCTCCTTCTTTAAGAAATATAGTGGGTCTCTTCCACTGGTATGCTCGTGACCTCCTTTTCTGATGAACAGTTTGTTGCTCTCTGGTAAGAGTAACTGGTGCTAAACGATAAACCTTTCCACACATTTCAATGGTCGAATTGGTCTTCCCAACCTTCACCATGGGGTTATTAAATGGGTCTTCATACTTGAGAGAACTTGAGCTGTGAAGAGAATCATATGGAAAACCAAAATAATAAGCAAGCAGTGAATGCATTGTAGGACTAGTGATAATTCAGTATGTAATAAGATGGAAAGTTCAGCAGTACATAAGTGTAGTATAATGCAAGTCCACAGGGAAAATAAGGCACTTGAGGAATTATCCTTCTTAAGTGCAAAAACAGAAAAAAAAAGAAAAAAAAAGAAAAAAAAAGTGGATTGACTAGCACTTAGCTTCATATGATAAGAGAAAGGGATGTTAACTGAACTCTTAAAATATGACACCAAAGTATCTAAATTTTTTTCCCCACTCACACACATGTTGCTTGCAGAAAAAGGGTTTAGAATCATACATGCCTCTTCTATCTGATCGCAGCTGTCCACGCCTGACAAGATCAGCTACAGAGCCAGGACGAGTGGACCTTGACTTCCTTGCTGTGTAAACTTTCACCACAATAACCAAGAACATTGCCACAAGACATAACCCAATACCAATATTAGTAGCAGAAGTTCTTTTCATCTGAATCAAAAGAGAAAACAGCAGAAAGCATCAGCAGTGTAATAGTAATAATACTAGGAATGCTGCTTCTTTGCATCCAGATGAAAAAACAATGGCTAAGAGTGCATGTAACAATTAAAATATACCAGTCATAGTCTACATAACTAACTTTTCATGTAATCAATCATGACAACACAACGTCTTTCAGGGTTTAGACGGGTAATTCCATTTTGTGAATTTTAACTTAAAATGAAACCAAATTCCTTGTATAATAGTCCTTGCTGGCAAGGCAAGATCTTTGACCGCATATCTTTCAAGGTTTTGTTCTTTTAAAACTGCAGTGGCTAGTAGTAGAAAACAGTAAAACACTTGAAAAATATGGACAGCAAACTAGTCTTACTTAGTTAACTTGAATGCTAACTACAAAGCTGACTGCGATAAAAAAATGTGTCATTGAGGGCATAATATCATAGAATAATACAAGTATACTTAAAACCAGTAGAAATTACCAAGACAATGAGAGAAGGATGAGAGCTAATCAATTCTTGCAACCTCGTAACAGTGTTTCGTGTATCAACCACTTTATCTTTCTCTGAATTGATTACTTCATTCTGAATTCCATTACTCTCATCGCTTAAAGCACTTAAAATATACTTTTTGAGCATCTTCTTTCGATTATTCGTATTCAAGTAACCACAATCAAATCCCAAATCGGTCTTCCTCAGTTCCAATACATTTAATGAAGTTCGATGCTTCACAAAAACACAAATCAATTAAAAAGGCTATACATGTAATCAGAGCATTATCTGTGTAGAGATGTATTTGAGATTTTTTTTTCTTTTACCTGGAAAGAGATGGCATGAAGTTGAAGAGTCCAAATTGAAGCCATTACTGATGATTAAAGCAAAATCTCATCCTTTAAAATCCCAAAGGTGAATTTAGAGGATTGTAATTTGTAAAGTCGAAAAACGAAATAAAAATTAGGGTTTCAAATGGTCTCATCGGTCTTGAGGTAGAAAGGTAGCTCGACAAGTTCTCGAAACAAGCAGGCAGCAAGCCTAGACCGGTCTGGTCACTTTTTTTTCTTTTAATGTTAAATATTAAATATTAAAAAATTATAAATAAAAAATAATTTTTTTTTGTAAAAGTGATGCAAAATTTTGGAGAATTATTTTATTTTAACATTCTACTGCACACCAATATAAATTGGATGATTAAAACAAAAATAAATATATTCCTCTTAAATTAAAAAAATATAATTTAGATGTAACTCGAATATAAAATAAATTGATTTATTAAATGCATGTCTACCATGCATAGTTTGTCTTCATAGAAAATATATTTTGAATACAATTTATTACGATACGTACATATGACCATAAATATAAAATAAAATTAACTTATTGTAGATTACACTTTTATATTTTGAATATATATTCAATTTTTATTTTGATTTTATATTTTTAGTACTTAATATTTTATATTTATATTTTAACTAATTTGTTTCTTTGATAATTCTTTGTAGTTGAAAGTTTTTTTAATAATTTAATTCATAATTGGTTAATATATTATATTGTACTTATATTATAATAGTAGTCACAATTAGTATTATGTAAGATGTTTTTTATAAGAAAATAATTTTATTCTAAATATATTATTTAGTTAATAATAAAATTCTTACTTATATATACTTGAAAATAATTATATTTATATTTTACTAATAGTAACAAAGTCAAATTAGATAAGATGACCAATGTGAAAAATTAATTTCTTCTAGAACTATATTATTTAAGTAGCAATAAAATTTTATTTAATAATAGTAACAAATTAATATTTGATAAGATGATATTATAATTTTTATTTTGTGAAAAATATATTAATAAAAACAAATGTATTACAATTTATAAATTAATAAAAATAAATGTATTACAATTTACAAATTACAATAATAAATAAGTAAAAATTTATACTTCAATGATGAATAATTATAACATTAAAGTTCAAAATTTATAAATAAGTGGAAAAAAATGAGGTCAGGCCTCAAGCTGGACCAAGTAGGGGTGGGCAACCGGTAAAAATCGGTCCGAACCGAACCGGTACCGAGATTACTTAAATTTCGGTACCGATACCGGTATCGGTTGAACCGGTATACCGAACCGGCGGTACCGGTTCAGTACCGGTTTTTACCGAAAACTATTATTTTTATTATTTTTATTATTATTTTATTATTTTTATTAATATTTTATTATTATTATTATTATAATTAATATTTTATTATTATTATTAAATTATTAATAATAATAAAAAATAGAAAACCGGTATATACCGGTCCGGTTCGGTATATACCGAACCATAAAAGTGGCGGATCGAAACCGGTACCGAAAAACCGGTATATACCGATTTTTATACCGAACCGAACCAGTTTACATTTATACAGAACCGGTCGGTTCGGACCGGTCCGGTTCGTCCAAAAACCGAAAAAAACAAAAAAATTGCCAAACCCTAGGCCCAAGCCCAAGTCCAAGCCCAAGCACAGGTCAGATCATGTTTTTTTACAGGTCATGCTAGATTTTGTCATAAAAGAGCTGTCTTTTCAAGCCTTACAGATCAGGTTTAACCGGTTCTGTGACGCCCCCAAAATAGGTATACATCACCTATAATGAGTCGTCAAATACATGGTACAGAATACGAATACAATCTTTAATATACAACAAGAGAGCTGTGAGTTTTAATACAATTATTGTCTTCTAGACAATATCCACTCTCAGAATAAGTCCTCATTACATTTATTGTCACACTATTTAACAGAATAGTGAGGACTACTAAAACTATCATCTGGACCGTCACTCCGTTTCCCGACTAGTCCCGTCAACCTTCTCATTTCCTGAAGAGAACAGTGAAAGAAAGGGTGAACTCAACTAGCCCAATAAGAAATATTATGACTAAGATAATGCAGAATAAATTATCATTAGTCTTCAACAGTGTTGAACTGATATAATACAATAGACATCAAGTTTAATTGCAGCGGAACACGCAATCCATTAAAAGAGTCAAGTAGAGATTAAAATCTACTATCTTTTATGATTTAAAAAGGTTTTTCATCACTTTTATCGCTGGGACTCAGCTTAATAAATAATCCACATCATCCCTGCACTACGACCAAGAACAGTCATTAGTATCACAACCACAAATTATTCATGCACTACGGGCCAAGGATATTCGTGTATTCATCAATGGTCATGATCATGCCAACAACTGTCCATCAATGCACTACGGGCCAATGAGGACTTTTTCCACATCATTTGTAACATTACGGTCATGATTACACCGAATAATCCCTGGTCATAATCATACCAAGTCCATCTATGCACTACAGGCCACATATGACTTTCAAAAAATATAAACATGAGGATGATGACAATGATATAAGAATTCAATAAAAATAAGTTCAAGAATTATTTTATCCAGGAATTAAAAACGTCTAAATTATCAACATGATACTTCTTTGTAGGGTAAAATTCAAGAATGCTCAGAAGAATATTTTCATGAAAAAGATACAGGATGAAGCGCAAATATCAAGGATATTCCACTAATTTCATGGAATATAGAAGTCAAAACTTTAACCAACTGAGTATAATAAAGAATAGAATAACAAAAGAAATCACCATGCATGCGGTACTTTGCATAGACAGGTTATTCCAACAGAATAATAAATAACATAACCAAGTCAGGCGAAATTCGCACCGACAGGCCATGTTCCAACAGAATATTAAAAACGGAACCAGGTCCGGCGTAAAACGCACAGATAGGATATTTCAACAGAATAATAAAGACGGAATCAGGTTCGGCGTAAAACGCACAGACAAGATATTCCAATAGAATAATAGAAACGGAACCAAGTCCGGCGTAAACGCACAGACATGATATTCCAAGAGAATAATAAAGAATGGAATAACAGAAGAATTTCACCAAGTATAGGGTAGCCCGCGTATACAGGTTATTCCAATAAAATAATAAAGAATGAAATAACAGAAGTTCTCTTCATAATACCAAAGAAATAATATCCCTTACCTTATAAAGAAGAGTACTCCGACGGTAGGGCTGAGATATACTTGAAGAAACTACGCTTAAAGCTTTTTTAAACGCTAAAGAAATACGCTCAAGATTATAGAAGAGAATTCTCTGGATTTCTGGTGTGATTTTCAATTCTAACTAAGCATGCTATTTATAGGAAAATGGAAATGATACTATGCAAAACTTTTAATTAAAATATAATATTATATATATATATATATATATATATATATTATGTATATATAACACAACAATTCACGGGGGATGAATCCCGTGATTTCCTACCACTAGAGTCACATTATATATATATGTAACATTTATATAATATATATCATCATTCAGCACATGTTATTATATATATATATATATATATATATAGAGGCCGGATCCTGTCCGGACTCCCGAACAGGTTTAAAATCCGGACCTTTTTTTTTTTTGCTTTTTTTTTTGAAACAACTAAAAAAAATAATTTATGGAATTGGAATTTTTACATTATATAGTGTTTTGGGCGTGATTTGGATGCCTATAACAAAACATGTCTGTACAGTCTGGGCAGACTGTACATACATTGGTTGGTGTAGGTATTAAAAACACACCAAAAATACTGTATTATTAAAAAATTTCAGTTCCATAAATTTTTTTTTTAGTTATTCTACAAAAAAAAAAACAAAAAAAAAAAGGTCCGGATTTTCTCCCGTCCGGGAGGTCCGGACCTGATCCATTTTCTATATATATATATATATATATATATATATATATATATATATATATATATATATATATATATTACATTCTTTTAATACTCCTTCCTGTGATTTTCAAAATCATTCCCCCCCATGTTATCATAATTCAACACGTCGCTATCATATATATATATAATACTTATATATATATATATAAAACAAAACTGAGATAAATTCCTCCGATGATTTTAAAAAATGGGTAAATGGGGGTCCAAAAATACGCCAATATTTACAACAAATACTTCATCAAAATCATCTCAATATTTTTAACAACATTTATCATCATTATTATAATTTACAATATTAATCGACCAGGTCTTTCCTAGGAAAGAGGGGGCTTTTCAATAAGGATTTTTTCCTATTGGCGCGTAATTAGGTGACCAAACCTCTCCTTGGCAGAACTTCTAGACATCGTTAATATTGTAAATAATAATATTAATAACTCTGTCGTCTCAATTATTGATTTAATAATATATAAAATATCGACAATAATTGAATCAAATAACGTGATATACTATGCAACAATTACTGTTGCAATAATTGAACAAAACTGAGTGACTTCTCACATAAGCATCAATAATCAATACTGTGTGCTACTATGCAACCACGCGTATTACTGTACTTTTAACACCGGGTGTTTCAACAGCTAACGGTAAAACTTTCGCCGTTATTTTTATAAAAATATTTTTGTCATTTTCTTAATCCGACAATAATTCCATTGTGGGGTCCACCAATGATTGCGTCGTTGTATGAATATTCTCTGCTAAAATGAATATTCCCCGACCAATCGAATATAAGATAACAACTTGCATACTTTGCAGAATTTATAAATATTACCCACAACTATAACATTATATCAAATTTATTCTATAATATTCAAAAATGATAATTATAAAAAATTCATCTTTATTCATAAAAGTTGGGGTCTTACAATCTCCCATTTTTATGAAATTTCGCCCTCGAAATTAGGGTACGTACCTGGTATGTCGAAGATGTAAGGATACCTTGATTTTATTTCAGATTCTAACTCCCAGGTCATTTCTTCAACATCGTGGTTTCTCCACAAAACTTTGACTTGAAGTATAACCTTGGAGCATAGAATATGTTCCTTCTTATCCAAGATTTGAACAGGAACCTCTTCATACGTCAAATCTTCCGCTATTTCATCCGGTTCTAACTCAATAATGTGGTTCGGGTCTTTCACATATTTACGTAACATGGATATATGAAAAACGTTATGAACACGAGACATACTTGGCGGTAAAGCGAGTCTATACGCCACAGTTTCTACTCGATCGAGGATTAAAAATGGGCCAATGAATCGAAGATTGAGCTTTCCTTTCTTTCCAAATCTCGTAACTCCTTTCCATGGAGCAACACGTAAGAACACATGCTCTCCAATATCAAATTCCACGTCCTTTCGATGAAGATCAGCATAACTCTTTTGTCGGTCTGGTGAGGTTTTTTACGTTGCCGGATCGTTTGTATATTTTTCGTAGTCATACGTACTAACACCGGTCCCAACAACCTTTCTTCACCCACCTCATCCCAGCATACTAGAGAACGACACTTTCTTCCATACAACGCTTCGAATGGAGCCATGCCAATACTTGCTTGATAACTGTTGTTGTATGAAAACTCCACCAATGGTAAGAACTTGTCCCAACTTCCCTTAAAGTCAAGGACACAGAGTCTTAATAAATCTTCAAGAGTTTGAATAGTTCTCTCTGATTGTCCGTCCGTCTGAGGATGATATGCCGAACTAAATCGTAAATCCGTGCCCATAGCTTTTTGTAAACTAACCCAAAATCGTGAAGTGAATCTTGGGTCTCGATCAGAAACTATGGATAATGGCATATCATGCAGTCTTATAATCTCGTTTATATATATACGAGCAAGACGTTCAAGTGCATAAGTTTCTTGTATTGGTAAGAAGTGAGCAGACTTGGTAAATCTATCAACAATGACCCAAATTGCATCTATGCCTTGAGAAACCTTGGGAAGACCAGTAACGAAATCCATGGTAATGTGCTCCCATTTCCATTCTAGAATTTCAAGTGGTTGCAATGGACATTTTGGTACTTGATGCTCTGCCTTGACTCGTTGACAAGTTAAACACCTTGAGATAAATAATGCTATCTCTCTCTTCATATTGCCCCACCAAAATGTATGTCGAAGATCATGATACATTTTGGTACTCCCCGGATGGATTACAAATGGTGTGTTGTGCGCCTCCATCATGATTTTATACTTTAAATCAGGGTCGTTAGGAACACAAAGTCTGGAGTTAACTCGAAGTATTCCTTCTTCATCGATTCTTGCTTCCGGCATAGTACCTTCTTATACTTTCTTTCTTATACGCATCAGCTCCAGGTCTGCAGCTTGAGCAGCTTTAACTTTATCGATTAAAGTCTGTTCTACTCGTATATTCACCATCGTTATGTGGGTCCCTGCAGTCTTTATCTCTATCTCCATCATTTGTAAGTCATACAAAATGGGCCTTTGCGTTGACAATATCGCACTCGTACCCGCATATGATCTTCTACTTAATGCGTCAGCTACCACATTTACTTTTTCAGGATGGTATTGGATGGTATGATCATAATCTTTCAACAGTTCAAGCCAACGTCGCCGTCACATGTTGAGTTCCTTTTGAGTGAAGAAATATTTGAGGCTTTTATGATCCATAAAGATCTCCACTTTCTCCCCCATACAAGTAATGCCTCCAAATTTTAAGTGTGAAGACAACAGCTGCCAACTCTAGATCTTAAGTAGGATAATTCCTCTCATATTCTTTGAGTTGTCGAGAGGCATAGGATATGACTTTCCCATGTTGCATGAGAACACATCCTAACCCTTTGCCTGAAGCATCACTGTAGATGACAAATCCCTCCGAACCAGATGGTATTGTCAGAACAGGTGCTGAAATGAGTCTTCTCTTGAGTTCTTGAAAACTCTTCTCATATTCCTTGTTCCAACCAAATTTTGTATCTTTTCGAGTCAGCTGAGTTAAGGGAGTAGCGATTTGAGAAAACCCTTCTACGAATCTTCGAAAATAACCAGTTAAGCAGAGAAAGCTACGTACTTTGGTCACTGATTTAGGTTTATACCAGCTTTGAATAACTTCAATCTTTACCGGGTCAACAGATATTCCATGACTTGATACCACGTGCCCAAGGAATGCTACTTCTTCAAGCCAGAACTCGCATTTCTTCAAATTGGCATAAAGCTTATATTCATGTTGCTTTTGGAGTATCAGCCTCAAGTGTTGCTCATGATCTTCACGGCTTTTGGAATAAATAAGGATAGCATCAATAAAGACGACCACAAAGTGATCCAAATATTACTTGAATACTCAGTTCATCATATCCATGACGGCATCATGAGCATTAGTCAATCCAAAAGACATAACTATGAATTCATAATTCCCGTACCGAGTTCTGAAAGCCGTCTTTGGAAAGTCATCGGTTCTAATCTTCAATTGGTGATATCCGGAACGAGGATCAATCTTTGAAAAGAATTTGACGCCTTGCAACTGGTCAAATAGGTCATCAATACGTGGCAATGGGTACCTATTTTTGATGGTGACATGATTCAACTCTCGATAATCAATACAAAGTCGCATACTCCCATCTTTCTTCTTCACGAATAGAACAGGAGCACCCCAAGGAGACGTACTAGGACGAATAAAATCGATGTCTAACAATTCCTGCAGTTGGGTCTTTAACTACTGAAGTCCAATAGGAGCCATTTGATATGGGGCTTTAGAAATGGGTTTTATACCGGGTTCAAGGTCGATACAAAATTCAATTTCACGTTCTTGGGGTAGGCCAGGAAGTTCTTCAGGGAATACGTCACGAAATTCATTAACAATAGAAATATTATTCAAAACTGACGTATTTTTATTTAGATCCTTAACATGAGCTAAGAAAGCTTGACATCCGTTTTTCAATAAACGAATAGCTTTATGGCTTGAGATGACAATGATTGATTTTAATGGTTTTGTTGCTTAAATTCGCATAATAGGTTGGTTAGGAATATGAAAGCTAATAACCTTACGAAAATAATCAATTTTTGCATGATGAGTAGTTAACCAATCAATCCCTAGAATTACGTCAAATGCAAGTATTTTCAATGAAATAAGATCGACATGTAATGTGAGGGTACCGATTTGAACAAAAAAGACTTATAAATAGTGGATGTAATGAAGGTTTTTCCCAACGGAGTTTCAACAGATAAGTCAAAGTTCAATTTCTCCGGAGTCAAATCTAAACGTTGAGCGCAAGTAGGAGAAATAAAAGAATGGGTAGAACCGGTATCAAATAAGGTATATAATTAGCTAGAGTTTATGATAAGTTTATCCATGATGACCTCGTTCGGGTTCCTTGCTTTCTAGGAGGTCACGACAAACGCTCTCCCTTGCATGCACTACTGGCTTTGACTTTTCTGGGACATCTTTTGGTGCCTCCATCCTAGCTGAACTTGTCTTCGGTGAACGACAAAATCGGGCTAGGTGACCTTCTCTTCCACAATTATAACATGCTTTGGTCGGCATCGCACAGTTTGGACTGATGTGTCCCTTCCCTCCGCATTTGAAGCATATGATAGGTGGTCGTTCTCCTTCCTTAACGAAAGGTGCTGATGCTAACGTCTTTCCATCATTGTTGAATCTTCTTTTCTTGAAATGTCCATTCTTATTATTTTGGCCATGATTACCACCGAAGTGGTTACCATTTCTGGCATGTTGATTACTTCCACGCTTATTGTCACCGTTTCGATGACTGTTATCACTTGTATTATCATTTTGCCGGCTGTTTTCCTTTGGTTGGGTTGACTTATTATCGCGCTCCAATAACTGAGCCCTATTAACAACATCTGAATACAAACACAGTTTATGAGAGATAAAATATTAACGTATCTCGGGTTTCAAACCTCTTAGAAACATTCGCGTCATTCTCTTCTCATTATCAACCAAATGGGATGCAAACCGGGATAAATCGGCGAACTTGGCTTCGTACTGCGATACGGTCATGTTGTTTTGCTCCAATTTAATGAACTTTACCTCTTTCACATGACGAATACTTTCGGGAAAGTACTTGTCGTTAAACAGTTCTTGGAACTTCTCCCAAAACATCTTCAGTGCGGTAGGTTGAGTACGCTTTACATATTCCCACCAGTAATCTGCCTCTGCCCACAACATGAAGGTGGCAAAGGGAACCTTTTGCTCCTTGGAGTATCCCAAGACATCAAATATCTTGTCGATCTGTCTCCGCCTTAAATGGTTTTGGCTCTCTAAAAAACTCCGGTGGTCCCAGCTCCTTGAACTGTTTGGCGGTGATCGTCCGAGAGTTGCCAGTATTTCCACCTGCATTTTGGATAGGAGCCGCTCTCGCTTGATGTTGCATGAATTGCATGAAGCCTTAGAACATTTCATCGTTCATCATTTGGTCAGTGTTGTTGTTTGCATGAGGATTGTCCCCTTCCTGATGCACATTGTCCTGATTATTGATCTGTTTTCAAATACTGCCACAAAACAAGGGTTAATTAATATATCACATATTATCCCTATACTCTGACCGACCAATTAAATACAAATAAACTTAGGTAGGTCATACTAGCGAAGGAATTTCCCCGTCTCTCCCCTCCTAGTTCTTGTCTAATATTTCAGCTAGGGATCATATCCTTAAGCTTTGATACCAACTATGATGCCCCCAAAATAGGTATACATCACCTATTCTGAGTCGCCAAATACATGGTACAGAATACGAATACAATTTTTAATATACAACAAGAGAGTTGTGAGTTTTAATAAAATTATTGTCTTCTAGACAATATCCACTCTCAGAATAAGTCCTCATTACATTTATTGTCACACTATTTAACAGAATAGTGAGGACTACTAATACTATCATCTTGACCGTCACTCCGTTCCCTGACTAGTCCCGGCTACGTTCTCATTTCCTAAAGAGAACAGTGAAAGAAAGGTTAAGCTCAACTAGCCCAGTAAGAAATATTATGAATAAGATAATACAGAATAAATTATCATTAGTCTTCAACAGTGTTAAACTGATAAAATACAATAGACATCAAGTTTAACTGCAGCGAAACATGCAATCCATTAAAAGAGTCAAGTAGAGAATAAAATCTACTATCTTTTATGACTTAAAAAGGATTTTTATCATTTTTATCGCTGAAACTCAGCTTAATAAATAATCCACATCATCCCTGTACTACGGCCAAAAATATTTATTAGTTTCACAACCACAAATTATCCATGCACTACGGGCCAAGGATATTCGTGTATTCATCAATGGTCATGATCATGCCAACAACTGTCCATCAATGCACTACAAGCCAATGAGAACTTTTACCACATCATTTGTAACATTACGGTCATGATTACACCGAATAATCCCTGATCATAATCATACCAAGTTTATCTATGCACTACAGACCATAGATAACTTTCCAAAAATATAAACATGAGGATGATTGTAAGACCCCAACTTATGATTAATGAAATTAAATTTCCTCTATTTTATTATTTTGAAATAGTAAGAAGGCACTACTCAATAATTGTTATAGTAGTTACTGTTAAATATTTTATTTTATTGATTCAATAATTACTACGTTGATATTTTATATTATTGTTGTTTCAATAATTGTCACTACACAATATTTTTATTATCAGATCAATAATTCATATTATTTGAATAATATTATTAGATAACATTATTGACAATGTCTAGAAAGTTCTGTCTAAGGAGAGGTTTGGTCACCTAATTTCGCGCCAGTAAGGAGAAATCCTTATTGAAAAGCCCCCTCTTTCCTGAAAAGTGTCTGGTTTTCAGTATTGTAATTCTGTAATATTATTTGTGAATAATTAATTATTGATTTATATGATAAGAAAAATATTTATTTTATGTGGATATAGATGGAAAATTTTTTTAATGTGACAATTGTTAAAAAATTGTTATTTTATCTTTACTGATAAATAATTCATTTAAATATATTATTATATTTTAATAATATAATAATGGTGATATTTTTATAATAAATGTGGGATATATGAGTATATGAGGTGGAAGAATATTTTTGTTACAATTAATGTTTAAAACATGTTAAACATGTCGGTGGATCCCAATTCTTAACTAAAATTGGTTTATAGCCCATAAAATCGCTTGTTTATGGATTTTGGTCAACTTCTGCTTGGAATTTGAAAAAACTTAAACTTAAAAAGTTGTAGAGAATGGAATTTCCTATGAAAAGAACATGTGGTTTGAATTTTTCTGATAAAAGGGCTATTTATTATGAATTATTGAAGTTCTGTAGTTTTGAGATAATTGATTTTTGAAAATTTTAATTATTTTTAATAACAAAAATTTTATAAATATATTAATATTTTATTAAATTTTCTACTTTGGTGTTCTAAGCATTTTCCTATAAATAAGGTGCTTAGGTTAGAATTGAAAATCATATCAGAAACTGAAGTTTTCTCTCCCTTTCTCTCTCTATATTATCGAGTGTATTCTTGTGAGTATTTTGATACTTTGAGTGTTGCTATACGGTGCAAGTTCCCTTCAGCACTATATCCCGTATTCCAACTAGAAGTACAATCTTTTCAAGGTAAGGGATGTTATTTTTTTAAAATGATATTATTTCTTCTAATATCATTATGCTGGATTATTGGTAAGATTTTTCTTGTGAAATTCTTGTCTTTTAGTGCCGGGGTTACTATTCACGTATACGACACTATTCACGAATACGACACTATTCATAAAAAATTAAAATTTTTATTTTTTGTCTAAAATATCTATTATGGATACTAGCTTTGATTGTATCTATGTTTTGATCATTCTTGAATTTTACCTTACTATGATTATTACAGAAGTATTTTTGAACTTTAACTGTTTAAAATACGAATCCTTAATGTTTGCTCTTTTGTTTCACTGGATTCGTTTTCTTTAAAATATTTTTTATCATCCTCAATCCTAAATGATGGTATTACGGAATATATTTGGCTTGTAGTGCAAAGATGAATAAATTTTTGATGAATATCTTTTGCCTGTAGTGCAAAGATGTACAGGTATTGAGATGAACATCACCGACTGATGAATATCTTTGGCCTGTAGTGCAAATATGAATATTTGATTCAAGATGAATATTGATTGATGTTACAGGGATAAAATATTGATGATGGACTTTTAAATTCATTGATAAAAGTAGATTTCATTCTCTACGTAACTCTTCTATGAATTATTATTTTCGCTGCGAATATTGTTCTGAAACTTGTTGTCTATTGTATTTTATCAGATTTTTCCTTGTTGAAGACTAACGATAATTTGTTCTATATTATCTTAGTTATAATATTCTTTACTAGACTAGTTGAGCTCACCCTTTTCCTTTTTGTTCCATTTTTCTTCTCAGGAGGCGAGAATATAGCGAGTTCTAGTCGGGGTGTGGAATGATGATTCTAGAAAGTTGTTTTAGTAGTCCTCACCATTTTTGTAAAATAATATACCAATAATTATAATGAAGACTTATTTGTGTGTGAATATTGTCTAGACGGCAATATTTGTATTTAAACTCATAATTTTCATGTTGTATTAATAAATTGTAGTTGTTTCTGTACCATATTATTGACGACTCAAAATGGGTGATGTATACCTATTTTGGGGGCGTCACAATGATGACAATGATATAAGAATTTAATAAAACAAGTTCAAGAATTATTTTATCCAGGAATTAAAAACGTCCAAATTGTCAACATGATACTTCTTTGTAGAGTAAAATTTAAGAATGCTCAGAAGAATATTTACATGAAAAAGATACTGGATGAAGCGCAAATATCAAGGATATTCCACTAATTTCATGGAATATAGAAGTCAAAATTTAACCAATTGAGTATAATAAAGAATAGAATAACAAAAGAAATCACCATGCATGCGGTACTTCGCATAGACAGGTTATTCCAACAGAATAATAAATAACAGAACCAGGTCAGGCGAAATTCGTACCGACATGCCATGTTCTAACAGAATATTAAAAACGGAACCAGGTTCAGCGTAAAATGCACAAACAAGATATTTCAACAAAATAATAAAGACGGAACCAGGTCCAGCGTAAAACGCACAGACAAGATATTCCAACAGAATAATTAAAACGGAACCAGGTCCGACATAAACGCACAGACATGATATTCCAACAGAATAATAAAGAATGGAATAACAGAAGAATTTTACCAAGTATAGGGTAGCTCACGTATACAGGTTAGTCCAATAGAATAATAAAGAATGGAATAACAGAAGTTTTCTTCATGAATACAAAAGAAATAATACCCCTTACCTTATAAAGAAGAGTACTCCGACGGTAGGGCGGGGATATACTTGAAGAAACTACGCTCAAAGCTTTTTTAAACGCTAAAGAAATACGCTCAAGATTATAGAAGAGAATTCTCTGGATTTCTAGTGTGATTTTCAATTCTAACTAAGCATCCTATTTATAGGAGAATGGAAAGGATATTATGCAAAATTTTTAAATAAAATATAATATTATATATATATATATTATGTATATATAACACAACAATTCACGGGGGATGAATCCCGTGATTTCCTACCACTAGAGTCACATTATATATATATATGTAACATTTATATAATATATATCGTCATTCAGCACATGTTATTATATATATATATGTATATATATATATATATATATATATATATATATATATATATATATATATATATATATATATTACATTCTTGTAATACTCCTTCCTGTGACTTTCAAAATCCCCCCCCCCATGTTATCATAATTTAACACGTCGTTATCATATATATATATAAAACAAAACTGAGATAAATTCCTCCGACAATTTTGACAAATATATATATATATATATATAATACTTATATATATATAAAACAAAACTGAGATAAATTCCTCCGACAATTTTGAAAAATAGGCAAATGAGGGTCCAAAAATACGTCAATATTTACAATAAATACTTCATCAAAATCATCTCAATATTTTTAACAACATTTATCATCATTATTATAATTCACAATATTAACCGACCAAGTCGTTCTCAGGAAAGAAGGGGCTTTCCAATATGGATTTCTCCCTATTGGCGCGTAATTAGGTGACCAAACCTCTCATTGGCAGAACTTCTAGACATCGTTAATATTGCAAATAATAATATTAATAACTCTGTCGTCTCAATTATTAATTAATAATATATAAAATATCGTCAATAATTGAATCAAATTACGTGAGATACTATGCAACAATAACTGTAGCAATAATTGAACAAAACTGAGTGACTTCTCACATAAGCATCAATAATCAATACCGTGTGCTACTATGCAACCACGCGTATTACTGTACTTTTAATATCGGGTGTTTCAACAGTTAACGGTAAAACTTTCGTCGTTATTTTTATAAAAATATTTTAATTTGTCGTTTTCTTAATTTGACAATAATTCGATTGTGGGGTCCACTAATGATTGCGCCGTTGTACAAATATTTTCTGCTAAAATGAATATTCTCGAACCAATCGAATATAAGATAACAACTTGCATACTTTGCAGAATTTATAAATATTACCCACAACTATAATATTATATCAAATTTATTCCATAATATTCAAAAATGATAATTATAAAAAATTTATCTTTATTCATAAAAGTTGAGGTCTTACAGGATCAAACCTCGACCAGATCAGATTTTGACTATGACGGACTCAAGCCGGGTATAGACCATGTCGTGGGACTTTTGTGCACTCCTACAATAATCCTTTAAAAAAGGTATTCTATCCGTTTCAAAATTAGAGATATAATTTGATTTTGAAAATCAAACAACGACATATTAACTTTTAAAATTAGTATAATTCATAAAAATTTAGAATAAAATAAAATTATAATAACTAAAATTAAATAAATTTATATTGATTAAAAATTAATATGTTATCATCTGATATCAAAAATAAAATTTAATCTTTAATTTTAGAATGGATTGAGTAATAATTTCTTTTATTGATAAAAAAGGTCTACTAGTAGTATGTCAGAAAATGATGAAATACTATCTGTCTATAACTTTTCTTTATGATTATCTATCTAATAAAATACAAATGATTTTGAATTTTCCGCTCAGTCAATAAATCATCTGGGCCGTCCAAAGTTTGAGATAAATCCCACCGTTCATACATCTATCTAATAAAATACATCTATCTATCTATCTAATAATCTAATAATAATTTAATAAAATACAAATGACTTTAAATTTTCCGCTCACTCAATAAATTATTTTGGTCGTTCAAAGTTTGAGATAAATCATATTATTCATACAGTGCCGGAGGCACGGGACCCAGCTAGTTTATCAGTATAATGGGGAAAAGTACTATCATGTGACCTGAGGCAGTTGCCAGTGGCCATTTATGAAGTCCTACAAGGCTACAAGAAGGATATGGTAAGTATAAAAGTGCTTGTCAGAAACTCCCGCATTTAACTGCTTGTCCAATTAATATTTATGCATGGCTTATATATTCTTTTGTGGATGTGAACATCACACACAGCCTTTTTCCTAGCACAAATTAAAGGGGATATATATATATATATATATATATATATATATATATATATATATATATATATATATATATACACGGTCCGGATCAAGTGCATACACCTTATTTTACTTATCCGTATTTACCCCCTTTGGGCGACGGTTTCGGTCATACAACCGTCATCTATACTTTTAGCGACGGTCAAACATATAGCGTCGCTAAAAGTATAGACGACGGTTGTATGACTGAAACCGTCGCCTAAAGGGGGTAAGCACGAGTGAGTAAGATAATGGGTATGCACTTGATCCTTGCTCTCTCTCTCTCTCTCTCTATATATATATATATATATGGAGTTCCATCTACAGCAATCGGTTGCTGTGAAACAACTCATTTTTTAACTTTGTGTCAATTTTTTTTTTCTTCAGTTGCTACAACACAAGGCTAAAAAAGGAGTTACTCCACAGCAATCGGTTGCTGTAGATGGAACCCCTGTATATATTTATATATTCCTAGGTCAAGCTTATTCAGTTATTCCCTCTGTTGAAAATATCCTTGAATAGCTAGCTAGGCTCAATCTACCTACTTTTCTTCTTTATTATATGCCCTTTGTTTTACCTGTATGGCTGTCTATTTTGTGTCTAAAAAGAAAAAGGTTCAATTTATTTAAGGATTTCATTTACCTACCATCTTAGGGAATAAATAAAAACAATTTCCAAAATTTAACATATATATATATATATATATATATATATATCCATTCTGTCTGGACATGATAATCTTTTTTCTTTTTCTTTTTTGTTATTAATTTTTTTAAAATATTAAACCCTTTAACTCTAGTTTTAACTCTAACTTATAAGACTGGTTATTTATAACTTCGACTTGATCCCAGTGACAATAAAAAGAAGTAGAAATTAAAGATTAAATACGTGTTCAGTTGCATTTTAATTATTTCACATGAATTTTCAGTACATTTTTACGGAATTTTTTGTTTTATTAACAAACATTTTAGAGTCGTAATATATATATAGGCGATGGCTGCTGATAAATCTTGGCAATGCCGGTCCCCTCCTTATCCCGCCGCCTTCCTATCGTAGCTACCATGTCAAATTGTCAATTTCCGAACAGTACTGGTGCTTCAGTCGTGTGTCCAGATACATTACCAAATACAGACAAGGTGTAAAGGGAACAAATGGGTTCACAATATATAAATCAAAAAAATACTAATCAGCTAGGTGGACTATCACTATCTTAATAATAAGGTCAAGACACGAAACAATTAAATTGGATGTTGTTTTATTCTTTTTATTTTTTTCCTTTTTCTAAACACCTAAATATTTTCATTTACAATTAAGTATAATAAATATTTTTACTCAACATCAAAAATCTCAATAAATTTGCATTAATTAACTGCCAGAAAATTACAATAACCTCAAACATTACACTAAATTAACTAAAAATAGAGGGGAGTTAACTTTAATTTGGACAATTTACCAGTGTAGAGGTGATAAGCACTGTATTAGTCAATTGATCAATTGCGATTGCATGATGTCCAACTTTCTCTCGGACGTATGCCAAAATTATAAAAAGAAATGTCTATATATAGCCGTGACCCATGACAGCTGATTGATCATGCGCAAACTTCTCCATTATTGCTCCTTTCTTAACTTTAATCATAGTGTTAATTAATAGTTTGAAATTAAGGTTTTAAGGTTACATGCGGTAGAAGAAAATTTAGACGGCTGCCATTGAAGGGAACAGATATTTTTAGATGTATTTTTTAATATTTTTATTTACCTTGATGCGAAAATATTAAAAACACGAGTGTGTGGAAATAGTATTATGACGTTTAATTATATTAATTTTAACACTATTTGGATTTAAACAGTGTAGCTAAATTCATCATATATGTATATACTATATATATATGCATGTTAGGTGCAACTAATTGATTACTGAAAATAAATTAACTTGTTGTTTAGAAGTTTTGAGTGTGATTCAAGTGTCGTCATTTTTCACGACAAATAGGTAATGTGATTTGAGTGTCATCAGTTAGTTTTAAGTGGCACAAATATATGCATGTTTTGAGTATCATCAGTTTGGTTGGCTACGCAACTAAGTGTGTAATTTCACGACTCTCATCATCAGTTGCGCAATCCAATCCAATCTTCATTCAGTCCTACGGCGACCGGTTATGAGCGACCGGTCGGAATTTTTTTTTTTTTTTTTTTTTTTAAAAAAATATCTCCCAAATAACTTATAAGATTTATTGAAACTGAAATTTTTACAGAAAAAAATGTTTTGGATGTCATTTTAGATACACGTAAAAAATATGCCTGTACATTATGGGAGATATTTAAAAAAAAAAAAAAAAAAAAATTCCGGCCGGTCGCTAGTAACTGTAGCCCAAGACTTATTCATCTTCATTTTAAGAAAATGTGACCATATTAATTTCATCCGTACGTATCTATGTACGGAAAAAGCCATACTATTAATTAATAAAGGAACATAATATACTACATGTCTCACTAATGCAACCTCAATTTTGGGTGAAAAATTAGGAATGAAGTTTATTTTTTAATAAGTTGATCAATTGATGAATAGAATGCTGACACACATAAAGTTTCACCTGCCTGTCAACACTCTATTGACCAACCAAAAATAAACTCTATGCTAATCACTTACGAAAAATTAGTATGTGTTTTAAACATTAGATAGAGGGCAAACATCAACAATCACATAAAATTTTATCATTTTTATGGTGCAAGTTATATTTTAGTTTATCATTTTACAGTATTTTCAATAAAAAAAAATAACAACTTGTTTTATACGAAAACATTGCAAATGTATTTTTTTTAATAGTATTTTTTTTAGGGGAAGTGAACATAGATAGAGAGTAGTATAGAAAAGAAGAGAAAAAGACAAAAGCAAAAGGTGAGTATATTAATTTTCTGTTTTTGCGATCTAATTATAAACATATTAATAAAATTTACAACATAATTTCTATACACATACAGATAATGATGAAACTAGAAAAAGTACAAACACTTCAAAGTTTCTTGCTGAATTGCTTTGTGTTTGTAAACCCTAGGTACTAATGAGTAGAACTGAAAATGAAAAATTCAAGAAGCAAAATAGATTGGGGAGTCCTTAAGGCAAGAACCTATTGATTTGATCTTCTCTTTGCGCCACTGTTCTGCTCTGGTTCTCAGTTCCGGTGACAGAATTTGCGGCCGGTACTTCCCCGCATTTCTTACACCTAGTAACCACCAGGATCTGACGGCACGACGGACAAGTCGAATGAGATCCAAGCCACGTGTCAATGCATCCGACGTGGAATCCATGGCCACACTGCGGCAACACTCGCAATTCGTCTCCGGCGGCGAATTCCGCCAGGCAGATGGCGCAATCGGAGAACTTACCGGCGTCCTCGGCGCCGGAAAACGTTACCTTAGGCAGCGTCCTGAGAATCTTCTTCTTCAGTCCTTTGTTCGCCTGAGTCTGAGGAGCTGAACTCCCGGTGACTCTCCCAGAGATCCGGCGGATCCAGGCACAGCGAGCTACGGCGACGAGGCCGAGGACGCAGATTAAGGCGCATAGGAGAGCGGCGAGGATGACGACGAAGTCGGAGTCGACGGTTTCAGACTCCGGCGAAGACGTCGCCGTCGAGTTAACTCCGCCGAGGAATCTTCTAGACATGTGAAGAGGAGAGAGGGCCTAGCTGAGGAGAGAGAGTGTGAGATGTGTGAAGAGAGAGAGTTGGAAATAGTGTGACTGTGAATGAACCGTTTGTTTTTAATAGAAGTATGTTATTAACCTAATCATAAAATTTATTTAAATGAAAATTAGGATATAAAAATGAAATTGATATTTTCAGTCTAATTTTATTGCGCATGCTATAGCTAGCTCTATACTGAAAAAACTGTACTGATTTTAATACAGACGGTCACGTATAAAATATATTGTCTATTTATATTAATTAAATTATTACATATTTACCTACTCAAAAAATTACAACTATTTAAAAAATAAATAGCATATTATTTTAATTTAAACTTCAATTATGTTATATTAATAAGAAGAATGATGTGTCAAATTTTTTTAAACGAGTTATTTTAAATTATATTTTTTTAATAATATTATATTTTAATACGGGTTAACTTAAATTCGAGCCCGATAATTTTAAATTGAATTGGGATTAAACCCAATACACACAATCAGGAGTTGAACCCTCAGGCCTCATCTATTAGGCACTTAGGAGCATTGCAAAGAAGAAAGAATACTCAAATACTGTGAATAATTTTAATAGACGTCCATAATATAAGAGGAGGACAAACGTATCACAATTTTTGGGTACTAAAAGACACAAATTGGAGATAACTAACCCCTAAACCTTCATTCAAATCCTTCCTCTATTCTATTACAAGGCATATCTCACATTCCATCTTCCATTAACGTCAGCATTGAACGTCCAATTGTTTTCCCTAATCTGCAGATATGGAACCTGAAATAATGAACAAAATGAAGAATGAGCAATGACCATATTCTTTTTTAAATAAATAAAAAAAAAGATTAAGTTATCATAAGAACAAAAAACATGGTACTACAAATTTATTGATATCGGCAAGAAAAATCTATACGCTTGACTTGATAATATATAGAATTCAATTGAAATTGAGAAAATCACATGCTGAAAATTACCTGACAACTTTTGAGGCCGGCGCTAATGCAAAATTTATAAACACATCTTATTATCAAATATCCACAACGAGTAAAGTTAGTTATCAATCACAATTCAAGGCCGGTAAGTTTCCATATTCTAGGATTTTCTATCTTCCAATAAATTACTCAGATTTTTTTTGGCTTGCGATAATCTTCACAAACGCAAGCAAGGATTGATCAACAATTTATAGTCTGTAAGGTACTAAATGCTAGTAAGAGTTGCTGGCACCAAAAACTCTCTCTCTCTCTCTCTCACACACGCACACATGGCGGAAATATTCGAAACATAGACAATCGAATATTTTCTGACATCAGAACTAATAACAAAATTAAAATATAAAAAAAAGTAATTTAATTTCACACGGGCTACAACTAATCGTTCAGGAGAATCAAGAAAATGGAAAAGACGAGCATCACTAATTCAAGGAAAGATACCTTGTCAACGACTTCATAGCCAACCTTGAATCTTACATCCTGGTCTTTCCGAAAATTAAATATGCTCCAAGTAAGTTCAGCAGTCCCTTTTGACTTCCTCTGTCAAAGTATAATAATTGATTTCAAGCAACATAAAAAAAGGACAAAGAATTAGGTCTCAAAATGTTCATCTCATCAAAGGTAGCAATCCTTGAGTGATATAAAACCAAGTGTAAGGCATATATTTGAAACACGCACGTGACGTAGAGTATGTGAATTATTTTGAGAACAAATGTGGAGCATGTGCAGCTTCCCTTCAGCTTGCATTACAAAAAGTCAAAACATACTCCTCCATTCCACTTCAAATGAAACGCTTCAAACTAAATTTGTGGTGCGGGAATTTAACACATTCAAAAAAACACATTTAGAGACAATATTTTATATTATAGTTTTTATTAAATTATTCTTAGCATCTTAGTGTGTTAGCGTCACATCTAAACTCTGCCACAGATATGGACCATATGGTTTTGAACCATGAAACTGAAAGTCGAACGGTGGGAGTAATTTGGATTTGATCATCAACACCAGAACAAGAAACAATGTCTACATTTGTATCATCTCACCAATGAATAGATCTGCCTTAACTTGTAAAACAGTAAAACACCAACCTGTATAAAATCTTTGCCAATATCGCACCTCCCCCTGACATGAAAGTTCACCAACCCATTGGTTGTCACAGGAAATGCCTTTTTACCACGTACAACGTACCGGAGTTTCTCACGTTTGTCATATTGCACGCCAAGACCAAGGCTAGCTGATAACTACAAATGGTTAGCAGGTACGTTAAGACAAATCAGATCAAAGAAATCAGGGTGGAGGATGAGAAAAAGCAAATATAATGTCAGCATACGTCTGGATAGAAGTGTCTTATCATAGCACTTAAATGACTTGGAGCTCCAGTTCTTGTGTCTAGCTCTCCATGAACCTGCCAGCGTGTAGATATACAAACATAAGAAAAAGTGATACAAATAAAATGGCCATGTATGGATAAAAATTAACATTGTATATGTTGGTTAGTTTCAAATTTGTGCTCCCCTTGATTTTGCTCTTAAAATACTCTTTTTACATGTCTAGACACCATAAAATTTTTACACAAAATATAACTTAAAACTTAAAAACCTCTAGGGAAAATGAATCACAGAATCTTATTATTCTTCTTCTTCTTCTTTTGTATGGCATGTGCATAGAATTCAGGCATAATTGTCAATAGATTAAATCTTAGTATATTTTCTTTCTGTGAAGGGGAG
The DNA here is from genome assembly GCA_020205505.1 of Panax japonicus. NCBI lineage: Eukaryota > Viridiplantae > Streptophyta > Magnoliopsida > Apiales > Araliaceae > Panax > Panax japonicus. The sequence goes on along the minus strand of CM035110.1, from coordinate 3,550,124 downwards.
TTGTTAATGCCCAGAAGAGCCAGTGAGCAAGGGTTAATAAGATAAACAATGGCAACCCATCAATATATTATTTGGAAATAATTAATATGGATATTAACTAGACAACAAGACAAATGACATGCTCTATGCTAGTGCTCTCTTCCCAGAAGTAATTAAGAAATACGATGCTCAATTTATTTGTCTTAGGATGGACGTGTGTTGGAAATGGCTATAGAAGAATTACTATGCTAGACTGAAACATTAAAAATAAAAGCAAAAAAATTAACACTTGAGAAGTCTAATAAAGTTTATCTACTTTTCACAATTCCAATTCTGACAAATTAGAAATTAAACTATCTGAATTTGTTAAACATTATAGAGAAAAAATTGTGTCTAATTCAATAATGTGAAACTAATAGATTAGCGCAAGATTAAGGAAGGGCATACAAGACAGAGTTAAATTGAAAATGGGGAAGAAAATGAAAAGGGAGAGTACCTGAAAGGAGGTTTCAGAGTCAAGAGGGATGTTTTCCTTTGCGTAGATTCTGAGAGCTTTGGAATCTCCGCCATATCTCAATGAAGTCTCCATCTGATTGAATTTTCCAAATGGAGGGGATTTAGCTCCTTGTAAAACCCTAGGTCAACTGTGAGACTTAAGGACAGAAGGATAGAGGGATAGAGTTTGTTGAGTAGTGGGCCGGGTACTGGTTTGGTACTCTCTACCTCTACCTTTTTAAAGGATTTTAAATCAATTCATACCAAAATATAACACAAATACAAAAACCAACTAGTCTGTCTATTCAAGTGCATGAATTTTTTTTAATTTCTTTTATTCAAGAAATTAAAACATATTAATCCGTACATACTTAAACACCAAAAAAAATTCAAAACCAATAAGCCTTTTACTATCATGTTAATTATCTCTCTTTTAAAACAAATGGTTATGAATTTTTATAAAAAACTAAATCCAAATTCTTAGGCTCTCATTTTAGCAATTATTATTGTGATTATTCTTTTTTCAATAGGTGAAAAAAAACTTAATAATTTAAATATTAGACATTCAAATTAAAATGATACCATATGATTACCGTTAACCAGTTATAACATAACATACACAATCACAGCACAGGCCACATCCAGTTAATTTAGACTCTCAATTTTGATGATCCAAATATGTAATAACCTCCCTCCCTCTCTCCCTCCCTCTATAAAGTTAATAAAAGAAAGAAGTTGACATTGCTTATTAGATTTCATCAATAACTTGAACAAGGTCGTCAACCTCCTGCCTCAGGATTGAAATTTTCTGCTGGATTGAAACAATTCGGGTTTCAATATCTCTTCCCCCAGATTTTTTCTCATAAGCGTAGTCCACCACCGTGGAGTGTTTCGACATTAACTTCTCTTCCAATTCTCTCTCCTTGGCAACCAGCTCTTCCACCTAAAACCAATTAATAAGCAATTAATTAACACAACTTCATCTTAAGCAAATCAAAGCAAAATATTATATAAAATTAATATTTCTTTTAAATTACAAATATATCTAGGGTAATCTTGTAAAATATGATTATCGTTTGTTTTGTCTTGAAATTCAATTCAATTAGAATCTAATTGAATTTCATCCTTTATTTTTCTCATTGCATCCAAAAGTTCAGGTGTTGCATTCTCGAATTGTAATAAAAACGCGTGAAGAGTTGTTGACGCTATGATGAGTGCTTCCTTTCACGTTATTGGCTCCAAAGGTATTATATCATCCTCACAAGTATTATACATTAATTTAATAATTATGATACATTGCATCAAAAAAAAGTATGTTATAAACATCAATAAAATGCAATAATTTTAATGTAAATAAATTTATGTTCACCGAATAGAAAAACATTCTTTAAATTAATAAATTATTAATTTATCGATTAAATAATAACTCTCTAGATTAATAAAATTTTCCAATCCCAACAGTATTAATTTATAGTTCTACTATATAATAATATTCTACAAAGACAGCATTCAAACCTTGGGCAATATATGTGAAGCCTGTGGTGATGATTGCAAGAATGTCAACAAGGGCTTCAACTCTTTGGAAAGCTCCTTCAACGAACCGTCAACTGCTTTGCGAGCAGCTTTACAAGCTTGAACATCACCTGTTCTAGAGAGATCGCGTAATGACCCTTCTAACCTATCATGGATTGTTAAGCATTGATGGATAATATTCTGGACCTGCTGAATAGCTGCCCGAACCTGAAAAGCCCGCCAAGTTTAATAGAAAGAAACTAACCGGTTTATATTTAATTAAATAGGATTTAACATTTTGCGCACCTCATCCCACTGCAGTTTTGCTAGATAAGAAGGTGAGGACTTTGAGATGGTCAAGTCTGCATGATTATATATAATGCATGCAAGAAAAAGAAAGAAAAATCCAGAAATCAGCATTAATGGCTCCCTAAGCAGTGAAAAGTTGCTGAACTTGTAATACACCTGTAAAACAAGAAAAAACCAATGTCACCTGATTAAATTTCCAAAAAGGGAGTAGCAAAAACATGTTCAGTGAATTGCATTTGCAGAACATGACAGCACATCATGTACATCAATCAATAGGGCGCTGCCCAACAAAAATGATCAGACTGGAAAAACTGGCAAGAGAGCGAACCAAGTCAGACCAAATTTTTTGTTTTGTATTTTTTCCCAAAATCAATTGAGCTTCTGTTTCAGGCTGGTCAGTAAGGGTGTAAACGAACCGACCGAGTATTGAGTTGCTCAGATTTGGTTTACAAAATTTATCGAGTATAAAATAAGTTTTGATTGAGACTCATTTAGCTACCGAGTCGAGCACGATTCCAAATTGAGCCCGAGCAATTTGAACTTTTCGAACGAATATAATCCGAGTATCAATAGAAAATTACAATTTGAGAAGGTTCGAGTAAGTTATCGAACTTTAAAATTTGCTCAGATGACTAAACTTCTTGGAACTCTGTTACTTAATTTATTTACCTGAAGAGAGAAACAAGATAGTCAGATGACTAAGATTTAGGGTTTTCTTCTTCCTCTGCCTCTCCTCTTTCCGCCTCTCAACCTTCTCCCTATCTCCCATTGGATTCTCTCCCTCTCCAGCTACCTCTACTGACATTCGCAAGGTTTGACTGATTGATTTTCATCAATCCTCGTGTTTTTGGATTTGCATCTAAAGAAAGAATGAAAGTTTGTTCTACATTGTTTTAAGTAGTCACTATACTCCGTATGTGTTTGTTTGTTCATATGTATGATATATCTGTCTGTATATATTATTATGTTAAAGCTAACTCAAAACCAATTGGCAATGAGAAGCGTTGACCCAAGTTATTATATACTAGACATATTTTCTCAAGATATTCAATGTGGAACAAGATATTATATATTCTAACACTTCCTATCACGTGTAACCCAGTGTATTGAGAGTTGCAAGTAGGCCTAATTAATATGAAAACTCAAGATAAGCAAGCCCAAAAGAAACTAGTCACAAGACGAGCCCAAAAGAAATCTAGTAAATCACGGGCAACTATTAACCCAATTGATAAGAGATAATAATTAAGAAAACCCTAAACCAATAAACCGATCTCCCTCCTATTAGAATTAAAGAAATAGGGAGAGAAATCGGAGACATGATGGACCCAAATTTTACTACATCGTAATCATTCAAGCATGATGTTGATATGAAACTATTTTGCTCTATGAGTAGTAGTCATCAACCATAAAGAAGTACCAACAACCATCAAGCAATTGTCGCTGTCTCAATAGAAGCCAAGTGTTTTATTTCAAGAAGATTAAATAAATAAAAATAAAACATAAATTATATTTTCCAGCTAGAACAAGAGATTTTTTTATTAGATGCACAGATTTGCAGGGTAGGGGACCGTGGTGTTGATGGATAAGTACCAAATATTGGAGGTATTCTTCTTCCATAATTGAGCCTGTGTTTTCTTCACTTTAACCTTTTTATGGGTGGGATCATTGGTTCCTTCTCACTTCTTCCAGCAGCTGAACTCCACTTAGCCCCACTTGTTCTACCTTTGGTATGGTATTATATCCATCACATTGTAGATATAGAAACCTGATCTTAATGCCCAGGTAACCTAAATCTGGTTTTGAAAGTAACATTTCTTCAGACTCGAAGGGTTTGGTCAGTAAGGGAATTAAAATTCTACTATTTCGGGTGACCAGTATTTCATTAAAACCGCATTTAAATTCTGGAAATAGGGTAGATGAGGCATTTTCAATATTTGATTTGATTTCGTTGGGGGGGGGGGGAGGTTCTGTTTACCTTTACTAAATAAGGCTCTTCTTCGAACTCTCATAAAATGCCCTGTATATTATCTACAAAGGGTAAATAACAGTTTTTGCATACTCAGGACTCAAACCATCTATTGAGGATTCGAATGGTTAGAAGTAAACTGACCTGTAAAGCAATTAAGCAAACTTCCTGTTCATCGACAAGGACTTCTAGCTTCGTGCTCTTAAAAATCCTAGCAGCTATGGAGATATAAAGGATCATTTGTTTTTCCAATCTGCTTGGGTGTTTTAGGAATAATATAATATGAACTATATTATTCAAAATTGACCAATCCTAAAAATACCTTAAAAATTTCTATCATTCTTAAATCTTAAATTGAGAAGGCAACAACCGGATCAAAATCAATATAAGCACGCAGCACAGCTAGCGAAAAACGTGATCAGTTTGGGTATATTTATCCAACAGGATTGCCTTTGTGTTGAGGGAAATTAGTGCCTGATTTGGGAATATCAGAACAGGTCGGAGTTGGGGGAAATAGAAAGCTCATCACATCATAACAAACAAAGCAACTATCTTTCAATAGTCTTCACTGACCCTTAAGAAATAGACTGCAAGTGGGTAAGAATGAAGGCTAAGAAGAGTGTTTAATTAAGGCACAAGGTTAGCCCACTCTGATACCATGTTAAATTTATAAAATCGGCCCAAAGTCTAGTTGGCCCAAATCATTAATTATATACTAGACATATTTTATTCAATGTGGGACAAGATATTATATACTCTAACAATTTAATATAAATGTCTGTACAAAATAATGATTATTAGTTTAGAACTGTATGTTCAAAGCCATAATTTTCTCTATGATTATTTGGAGTGTGTGTGTGTGTGTGTATATATATATATATATATATATATATATGAATACTTGTGCTTAATTACTTTTAATTCTTCTCCTTCTCTAGCTTTTCTTCTCGTCAAAATATGATTGCTTCAAATATAACCTAAGAAAACAGCCGAATAAACTAAAAACTATGCACAGACGAAATGAACAATCGGCTTTGGTTTTTCAAAGGTGGTCGGTTTCGGTGATATTTAGGAGGGAAAACCATCCGAAACCAACCATGTGAAGCTCTACCAATCAACATCAAAAGACTACAATGTTGGCCAAAATTTAAATGCTTATAACACACGTGGCTGAAACTAATTCAAACTTGAATAAAGCAAAGAAGGTTCCTCCTAGTTTGAGGCAATACCAAAACACGAGCTGGACAAGATCAAATTAGCAAAAGGGCCATTCAAAGAAATAATTTTAATGCTATATAAAAATTACACTCGTAATTCAGAGAAATAATACGAGGAAAAAAATAAGAAAAGAGAAAAACCAAGTCAAAATTTTCAGTGTTTCTTATCAAGAGTGCTGCTTCATCTTTTACCCAATTGACAAACGACTAACAGTTTCTGGCATCCATGTTCAACACTGCAAGAAAATAGTAAGCTTTCTCGGCCAAAGTCCTTCAAGTTCAGATACATGGAATCTTAACCTATTGATGTAGAACAACTTTTGAAGAACAATAATTGTAAAATAATAAAAAAATAAAGGAAAGGTTAACTTGGGTGTTATTAACTTGTGGGGGATTACATCACTTCAAACCCTAATTTTACATGGGAATGATAAAATAACTAAATGAATAAAATACCCTTACTAAATATTAAAATCCTAATAAATAATAAATGTCTAAAATGCCCACTAAAAATAAACAAATAACTACTTGTTGTCCTCATCACCTATCAGTGTATATATTTCATTAAAGAGGTCAAATTGTTGGACTACAACATCTGCTACCGCCTACTGTAACCAGAATTGAAGTATTAGTTTATATGCGAGGAGAGAAACAAGAAAGTATCTTCACAATTGATATAATGTTTGCCTTTTCCAACTAAAATGCATTACATTAAGCGACTTTCGCACCAAAGATTTCTGAAAAAATATTTTGTCCGTAAAAAGAATTCAGGGTAGCAGTTAATTTTATTTTCTTTTTTAGATAAAAAATTTGGAATCCACCGTTTTTGGGTCATTGGGTTCATTGCTGGGAATTTCTGAAGCCAAGATCTTAATGCTATGTCAACTGCATCATATATTCATATGTAATATATCACATGAAAATGACATATAAGATTCAACTTTTATAATTAACTGGAAATTAATACATTCAATTTCCTACTTCTAGTTTCTACAGAGAAGTTTAACTGAATAAAGTTCACAGTTTTCTCATTGTGGGAAGCGTCTCCTCAATGGTGTTCTCTTGCATGCAAGTAAGTAGCTGTAACAAATATGCTGCATATAGAAGCAGTAAAGAAACTACCTGAAATGGTTGATTATGCTCCGGCACGGCATTCTCCTTTTCTAATACAACAACTGGTCTACCAACCATATCCATGTGAGAAAATTTTGTCTGCAAAAAACCCATAAGCCCTTGAACAGTGGAGAGGTTTCATGGGAAAGAAAAAAAGGAAAATATAACTGGAACCTTAAAAAGAAATATGTGATTAGTGAAATTCTACTTCCGCATTACCTCCTCCAACTGTTTTACAGGAAATAACGTAGAAACAGAAATGTCTTTCGAACCTTCAGGTAAAACAACCTGTAGTCCAGAAAATCATGTTAATGCTATAAGCAAGTAATTTTCAAATTAAAGATATCTGCAATTTATACTTCTAAGGATTCAACTGTTTAAAGATATGTAACCATTAAGTATGAATAACTTAAAAGGAACTTATGTATAGCAAGTACTCCCCCCGTCCCATATTAAACGCCCACTTTTCCTTTTTTATCTGTCCCAAATTAATTACCCCATTTCTAAATCTGTATTATTTTTGCTCGCTTTTTTCCAATTATACCCTCCAAAATTTCTAGATACATCTAATTAGTTTATGGGAAAGTGATACCATTAACAAGTTGGCCATCTTGAAAAAATAAAAAGTTGAATAAATGCTAATGTTTATTATGTGAACAGAAGTAATTACAGCATTGAAAATTGAAATATACTTGTATATTGAATGAAAGAGAATGAGATGAGTTGGAGATATTAATTTAATAAGGGTATATTAGGAACAAATTTATTACCTTAATTTGTGTGTCATTTAAAAAGTGGACATTTAATATGGGACAGAGGGCGTACATTTTATTTTGATATGCATGACAGCAAGTACAAATTACAAAAAAACTTATATATATTTTTTTGGAAAGTAGAAAAGTAGTCAATACTGCAAAATATAAATGCAACAGAAACTTAAAATGTATCAAAATGAGGGTACATATATCCACACTTGAAAAGTAGACAATACTTATGCTTTGACATGTTCGATTGTCAGTATTATCTAAGCCAGGTAGAGTTGAATCAAGATTCGATTTTTACTAAATGAGCTTGAAGCTCACCCCAGTCTACAGTCAATAATGACAGCATACTTGTGTTTTTTATTTTGGTGCATGTTTTATATAATTGATGCTCTCCAGAATCACAGGACTAACAAAAATAGTTACCATAATCAACGTAACCATGAGGTCTAGGTTTCAAGACACCTTTCTGAGAACATATATTTTAGATTCTGCCCAAATTACAAGTTTGTGATCTCAATATCTCATTTAATACCTTGGCATCCTTAAGTTAACGCAAGCCTAACAACAACAGGCTTGCAATATGTTTTAGGGTGTATCATTCAATATATAACCAAACTACTAATATTCTGAAGTTGGTACATAAAATGTTACATAGAATTTGATATAACCTAAACTATACATACTTCACAAAAATCCTTAGAAAGAATGGGCTGCAACCAAATGCGAAAACCCAACAGAAACCCAGCTTTACAAAATCTTCTATGAAGTATTCTCAGTCAATGACTTGCAGTTAAATGGCCTTTCCTCTCACAGTTAGAATTGATTTAAAATCATAAAATATATGTTTCTAATGACCAACTTGTTATCCTACTAGAATCACTTCTGAGGTTTTGCTTCATTTACATCAAATGAAACACCTAAAGACAAGTATGCCACAACAATAGATTCAGACATATAAAAACTTTAAGCTATACCTTCACGATAAGTTTCTCAATGACAACATCATTCATTGGGCAACCAAAAGAGATATTTAGGAAACGTTTTCCATCTGACTGGAACAAGTAGTCCTGAAGTGGCAAGCCATATCCAATTGTGAAAGAAGTTCTCCAACCCCCAAACATTGGATATCTAGGTTCGATTTCCAATAAAGTCTGCAATTATAAAGCAAAAGAACTTGTCAAAGAATCAGAATAGGATAATCAAAACGAATATGTAGAAATGACAAAATTTCCACCTTTGTCGAATCACCATATAAATTAGACGTTGAAATATTTCCAATCGCATCCCTGTAGTAAATAGAATGAGCTCGTGGTGGCAATTTCGCTACAAGATTCCTGAACGCTGCAGCACCTTTCCCCCTGGCCTGATAGTCCAGTCTGCAGTGTTTATAAGATATGTTGAATCAAGCTTCCAATCACATGAATGCCACTTAAAGGAAATTAAGTTAGAAACCACCTACCTCGAAAATTCCCCAGTGCTCTGAGCACCTCCATGGATAAGGTTGTAATGCTCTGTGATCTGGACATTACCCCAGTGGGAAATCTCTATCTCGCGCACCAACTCTTGAGCAACAGGGAAGGGATGATTGCTAACAAAATGGATCGATACTGGAGAGTATTGCAAAGCAGGAAGATTCTCATAGGGCCCATATTTAATCTCTGAACCAGAAAGTTTAGAATTCTCCAGCTTTGTATAAGATTCGACTTTTGCCTCGGGCAGTTTAAGACTAAGTGACTGCACCTTAACCAAATAAGGGGATAGAAAATAAGCACTATCCTGGAACAAAACCAGCTGATTTTCAGCTTGAGTAATTTTTTCTGGGAATGGTTGTAGTATATGAGTGAATACTGCAAAAAGGTCCAAGGTCAAGCTTTCTCCCTTACCCAGTTCCTTGGGTAGAGATAATGAATACCACGTCAATGATGGAGGCATTCCTTCGGGATGGACAACTTTAATAGAAAGACTTCCAGAAGAACTTTTTGTTTTCCCTTTCCCTTCACTAGTTGCACCAATAAACAATACTATGTTTTTTGCTTGGTCATCAGGAAAGGCCACCAAAACATCCGATACTGGATCACTACCAGTATTTTCCACCTGTAATAATGAAGAAAGAGAAGTCTTGAATAATCACAACTTTAATTGGATACTTATACATGCAAAACTAAGTTAAAAATAATAGATTATATTATTATTTTTCAATATTTTCCAAATCTGTTATTAAGATATACAGAGACGAAGCAAAAAAGGGTATGAACTGCCCACCTTTAGTGTTGAAGTCATGCGTACAATATGTGACGTCAGATCAATCTGCAAAAAAATAAGATAAGATTAGCCACAACTACGCAGCTGGAAATTGTATTCCAATAAACATCCAAATAAAAGAAGGATCATTAATTTATCATTTAGTTGTAACCTTTTAATAAGTTCATCTTTCTTACTAAATAATAAGCAAATTTTCCACAAAAGATCAGCATATTGAGAAAACTAAAGCTACATAAAATTAAATTATTGTCTGAAAAATAGGGAAGCCAAAGAAAATTTGAGAGATTTCTTCATTCAGCAACCAAAATGAAGATAAAAAAATTCATGGAATCAGTTTAAACATACCAGCTGAAACACAAACTCGCCCTTAACAAAACCCGGAAAGAAAATAGAAAAAAATAAATCAACAACTTCAGTCCAACTCATCAAACCATCACATTAATGAAGAATAGCAAATTATATATAAGTCACGTACATATAACATAACACGCATTCACAATTGATAAATAAATGAACTAGTTTGCAGATGAAAGGAATCTAATTAAAAAAATGAATTAGGCTTAAACCCTAGCGCCTTAACTCGAAACAAACTGAGGTAATTAAAAATTCGATCTTAACACAATAATAAGAGAAAAGAAGATAAATAATCAAACAAACCCGTCGATCGAGCTTGGAGATTACTAGATCGGAAACAACCGGCGAACAGAGAATGGCGATTAGTGCAATTAACAGATCGATACGAATTACTCCTCCTTTCATTTTCACGTTTGTTTTTCTCTCCCTGATTAACTGAAGGTTGAAGAAGGTGAAAAGGAGATTGTAAATAACATTTGCAATAGATTGACTGAAACGCTGGTCACTAGTCTACTAGGCGATCTGGGGAAAATGCAAGTAAATAAACTGATGATGCTAACGTACGCCTGCAACAGGCGTAGGTTGTGTTTGGGAATTATGATGATGTCTGATAAATTAGATGATCTGAATAGTTAAAAAATTATTTGATAATTAAAAAGTAAATTCTATTTTATCATTTTAAATGATAAAATTTTATTTAATAATTTTAAATATTTAATTTAATAAAAATAAGTGCATAATATTGTTTAATATACTTATATAAAAAAAAGTATAAAAAAATTTATTAAGAGGTACCTCTTAATTATTAAAATTTTATTTTCTGTCTTAAAAGACATTCAAAGATAACAAAAAACACTTTTTGGTGCCAAAATATAGCAATGGCTATAGCCATTTTGACATTACCATTGGATTTGCTCTCATAACTCAAAAGAATGGCCTAAGATGCATAAAATAAGAACAAATATGTTATTTATGGGGTACCTAGTGTGCGTGCGTGCGTGCATATATATAATAGTATTTTGATGATAAAAAAATATTATAAAAAGTTGCTTATTGTTATAAAATATTATTAAAATCAAGAACAAATATGATTAGAAGAAAGAAAGTATTCTCATAATTTTTTTTATCAATCAATCACATTACAATGCTCTTATTTATAGATATAAGTGTGACGCCCCCAAAATAGGTATACATCACCCATCTTGGGTCGCCAGATACATGGTACAGAATACAAATACAACTTAATTATACAACTGTCGTGTAAAATACGACAAAACATAAACTGAGAGTTTAAGCAAGAATATTGCCTTCTAGACAATATCCACTCTCAATGGAGTCCTCATAGACAGTATACAAACTCAAATTCAGTCCTCATTACATTTATTATCACACTATTTAACAGAATAGTGAGAACTATTAATGCTATCATCTGGACTGTCACTCCGTTTCTCGACTCGTACCAGCTATATTCTCATTTCCTGAAGAGAACAGTGAAAGAAAGAATGAACTCAACTAGTCCAGTAAGAAATAGTATGACTAAGATAATGTAGAATAAATTATCATTAGCCTTCAACAATGTTAAACTGATAAAATACAATAGACAACAAGTTTAAGTGCAGAGGAATAAGCAATCCATTAAAAGAGTCAAGTAGAGAATAAAATCTACTATCTTTTATGATTTAAAAAGTTTTTCATCACTTTTATCGCTGAGAATCAGCTTAATAAATAATCCACATTGTGAAACCCCAGATTTTATAAATAAAGAATTAATTTTCTCGAAATAATTTTTTATATTATGGTGTGAATTTGAGATAATATTATAGTTGTGGATAGTATTTATAAATTTTGCAAAGTATGCAAGTTGTTATATTATATTCGATTGGTCAGGGAATATTCTTTGTGTCGGAAAATATTCGTACGACGGTACAATTATTGGTGGACCCCACAACAGAATTATTGTCGGATTGAGAAAAAGACAAAAATATTTTATTGAAAATAACGGCGGAAGTTTTACCGTTGATACTGTTGAACTACTGGGTAGTAAAAGTACAGTAATACGCGTTGTTGCATAGTAGCACACGATATTGATTATTGATATTTATGTGAGAAGTCGCTCAGTTTGATTCAATTATTGTCGATTAATAATATGAATTATTATAGCGATAATGACGTTTTGTTTTATTCGTATTATTAACGTAATAAAACAGAAACATCTTTTTATATAAAACAGAATACTTTATTAAAGTTATTTTATAAATAGAATATATTATATTTTATTATGCATAGTGTTGCATAGTGTTTTGCATAGTGTTGCATAGTGTTTGCATAGTAAAAATCTTTTTATATAAATAGAATATATTATATTTTATTTAAAAGATTTTTCTTTAAATATGGACCGTCAGATTAAAGTAAATCAATCTGGACCGTTCATGGATTAGTTACTATGTATTCCATTTTCCTATAAATAGAAGCTCATTCCTTCATTATTTTCTTACGAATTCACTGAAATCTAGAGAGAGAAACTATAGAGAGATAGAAGAAAAGCTTTCTGCTACTTAACTTTTCTTTTCCCATATCCAGTTTTTGTTACGGTAAGGGGTGTTATTCTTTCTTATTCATGAAGAGAACTGTTGTTATTCCATTTCTTATTATTCTATTGGAATAACCTGTATACGCGGGATACCCTATACTTGGTGACATTCTTCTATTATTCTGTTGGAACATCCTGTCTGTGTGTTTTACACCGGACCTGGTTCCGTCTTTATTATTATTCCGTTGGAACATCCTGTCTGTGTGTTTTACACCGGACCTGGTTCCGTCTTTATTATTATTCCGTTGGAACATCCTGTCTGTGTGTTTTACACCGGACCTGGTTCCGTCTTTATTATTATTCCGTTGGAATATCCTGTCTGTGTGTTTTACACCGGACCTGGTTCCGTCTTTATTATTATTCCATTGGAACATCCTGTCTGTGTGTTTTACACCGGACCTAATTCCGTCTTTATTATTCTGTTGGAACATCCTGTCGGTGTGAATTTCACCTGACCTGGTTCCGTTATTATTATTCTGTTGGAATAACCTGTCTATGCGAAGTTCCGCATGCATGGTGATTTTTGTTGTTATTCCATTCCTTATTATACTCAGTTGGTTAAAGTTTTGACTTCTATACTCCGTGAAATTAGTAGAATATCCTTGATATTTGCGCTTCATCCAGTATCTTTTCATGGAAATATTCTTCTGAGCATTCTTGAATTTTACACCACAAAACAGTATCGTGTTGACAATTTGGACGTTAATAATTCCTGGACAAATTAATTCTTGAACTTGTTTTATTGAAATTCTTATATCATTGTCATCATCCTCATGTTTATGTTATGTTGAAAGTCATCTGTGGCCTGTAGTGCATAGATGGACTTGGTATGATTATGACCAGGGATTATTCGGTATAATCATGACCGTAATATTACAAGTGATGTGGAAAAAGTCCTCATTGGCCCGTAGTGCATTGATGGACAGTTTTTGGTATGATTATGGCTATGGATTCTCTTCGGCCGTAGTGCAAAGATGAATTGTTTTATGGCATGATCAGGACCGTTGATGAAAACACGATTATCTTTGGCCCGTAGTGCATGGATAATTCGTGGTCGTGATACTAAAGAATACCCTTGGCCTGTAGTGCAGGGATGATTTAATGATGTGGATTATTTATTGAGCTGAGTCCCAGCGATAAAAGTGATTAAAAACTTTTTAAATCATAAAAGATAGTAGATTCTATTCTCTACTTGACTCTTTTAATGGATTGCTTGATCCGCTGCTGTTAAACTTGACGTCTATTATATTTTATCAGTTTAACATTGTTGGAGGCTAATGATAATTTATTCTGCATTATCTTAGTCATAATATTTCTTACTGGGCTAGTTGAGCTCACCCTTTCTTTCACTGTTCTCTTCAGGAAATTAGAACATAGCAGGGACTAGTCGGGGAATGGAGTGACGGTCCAGAGGATAGCATTAGTAGTCCTCACTATTCTGTGAAATAGTGTATTAATAATTGTAATGAGGACTCCTTTTGAGTTTGTATGATCTCTAGTAGACAAAAATTGTATTCAAACTCACAGTTATGTTTTGTCGTATTGTACACGACAGTTGTATTAGTAAGTTATATTTGAATGATGTACCATGTATCTGGCGACCCAAGATGGGTGATGTATACCTAATTTTGGGGGCGTCACAGTTGGTATCAGAGCTTAGGGATATGATCACTGGCTAAGATGTGAGATAAGAACTAGGAGGGGAGAGACGGGGAATTCCTTCGCTCGTATGACCTACCTAAGTTTATTTGATATTTAATTGGTCGGTCAAAGTATAGGGATAATATGTGATATGTTAATTAACCCTTGTTTTGTGGCAGTGTTTGGAAATGACAGCTGAAAATGTTCACAATGGAGTGAATGAGACCGTCGAGACACCTTTAATCACTAATCAGGATAATGTGATGTTAGACGAAGGAAAAATTAGAGATATCTACGTGGTGAATGAAGAACTAATAGTTGCACCCGAGCTAGTTGCAGAGGTAGCAGCTGAGAGTGAGGAGGAAGAGGAAGAAGACGAAGAAGAGGAACCTGAAGAGAATTGGTTAGACGAATTTTATAATCGAAACTTAGAATTACAAAATCGTGTTCATGAGTTAGAAGAGCAGGCTGAAGAACGGCAGGCGGTCGTGGAGCAAAGAGATGCAACAATTCAAAATTGTATCACCCGGTGTGCGATGCTTGAACAGAAGCACTCTTTGGCAGAGTATAAGATATTAGAGCTGGAATCTGAGAACGCGCTGATCAAAGTTCTGATGAAAACAGAAACAACTGAACGAAGAAGAATAGATGATGCGTGGGTAACAGCCGCACGACGCGTTGATAGTGTAGAAAAAGACGTCCGATCTAATAAAGCCAAATAGATGAAATGGATTTTGCTTTTTGGACAACAATTGGGAGAATCCAACATCGAATTCGGAATTATCCTGTGCATAACGGTCAACCCCAATTCGATATGGATCGGAGAATAATGATTCGAATCATGGATCAGGAATGCGACGAAGCAACTAAAGGTGGAATGTACTCTATAGCAAAACCAAATCCGATAGTTTAAGTAAGAGAATTTATTGCGAAACCCGAACGAAGTTATTACGGGTAAGTTAATTACAAACTCTTGCGAAGTCTATACCTTATAAGATACCTGTTCTACCCATTATTTTATCTCTCTTGCTTGCGTTCAACATTTAAATTTGACTCTGGAGAAGTTAGACTTTGACTTATTGGTTGAAACTTCGTTAGTAGGAGCCTTCGTTACCTCCAATGTTTATAAATCTTATTTGATTCAAATCGACACTTTCACGTTACGTGTTGATCTTGTCTCTTTGAAAATACTTGTCTTTGATGCTATTTTAGGAAACGATTGGTTAACTACTCATCATGTTTTTCGTAAGGTTGTTAGCTTTCATATTCCTAACCAACCTATTATGCGAATTTAAGCAACCAAACCACTAAATTCAATCGTCGTCATATCAAGCCATAAGTAAAGAGCTCTGATCCTTTTGTTGATGACTTCCTTGTGTGGAATGCACCGAAGCTAGACTTTCTGTAGGCGACGTCGTGAATGACGATAATAAGTTGATAGGTATCATTGTGAGGTGCTATCTAGGTTAAGGGATAGAAGTCACAGTTGGTATCAACATGACGTACTATCCAAGTCTTGAATGGGAGTAACAGTTTTGAATGATATTTTTATCATTAATAAATTTCTTGACGTATTCCTGAAGACTTCTTAGCTTACCCTAGAGCGTGAAATCGAATTTTGTATTTACACCAGTATAAAACCCATTTCTTAAACCCTCAAAATAATTTTTTTCAACTAAAACAAAAGTAACATGCACCAAAGACGTTGACTCGAGCTGTTGAAGATTACGATCGTACTATTCAATATCATCGTGGAAGAGCGAACGTGGTAGCCGACGTGTTGAGTAGAAGATCGTATGCGTTTACAAGTGCGATGTTGTTAACATAAAGACTCATTTCGTATAACTTGCAAATGATGAAGATAGAGTTAAAGACTCTAGGGACCCACGTGAAGATAACGAATATACGATTAAAATTGACTTTAATCGATAAAGTTAAAGACGCTCAAGCTACATACCCGAATCTTATGAATGTGAAGAAGAAGGTTCAAGAGTGTGTTATTTTAGAAGCAAGAGTTGCTGAAGAGAGGAAATCTCAACCCTCGATTTAATTGGCCCATTTGAAATCCTCGATTGAGTAGGAACTGCGGCTTATAGACTCGTTTTACCGCCAAATATATTGCGTGTTCATAACGTTTTTTTTTTCGTATCGATGTTACGTAAATATGTGGACGACCCGAACCACATTATTAATTTAGAACCGAACGAGATAGCGAATGATTTAACATTTGAAGAGATACGTGTTACAATCTTGGAAAAGAAGAATCGTATTCAACACTCAAAGGTTATATCTCAAGAGTTAGAATTTGAAGTGAAGTCAAGGTATCCTCACCTGTTCGGCATACCAGGTACGTACGTAAATTTCGAGGGCGAAATTCCATAAGGAGGGGAGATTGTGAAACCCCAGATTTTATAAATAAAGAATTAATTTTCTCGAAATAATTTTTTATATTATGGTGTGAATTTGAGATAATATTATAGTTGTGGGTAGTATTTATAAATTTTGCAAAGTATGCAAGTTGTTATATTATATTCGATTGGTCAGGGAATATTCTTTGTGTCGGAAAATATTCGTACGACGGTACAATTATTGGTGGACCCCACAACGGAATTATTGTCGGATTGAGAAAAAGACAAAAATATTTTATTGAAAATAACGGCGGAAGTTTTACCGTTGATACTGTTGAACTACTGGGTAGTAAAAGTACAGTAATACGCGTTGTTGCATAGTAGCACACGATATTGATTATTGATATTTATGTGAGAAGTCGCTCAGTTTGATTCAATTATTGTCGATTAATAATATGAATTATTATAGCGATAATGACGTTTTGTTTTATTCGTATTATTAACGTAATAAAACAGAAACATCTTTTTATATAAAACAGAATACTTTATTAAAGTTATTTTATAAATAGAATATATTATATTTTATTATGCATAGTGTTGCATAGTGTTTTGCATAGTGTTTGCATAGTAAAAATCTTTTTATATAAATAGAATATATTATATTTTATTTAAAAGATTTTTCTTTAAATATGGACCGTCAGATTAAAGTAAATCAATCTGGACCGTTCATGGATTAGTTACTATGCATTCCATTTTCCTATAAATAGAAGCTCATTCCTTCATTATTTTCTTACGAATTCACTGAAATCTAGAGAGAGAAACTATAGAGAGATAGAAGAAAAGCTTTCTGCTACTTAACTTTTCTTTTCCCATATCCAGTTTTTGTTACGGTAAGGGGTGTTATTCTTTCTTATTCATGAAGAGAACTGTTGTTATTCCATTTCTTATTATTCTATTGGAATAACCTGTATACGCGGGATACCCTATACTTGGTGACATTCTTCTATTATTCTGTTGGAACATCATGTCTGTGTGTTTTACACCGGACCTGGTTCCGTCTTTATTATTATTCCGTTGGAACATCCTGTCTGTGTGTTTTACACCGGACCTGGTTCCGTCTTTATTATTATTCCGTTGGAACATCCTGTCTGTGTGTTTTACACCGGACCTGGTTCCGTCTTTATTATTATTCCATTGGAACATCCTGTCTGTGTATTTTACACCGGACCTAGTTCCGTCTTTATTATTTTGTTGGAACATCCTGTCGGTGTGAATTTCACCTGACCTGGTTCCGTTATTATTATTCTGTTGGAATAACCTGTCTATGCGAAGTTCCGCATGCATGGTGATTTTTGTTGTTATTCCATTCCTTATTATACTCAGTTGGTTAAAGTTTTGACTTCTATACTCCGTGAAATTAGTAGAATATCCTTGATATTTGCGCTTCATCCAGTATCTTTTCATGGAAATATTCTTCTGAGCATTCTTGAATTTTACACCACAAAACAGTATCGTGTTGACAATTTGGACGTTAATAATTCCTGGACAAATTAATTCTTGAACTTGTTTTATTGAAATTCTTATATCATTGTCATCATCCTCATGTTTATGTTATGTTGAAAGTCATCTGTGGCCTGTAGTGCATAGATGGACTTGGTATGATTATGACCAGGGATTATTCGGTATAATCATGACCGTAATATTACAAGTGATGTGGAAAAAGTCCTCATTGGCCCGTAGTGCATTGATGGACAATTTTTGGTATGATTATGGCTATGGATTCTCTTCGGCCGTAGTGCAAAGATGAATTGTTTTATGGCATGATCAGGACCGTTGATGAAAACACGATTATCTTTGGCCCGTAGTGCATGGATAATTCGTGGTCGTGATACTAAAGAATACCCTTGGCCTGTAGTGCAGGGATGATTTAATGATGTGGATTATTTATTGAGCTGAGTCCCAGCGATAAAAGTGATTAAAAACTTTTTAAATCATAAAAGATAGTAGATTCTATTCTCTACTTGACTCTTTTAATGGATTGCTTGATCCGCTGCTGTTAAACTTGACGTCTATTATATTTTATCAGTTTAACATTGTTGGAGGCTAATGATAATTTATTCTGCATTATCTTAGTCATAATATTTCTTACTGGGCTAGTTGAGCTCACCCTTTCTTTCACTGTTCTCTTCAGGAAATTAGAACATAGCAGGGACTAGTCGGGGAATGGAGTGACGGTCCAGAGGATAGCATTAGTAGTCCTCACTATTCTGTGAAATAGTGTATTAATAATTGTAATGAGGACTCCTTTTGAGTTTGTATGATCTCTAGTAGACAAAAATTGTATTCAAACTCACAGTTATGTTTTGTCGTATTGTACACGACAGTTGTATTAGTAAGTTATATTTGAATGATGTACCATGTATCTGGCGACCCAAGATGGGTGATGTATACCTAACTGGATATGGAAGTAGTGAAGTAGCAGAAAACTCTTATTCTTTCTCTCTCTAATTTCTCTCTATAGAGTTTCAGTGAATTCGTAAGAAATAATGAAAGAATGAGCTTCTATTTATAGAAGAATGGATTGAATAGTAACTAATTCCTGAACGGTCCAGATTGATTTACTTTTAAACGGACGGTCCAGATTAAAACTTAAAGCAACGGTCCATACTGATTCACTATTAAAACTTTAAACCAATGATCCATACTGTTTCACTATTAAAACTTTAAACCAACGATCCATATTAATTTACTAATATAAATTCAACCAACGGTTTGAAAAATTAGCACAACTCCTCATGGAATAATATTGTACCCAAAAATAATTTGGATCGAAAAAAATATATTGTTCAGGTGAATAGTAACTCATAAATAGTAACTCATGAATAGTAACTCGTGAATAGTACTCCGACACAAAAAGTGTCCCGAATACCCGATTGAACAATATAACCTCTAGACATCAATTATCATCGGAATAGATGTCGATGTCTACTAACACATAATCCCAATACAATGAAATTATCAAATTCATCTTTAATTAACACGAACTTATTCATCATTAATATTATAGATCACAATATTTAACAACCATGTTGTTCTCAGGAAAGAGGGGGCTTTCCAATAAGGATTTCTCCCTATTGGCGCGCAATTAGGTGACCAAACCTCTCCTTAACAGAACTTCTAGACATTGTAAATATTGCAATTTAATAATATGAACAACTTTGTCGTCTCAATTATTGATTTAATAATATAACATATAATGCAGATGATACTGACAATAATCGAATCAATAATATGAGAGATATGATGCAACAATTACTATAGCAATAATTGAGTATAACTAAGTGATTTCTCACGAAAGTATCAATAATCAATACCGTGTGCTACTATGCAATCACGCGTAATACTGTACTTTTACTACCGAGTAGTTTAACAGTATCAACGGTAAAACTTCCGCCGTTATTTTTAATAAAATACTTTTGTCGTTTTCTTAATCCGACAATAATTCCATTGTGGGTCCACCAATGATTGTGCCGTCGTACGAATATTCTCCGACATAAAGAATATTCCCCGACCAATTAAATATTTTATAACAACTTGCATACTTTGCAAAATTTTCAAATACTACCCACAACTATAACACTATCTCAAATCCACACCATAATATTAAAAAAATATTTCGAGAAATTTAAATCTTTATTTATAAAATCTGTGGTCTCACAATCTCCCCTCCTTATGGAATTTCGCCCTCGAAATTGACATACGTACTTGGTATGCCAAAGAGGTGAGGATACTTTGACCTTATTTCAGATTATAACTCTTGAGGTATAACCTTTGAGTATCGAATATAATCTTTCTTATCCAAGATTTTAACACGTATCTCCTCATACGTTAAATCATCCGCTATCTCGTCCGGTTCTAAATCAATAATGTGGTTTGGGTCGTCTACATATTTACATAACATCGATACGTTAAAAATGTTATGAACACGCGATATACTTGGCGGTCAAACGAGTCTATAGGCCACAGTTCCTACGAGGATTTCAAATGGGCCAATAAAATCGAGTGTTGAGATAACGCCTTCTTGAACCTTCTTCTTCACATTCATCAAATTCGGGTGTGTAGCTTGAGCGGCTTTAAGTTTATCGATTAAAGTCGATTCCACTCGTATATTCGTTATCTTCACGTGGGTTCGTATATTCGCACTTGTAAACGCATACTATCTTCTATTCAACGCGTCAGCTACCACGTTCGCTTTTCCATAATAGTTTTGAATAGTATGATCGTAATCTTCAACAACTCGAGCCAACGTCTTTGGCGCATGTTATGTTCATTTTAGTGGAAGAAATATTTGAGGGTTTAAGAAATGGGTTTTGTACTGGGGTCAATAAAAAATTCGATTTCACGCTCTAGGGGTAGGCTAGGAAGTCTTCAAGAATACGCTAGGAAATTTATTAATAATAGAAATATCATTCAAAACTGTGACCCTCATCCAAGACTTGGATAATACGTCACATTGATACCTATCAACTTGTCATCGTTATTCACGACGTCGCCTACAGAAAGTCTGGCTTCGGTGCATTTCACACAAGGAAGTCAACAACAAAAAGATCGGGGCTCTTTACTTATAGCTTGATATAACAGTGGTTGACTTTAGTGGTTTGGTTGCTTGAATTCTCATAACAGTTTGGTTATGAATATAAAATCTAACAACCTTACGAAAAGAATGATGAGTAGTTAACCAATCGATTCCTAAAATCACATCAAAGGAAAGTATTTTCAAAGAGATAAGATCGACAGATAACGTGAAAATGTCGATTTGAATTAACAAGATTTATAAACAGTGGAGGTAACGAAGGCTCCTACTAACGAAGTTTCAACCAATAAGTCAAAGTCTAACTTCTCCGGAGTCAAATTTAAACGTTGAACGCAAGCAAGAGAGATAAAAGAATGGGTAGAACCGGTATCTAATAAGGTATAGACTTCGCAAGAATTTATAATTAACTAACCCGTGCTAACTTCGTTCGAGTCACTCGCTTTTTGAGAAGTCACGAAAAACGCTCTTCCTGAAACCACCGACTTTATTTTGTCCGTATCCACCTTTGGTGACACCGTCCCAACTAGACTTGACTTTGGTGCACGACAAAATCGAGCTAAATGACCTTCTCTTCTTGAAATTTCCACTCCTATTATCTTGGTCATGATTACCACCGAAGTGGATACCATTCTTGGTATGATAATTTCCCCCACGATGGTTATCATTGTTCCGATGGTCGTTGCCACCGGTACGATTATTATCGTGTTGTTGCTCGTTGCCTTTTGGTTGTGCTGACTCATTATTGCGCTCCAATAATTGAGCCCTATTCACAACATCTGAATACAAACATTGTCACAAAACAAGGGTTAATTGAAATATCACATATTATCCCTATACTCTGACCGACCAATTAAATACCACATAAACTTAGGTAGGTCATACTAGCGAAGGAATTCCCCGTCTCGCCCCTCCTAGTTCTTATCTCACATCTCAGCCAGATATCATATCCCTAACCTTTGATACCAACTGTGACGCCCCCAAAATAGGTATACATCACCCATCTTGAGTCGCCAAAAATATGGTAAAGAATACAAATACAACTTTATTATACAACTGTCGTGTAAAATACGACAAAACATAAACCGAGAGTTTAAGCAAAAATATTGCCTTCTAGACAATATTCACTCTCAATGGAGTCCTCATAGACAGTATACAAACTCAAATTCAGTCCTCATTACATTTATTATCACACTATTTAACAGAATAGTGAGGACTACTAATGCTATCATCCGGACTGTCACTCCGTTTTCCGACTCGTCCCAGCTATATTCTCATTTCCTTAAGAGAACAGTGAAAGAAAGGGTGAGCTCAACTAGCCCAGTAAGAAATATTATGACTAAGATAATGCAAGATAAATTATCATTAGCCTTCAACAATGTTAAACTGATAAAATACAATAGACAACAAGTTTAACTGCAGCGGAATAAGCAATCCATTAAAAGAGTCAAGTAGAGAATAAAATCTACTATCTTTTATGATTTAAAAAGTTTTTCATCACTTTTATCGCTGAGAATCAGCTTAATAAATAATCCACATCATCCCTGCACTATGGCCAATGATATTTATTAGGGTCACGACCACAAATTATCCATGCACTACGGGCCAAGGATATTCGTGTATTCATCAATGGTCATGATCATGCCAACAACTGTCCATCAATGCACTACGGGCCAATGAGGACTTTTACCACATCATATGTAACATTACAGTCATGATTACACCGAATAATCCCTGATCATAATCATACTAAGTCCATCTATGCATTATAGGACACAGATGACTTTCAAAAAAAATATAAACATGAGGATGATGAAAATGATATAAGAATTCAATAAAACAAGTTCAAGAAGTAATTTATCCAAGAACTAATAACATCCAAATTGTCAACATGATACTTCTTTTTAAAGTAAAATTCAAGAATGCTCAGAAGAATATTTTCATGAAAAGATACTGGATGAAGCGTAACTATCAAGGATATTCCACTAATTTCATGTAGTATAGAAGTCAAAACTTTAACCAACTGAGTATAATAAAGAATGGAATAACAACAGAAATCACCATACATGCGGTACTTCGCACAGACAGGTTATTCCAACAGAATAATAAATAACGGAACCAGGTCAGGTGAAATTCACACCGACAAGATGTTCCAACAGAATAATAAAGAATGGAATAACAACAGAAATCACCATGCATGCAGTACTTCGCATAGACAGGTTATTCCAACAGAATAATAAATATGGAATAATAAATAATGGAACCAGGTCAGGTAAAATTCACACCGACAGGATATTTCGACAGAATATTAAATGCGGAATAATAAATAATAAAACCAAGTCAGGTGAAATTCACACCGACAGGATATTCCGACAGAATATTAAAGAATGGAGTAATAGAAGAATTTCACCATGTATGCAGTACTTTTCATTTACAGGTTATTCCAACATAATAATAAAGAATGGAATAAAAGAAGAAGATCACCATGTATAGGGTAAACCACATATACAGGTTATTCCACCAAGTATATGAGATTCCGTGTATACAGGTTATTCCAACAGAATAATAAATAATGGAATAACAGAAGGATTTTACCAAGTATAGGGGATTCCGTGTATATAGGTTATTCCAACAGAATAATAAATAATGGAATAACAGAAGGATTTCACCAAGTATAAGGGATTTCGCGTATACAAGTTATTCCAACAGAATAATAAATAATGGAATAACAGAAGGATTTCGCCAAGTATAGGGGAGTCCGCGTAAACAGGTTATTCCAATAGAATAATAAAGAATGGAATAACAGAAGTTCTCTTTATGAATACAAAAGAATAACACCCCTTACCGTAAAAGAAACTGGATATAGAAGTAGTGAAGTAGCAGAAAACTCTTCTTCTTTCTCTCTATAATTTCTCTCTCTAGAGTTTTAGTGAATTCGTAAGAAATAATGAAGGAATGAGCTTCTATTTATAGAAGAATGGATTGAATAGTAACTAATTCCTGAACGGTCCAGATTTATTTACTTTTAAACGGACGGTCCAGATTAAAATTTAAAGCAACGGTCCATACTGATTCACTTTTAAAACTTTAAACCAGCGATCCATATTAATTCACTATTAAAACTTTAAACCAGCGATTCATACTGATTCACTATTAAAACTTTAAACCAACGATCCATATTGATTTACTAATATAAATTCAACCAACGGTCTGAAAAATTAGCACAACTCCTCATGGAATAATATTGTACCCAAAAATAATTTGGACCGAAAAGAAATATATTGTTCAAGTGAATAGTAACTCATGAATAGTAACTCATGAATAATAACTCATGAATAGTAGCTCATGAATAATAACTCTTGAATAGTAACTCATGAATAGTAACTCGTGAATAGTAACTTATGAATAGTACTCCGACACGAAAAGTGTCCCAAATACCCGATTAACCAATATAATCTCTAGACATCAATTATCATCGGAATAGATGTCGATTTCTACTAACACAAATAATCCCAACGCAATGAAATTATCAAATTCATCTTTAAAAAACATGAACTTATTCATCATTAATATTATAACTCACAATATTTAACAATCAGGTTGTTTACAAGAAAGAGGGGGCTTTCCAATAAGGATTTCTCCATATTGGCGCGCAATTAGGTGACCAAACCTCTCATTGACAGAACTTCTAGACATTGTAAATATTGTAATTTAATAATATGAACAACTTTGTCGTCTCAATTATTGATTTAATAATATAAAATATAATGCAGATGATACTGACAATAATCGAATCAATAATATGAGAGATATGATGCAGCAATTACTATAGCAATAATTGAGTATAATTCAGTGATTTCTCACGTAAGCATCAATAATTAATACCGTGTGCTACTATGCAACCACGCGTATTACTGTACTTTTACTATCGAGTAGTTCAATAGTATCAACGATAAAATTTTTGCCGTTATTTTCAATAAAATACTTTTGTCGTTTTCTCAATCCGACAATAATTCCGTTATGGGTCCACCAATGATTGTGCATACTTTGCAAAATTTTCAAATACTACCCACAACTATAACACTATCTCAAATCCAGACCATAATATTAAAAAAATATTTCGAGAAATTTAAATCTTTATTTATAAAATCTGGGGTCTCACAATAAGAACATAAATTTTAGGGGGTTAAAAAACTCAAAGAACATGAGTTTCAAAACTAAATGGACATGGGAGTTACAATCAAAGATAAAGAGAATGTATCTAGACATGGGTAAGAATGTGTCTAGACATCCACACACTATATATAATTTTATAACACTCCCCCTTGGATGTCTATTGTATAGCTATACGCATTGAAAACTACCTCATTAAAAACCTTACCAGGAAAAACCCAATGGGAAAAAACCTTGGTTAAGGGAAAAAGAGTGCAGCGCCTATTAGCTCCCCCTCGTGAATATATCCTTAAGTTCTCCAGCTGTCGGATTCCAATATTGTGACGCAATCCTTCAAACGTTGTAGTTGGTAATGCTATGCTAAACAAATCTGTTAGATTATCTTTTGAGCGAATTTGCTGAACATTAATGTTACCACACTTTTCAATGTCATGTGAATTTTTTTTTTGTGAGATGTGCTTTGTTCTATCTCCTTTGATGTATCCTCTTTTTAATTGAGTTATACATGCATCATTGTCTTCATATAGAAGGAATGGAGTTCTTTTGTAGCAATTTTCTAAGAATATGCCTCGTTAAAAATCTTACCAAATAAAAACTCAGTGGAAAAAAAAAATTGGCGAAGGAAAAGAGTACAATATTCTTGTATAACTTCTAGTGCCTTGGGATTGCCTCATTAAAACCTTGCAAAGGAAAACCTAGTGGGGAAAAACCTTAGCGAAGGAAAAAGAGTACAATCAACACATATCCTTTTTACTCCCCTTCATAAGTACATAGAATTTCCATTGTTCATGGTAAAAATATCATTAAGTCAAAGTATGCCAATATTGTGCACCATCTTCTTCAAAATCATAGTTGGTATGAATCTATCAACCAAATTATCACATGATCATATATGTTTGATATCAATATCGCCATTCTTCTGGGGCTCATGTGTATAAAATAATTTTGGTGCAATATGTTTGGTTCTATCACCCATGATATAACATTCTCTAATTTGAGAGATACAAGCGACATTATCTTCATATAATATCGTTGGACTATTTATGATTGATGATAATTCACAGTTCACACAAATATGTTGAATTACTGATCTCAACCAAATACATTCACAACTTACTTCATAAATTGTGATAATCTCTGCATCAACAGATCCAACTAACTGTGGTTTTGATCCATATTACTTGTAAGTTACTTGCAATGCTATATCAGGACATGAGAAATTTTTCAATATATATCAAAGCACCAATTGTACAAAGATATGGTACTTCAGGACCAAGAATTTCTTTATTATTTTTTTGTGATCAAAACGGAACTTTCTTGATATCAAGTAACCAATCTATCATTAAAGTACTTAAAGGATTAACATTATCCATGTAAAGTTACTTCAGGACTTTTCTGTGTATGTTGATTGATGAACAAGAAATTCATAGTTCAATTTGTAGGTCAAGACAAAAATTTGACTTACCAATATCTTTCATCTTAAATTAGTTGTTTTTGTCGACTATTCTGGAGCAAGATCTTTCATCAATAAATAGAATAATAATAACAAATCCAAATTATGATTTTTTTGATAAAAATGCATGCATAAATTGGATTATTCTCAAATTCTTCTTTCAAAAGATATCCACTTAGGCGATTATACCACAATATTCATCTGGATTGCTTTAACCTATATAAAGATCTTTATAGCTTAATAGAATACATATTTCGAGATGTAGAATTATATGCTTCAGGCATTTTATATCCTTCAGGGATTTTCATATATATATGATCATTATCAAATAATCCATACAGATATGTTATAACAACATTCATTAATCGCATATCCAAAATTTCTTTTGCGGTAGCTAATTAAAAATCTGAATGTAATTGCATCCATTACAGGAGCATATGTTTCTCCATAATTAATACCAGGTCTCTGCGAGAAACCTTGTGCTACAAGTCGCGCTTTGTACCATATAATTTTATTTTTCTTATTTCATACAAATACTCATTTGTATCCAACAGGCATCAGACCTTTAAGTGTTCGGACTACAGGTCCAAAAACTTCACGTTTACTTTGTGAATTTAGTTCTACTTGAATCGCCTCTTTTCACATTGGCCAAATATTTCCATATTCATCAACAATTTGTGGTTCATATTCATGATCATTACTTCTAATAATATCAAGAACAACTTTATATAAAAATATTTTATCGACAATAATTTTATTTCTATCCAATATATTCGTCTCCTGTATATACATAACGTATCGAGATCTCGTTATTTTCAAGTACCCGATCCTCTTAAGGGGATAACTCATCCTCTTCAGGAGATAACTCTTCAAGAGTTTTATTTATAGGAGATTTTTGTTCATAAGTTTTGGATAGATCAATAAATTTTGTAGCCTGTTTCATAGGTATAGCCTCTTTATATGCTGCAACTTATTTCAGGGACTTCAATCTCTGCAAGAGTATTAGCAGCTAGAATGTGAGATATCACTATTTTCTTATTATCGGTGAATAGTTCTGGTAATTGATTTGCAATTCATTGCAAATGAATTATCCTTTGAACTTCTAGTTCATATTGATTTGTATACGAATCAAGATTAAATAACGTTGAAACATTCCAATTAATCTCTCGTCGTGCTTCATGCAATGATCTCACGTCGTGCTTCAGGCAACGACTTTTCTCCCCCTAATGGTGGGAAGACTATTAAAATAACAATCCTCAAAATATACCTTAAAAATATTACTCTGAATTCTTTCTTAGAAGATGAACACCAAATAACAATAATTAAATGTGATAATTTGGTAATTAATTTACTTTGATATAATCAACAAGTAAAGGAATCTTCTGTTAGGTTTGTAATATTCATGAACGCAATCAAATTGCAAAAATTAGCGGAAGCGTGTAAAATCAGAGTTTTAAAAATTTACAAACCATAAACCCGGATCACCCTTTATGCGCAATTATTAATTTAACGAAAAGATGAGAACAAGAATCATACCCTTGAAGATCCAAGCTTCCTCAGGTACAAGTTCACCTCCAATCCTTTTCGCGTTCATCTTGAATCCACCGGGTTGGGTTCCTTCCTTTGATCAACGTTAGCCACCCAAGTGTTTGGCCTCTAGAGGTGATCCACCAAGGAAGAAGAAGAATTCAAGAAGATGGGTATTTTGGCTCAAACCCTAGTTTTCTATCTCTATAGAAAAAGGCGTACTCTCCAACAATTGGAATAACGTATATTTGATATCTGATATAAGACTCCTCTTATAAAGATATCAAGTAACCCTATTAAAAATAAGGTATTATTTATTTAATTAAACTCTTTTAATTAAATGGGTTCCCTAATCTTATTAGGGATAATTAATTAAACTCCTTTAACTAATTTTCCCTCCTAATCCTATTAGGAATAAATGAGAGTACTTATATTAATTAATTCCCAAACTCCTTTAGGAATTAATAATAATAATAGTAATAATAATAATAAGACTCCTCTTATTAATTTATATTTAATATTTCCAAAATATTAAATAATAAATATTAAGCTATTTAATTTATTCTATCACCATAGATTAAATTAAATATACTTAACTTATTATTACGATTATGCCATTAACTTCTTAAATAATTATTCTTCCTTTTATGGTGTGACCCTTTAGGTTCTCCATATTAAACCGGTTGTGAATAAATCAATTAGAACAATTCTAATCTTATTTAAATAAATAAATTAAAATATTAATTTATTTAAATAAATAATATTTATTCTACAATAGGGATAAGCCTCCCTAGCGATCAACGACTTTCCAGATAATATAGATTTCAACATTAATCATAAAAGAACCTTTGAGTAAATAGTTACCGTACAATTCAATCCTTCCACCATACAATGTCCCAATTAAATATAAGACATGGAGTTTCTGTCAAGTCTTGTTTTATTTAATTATATGTATTTCGACTCTTAAATGCACAACCCCAAATAATGCAAATTAGAAACTCCTTTCTAATTTCATTCTGCCTTGGCCAAGGACTACTAGGTTGTCATTTATCGAATCACATAGGACATTTCTCTTCTTTTACTGGAAGTGGTAGATTCTTTATTGATCATACATTATCTCCATGTATAACTTATTATACCCAAGCATACCCTTTGATATACCCTAAGGGTCTTAAGGAATAAGTCAAAGTATAACTCATCATACACAAGATACTATGATGATCTCAAGTCCAAGGATCACTTGTACTACTATCACTACAGGAATTCCTATTGACATGCAAGTAAAACTCCATTAGGTATTCCTTAGCGAGCCACGTTCAGTGAACTTATTCTCTAATAAGCACCTACATACTTGCTTTAGTGTCTCCACACAAATGATCATGAGATCAATCATCCTCATCCAATGAGCAAGCAACGTATGTACCAATCTATCCGGATTCACTAATCCCCAATTTAGTAATCCAACGATTGGGAACTATTTTAGTTTTAAGCTTTCTAAGAATTTAGATCTCATTAGAATGATCATCATCATTATTCTAAAAGCATTGCTTAAAACTATGGGTTTATCACATATTATAAAACAGCATCATGTAGATAATTAAAAGCCTTTAATAAATTAATACTTTTTATTAATAAATGAATAAGATTGTTTACAAAGTATATGCTTTATCATCAAACATGATTGGCTTGTGTGCATACTACTTTCAATCTCCCACTTGCACTAAAGCCAATCGCCATGGTATCTCATACCCTTCTTCTCTAAGTGACGATTATCCTACTGTTGGATAAGCTTTAGTTAATGGATATGTAATATTGTTCTTGAGAGTTCATTATCTCTATAGTGATTTCCCATCTTTCAATGATTCTTATAATCAAATGAAAGTGCCACAACACATGTTTAGATCTAAGATGATACTTAGGAACTATTCCTAGTTCTGTAATGAACTTTTCATCCAAACAATCAACTTGTAGCTTCATTTATAGCTATATACTTTGTCTTTATCACTAAACCAACAACTCTTTGTTGTTTGGAACCTTTCCAATTCACTGCACCACCGTTCAAGGTAACCCTTTACCTTAAAGTGGATTTTCTGTCGTCTTGGTCTGTCTGAAAAACTTGAGTCTGTTAAGCCCTCTAGTTTTAATTCAGACCCGCCATGAATTATATCACATCCTTAGTGCAGGTTAAGTACTTTAAGATATTTTTCACTGTCTCACAGTGAACTTCTCCAGAATATGACTGATCAACATCAGGTCGCGTATATTTCATTGCATACATGATTGTCACTCATGCGATCTCTCTTTTAGGAGTCTATGGGGACTATTAAGAGAGATACACTCCATGGCTCATAAACATGAGACATCCCATGGAGTTTGCCATGCTAAACAACTTTAGCATCAAATGAATATACGTTCCTTGGGTTAAGCCGAGTATTCTTTTAAATCTATCTATATAGATTTGCATCCCCAATTTAGATACTCTTCCCAAATCATTAATGGAGGAATGTATAGACAACTTTATCTTTATTGATTTTAGCATTGTCATGTCATTCCTTATCCGTATTATATCAACATATAATACCAGAAATGTCACGACGCTCCCACTGACCCTTTTGTACACACTAGGTTCATTCTTGTTTTTGACAAAATCAAACTCTTTTGATTATCATATCAAAATGAATGGTCCATTTTTGAGAAGATTGCTTCAATCCATTTCTCCGAGTGTCTACAACTCTTACCTCATTGTATGTAACTGGATCATCATCTTCTATGATATGTACCTCATCATCATCATCCATGATGAATCCATACCTCCTAGGTATCTTCGGTACTATTCCAGATTTACGATTCGGTTGTGGTATAATAGTTCTATCTATAGGTTCCTCTTATTTGACTTGTAGTGTTTTGTGGTTCTTGAACTTTTCAAGATGTATTATCCTCCCACTAGCCCTTTCAATGATAAACACCTTTATCTTAGAAGGCAACATGTTTCGCAACAAACACCTTTTGCTAAGTAGGATTATAG
The DNA here is from genome assembly GCA_020205505.1 of Panax japonicus. NCBI lineage: Eukaryota > Viridiplantae > Streptophyta > Magnoliopsida > Apiales > Araliaceae > Panax > Panax japonicus. The sequence continues at coordinate 3,518,805 of CM035110.1, read as the reverse complement.
AACATATGCCCTAAACTTACTTTAGGATGTCCCACAAATCTGTACTTGTCAAATTTTGTCCCAAGCTTATCCTCTGAAACCGTTTCACATAAGTTGGACAACCCCTTATCTTAACATACTTAAGATTAGGAATCCTCCCTGTCCATAACTTTTATGGAGTCTTGGGGCCGGATTTTGAGGTTACCTTTTCGTAGATATGCAGCCAATTCTAGGACATTACCCCAGAAGGATACTGGAATGTCGGTAAAATCATTATGGACCGCACCATGTCCAACAAGGTACGATTTTTCCTTTCAGATACATCAATCAATTATTGCGTATCAGGAGGCGTCCATTGTGAGAAAACCATTTGAGATAATCTAGAAACTTATTGCACAAGTATTTATTCATTGATCTAATCAAAGAATCTTAATACATTGCCAATTTGTTTCACTTCTGAATTCTTTGAACCTTTCAAATAATTCACACTTGTATTTCAACAAATACATACATTCAACTCTTTGAATGATCATCTCCTTTTCTAATACTAGTTTGTTCAATTTGCAAAATTATTTTTTTTTACGTAAGTCAAGTATATAAAATCCATTAAGTAATATTCCAGTTCTATACAAAACATTATTATTATAAATAGAACAACAATTGTTCTTAAATATAATATCAAAGATTTTATTGTCTAACAATAAAATGGAAATAATGTTTCCAACAAATACTAGAATACAATAACAACTTATTGACTTAATAGACTTGCCCGTAGGCATTGCTAAACTATAAGTTCATATGGCTAATGCAGCAACCTTTGCTTCATTTCCCACACATAGGTTTACTTATATTTGTTTAGCTTTCTACTTCTACTTGGTCCCTTCATAAATCTATATTTATGATAATCAAAGCCGGTATCAAATACCCAAGTAGAACCTTGACTTAAAGAAAAATTTATTTCAATCATGAACAAATTTGTATTTATAACCGAAACTTCACTAAGCTTCTTTGGTTAACATCTGCAAGATGCTTCTCGCAGTTTCTTTCCAGTGTCCAGGCTTATTGCAGTGGAAGCAAACTCTTTTGCTATCCGTATCAGTTTTGTTCTTATTATCCTTTGTTTTTGCCCTTTCTATTTACCTTCTTAGAATCGTTCTTCTTTTCAGAAGATCCTATGGCCCCTACCAGTAAGACATAGTCTTTCTTGGTTGAAAAGTGACTCTCAACATTTTTCAACATGTTAAGCAAATCAGCGAGGCTGATATCTAGCTTGTTCATATGAAAAATTCACAACAATTATGAAATGAGTCCGGGAGTGAGTGCAAGATCAAATCTTGGCTCAACTCTCCATCCATGACAAAATTTGTTGTCCTAATTAATCAATCAAATTGATAATGTTAAAGACTTTTATCTGTACTATAGTGCCATCGGTCATTCTAGATCGGAAGAGCTCCTTAGATATCTGATATCTATCAGTCCTACTTTCCTCACCATCAACTACTTGATGTGCAGGAATATAGTAGAAGCATCTATAGTTTCATGCTGACGCTGAAGCTCGTTACTCATGGATACGAGCATGATGCATTGAGCCAACTGTGCATCATCTTGCCACTTTCTAAAAGTAACAATCTCTTCTTCAGAGGCATTGTCTGCAACCTTTGCAGGGATAGGCGTATTAAGGACATAAGATAGCTTTTCAGCCGTGAGAACTATTCTCAATTACCTTAACCAATCCGTTTAATTCGGTCCGGTTAATTTAGCATCTAATATGCTACGCAGTGATAGTAATTTAGACATTGTAAAATTTTGTAAATGAATTTGTAATTAACAACATTTTAACATACATTCTTTTATTAATTACCAAAATAATTTAGGTCTTGTTTTAAATTGGTATCTCCCACTATTTTCTTCAAACTATATTACACTCACCTATATAGTTCGGCAAAATCTAATTAAAGATTTGCTAGTGAGAATAAGGATCCCATTTCAAATGTATATAGCCTTGTGTGTGCACAACAAACTATATATAAATAAATAGGTAGACAACTCTTATCAATTACATCAACTATGTAACTCCTTGTATTTTGCCTCTTAAATCATAATGGTCAAGTGTGTGCACATCCGAACTAAAATAATTTAAGTTAAGTCAGACCCAGCATTTCTATATAAGTGAAGAGAAAACTACAGCACTTGTGTGTGCACAACAAAGCAGTAATGTTCAATTCCTTATAAACATCATATGTAATAAAAACAACATCTTAAATATTTAATACTTGTCTTGTGTGTGCACAACAAACTCATATTAAATATTCAATACTCTATTGTTTCTATCATGCTAGAAGGCGACGTTCGATATTCCAAATATCTTTGAACGTTACAACTTAATATAAAATATTTGAGGGGTTTGTTATTAAAATGTCTCATCTTGTTTAGCGCGCATGCACATATATATATAAAATACGCGTCATATTAATAAACATGCGAAGCATGTTTGCATAATATATAATATATATATAATAAGCATGCACATATAGAATACTATATTCTACCCGGATTGATTATGGACTTTTATTCTAGTTTGGTTCACTAGAGCCACCAAGTGAACCAAAAGGTCAAACCCTAGGGGTGCAAGAATTAATATTTAAACATAACTATTACATTTAAACCCGGGCTCCATTACAAACGGGTCTTCACGCGCTCCTTGCTCCTTGATCTCTAATTCTTCAAAATAATTCTAACTATTCCTATTACAAAACTATTTAAAATAAATAGAAACCTTGATCAGCAGTCAAGGGGAAGTACATAGGAGGGAGATAGAATTTACATTAAGAAAAATTAGAGAAGACGAGGTACACAGACTCCATTTAATAAAACCCATACATTCATGCATCCAACTAAAATAAAATCCAATCACATTGGTCAATAGTCCATAATCAATCCCATTTATTATCATACACATCACCATATGCATCAATAAATAATATTCATCTAATGAATAATTAACATTCAATATATATATTGATATCATTTAATGGGCAAATTTAGTTAGTATAAAATCTATTTTTGAATCAAAATAAACTCCTTTATTTTTATCCAAATTTAAATCAAAATAAAAATATTTTATTTTAATTTATTCAATTTTGAATAAAATAAACTATTTTATTTTAATCAAAATCTTTAATCAAAATAAACTCCTTTATTTTAATTAATTATGGAATCCAATTCCATGTCAAAATAAACTCTTTTATTTTGAGTAATATGAAATCTTATTTCATATCTTAAATAAACTCTTTTATTTTAGGGAAACACGGATTTTCTTTCCTATTCAAAAATAAACTCTTTTATTTTGAATAATATGAAATCTTATTTCATATTTAAATAAACTCCTTTATTTAAGGAAATTAGGATTCTATTTCCTATTCACAAATAAACTCTTTTATTTTGAATAATATGAAATCTTATTTCATATCTAAATAAACTCCTTTATTTAAGGAAACATGGAATCCAATTTCAACTCCAATTAGTTATCATGGAATCCAATTCCAACTCTAATTAGTTAGCATGAAATTTAATTTTAAAATTAAAATAAATCTTTTTATTTTAAGATTAAAATAAATCTTTTATTTTAAAATTAAAATAAACTTTTTTATTTTAATTATAAATAAATGAGAATATATATATATATATATATATATATATATATATATATATATATATATATATATATATATATATCCGAATGTTTTTTTTTTTTTTAAAATGAAATCACGTGAGTAGCAACAAATCCATGAAACAAGAGTCATACTCTTTCAAAAACATGTTAAGCTGCTGCTAATATATATATACAAATAAACATACTTGCAATAGCCACGGAATAAGCGGGAATTCACGAAATTAATCATGCAAATCAAGGAATGAATATAATCCTGTATCCAGTAGAACATGAATCTACTAGTAACCTTTAAAAAAAAAATCCACGCGACACACTGTTAACCTTTAACAATAAATCACGTCTTTTTTTTATTATTAATTTTATACAACAAATTATGCCCAATTAAATTATTCTAAATACATATCAATATACATATTAAATTAGACAATTAATAATTCGCATAAAGGTTTGGCTCTGATGCCACTGTTAGGTTTGTAATATTCATGAACGCAATCAAATTGCAAAAAATTAGCGGAAGCGTGTAAAATCAGAGTTTTAAAAATTTACAAACCATAAACCCGGATCACCCTTTATGCGCAATTATTAATTTAACGAAAAGATGAGAACAAGAATCATACCCTTGAAGATACAAGCTTCCTCAGGTACAAGTTCACCTCCAATCCTTTTCGCGTTCATCTTGAATCCACCGGGTTGGGTTCCTTCCTTTGATCAACGTTAGCCACCCAAGTGTTTGGCCTCTAGAGGTGATCCACCAAGGAAGAAGAAGAATTCAAGAAGATGGGTATTTTGGCTCAAACCCTAGTTTTCTATCTCTATAGAAAAAGGCGTACTCTCCAACAATTGGAATAACGTATATTTGATATCTGATATAAGACTCCTCTTATAAAGATATCAAGTAACCCTATTAAAAATAAGGTATTATTTATTTAATTAAACTCTTTTAATTAAATGGGCTCCCTAATCTTATTAGGGATAATTAATTAAACTCCTTTAACTAATTTTCCCTCCTAATCCTATTAGGAATAAATGAGAGTACTTATATTAATTAATTCCCAAACTCCTTTAGGAATTAAATAATAATAATAGTAATAATAATAATAAGACTCCTCTTATTAATTTATATTTAATATTTCCAAAATATTAAATAATAAATATTAAGCTATTTAATTTATTCTATCACCATAGATTAAATTAAATATACTTAACTTATTATTACGATTATGCCATTAACTTCTTAAATAATTATTCTTCCTTTTATGGTGTGACCCTTTAGGTTCTCCATATTAAACCGGTTGTGAATAAATCAATTAGAACAATTCTAATCTTATTTAAATAAATAAATTAAAATATTAATTTATTTAAATAAATAATATTTATTCTACAATAGGGATAAGCCTCCCTAGCGATCAACGACTTTCCAGATAATATAGATTTCAACATTAATCATAAAAGAACCTTTGAGTAAATAGTTACCGTACAATTCAATCCTTCCACCATACAATGTCCCAATTAAATATAAGACATGAAATTTCTGTCAAGTCTTATTTTATTTAATTATATGTATTTCGATTCTTAAATGCACAACCCCAAATAATGCAAATTAGAAACTCCTTTCTAATTTCATTCTGCCTTGGCCAAGGACTACTAGGTTGTCATTTATCGAATCACATAGGACATTTCTCTTCTTTTACTGGAAGTGGTAGATTCTTTATTGATCATACATTATCTCCATGTATAACTTATTATACCCAAGCATACCCTTTGATATACCCTAAGGGTCTTAAGGAATAAGTCAAAGTATAACTCATCATACACAAGATACTATGATGATCTCAAGTCCAAGGATCACTTGTACTACTATCACTACAGGAATTCCTATTGACATGCAAGTAAAACTCCATTAGGTATTCCTTAGCGAGCCACGTTCAGTGAACTTATTCTCTAATAAGCACCTACATACTTGCTTTAGTGTCTCCACACAAATGATCATGAGATCAATCATCCTCATCCAATGAGCAAGCAACGTATGTACCAATCTATCCGGATTCACTAATCCCCAATTTAGTAATCCAACGATTGGGAACTATTTTAGTTTTAAGCTTTCTAAGAATTTAGATCTCATTAGAATGATCATCATCATTATTCTAAAAGCATTGCTTAAAACTATGGGTTTATCACATATTATAAAACAGCATCATGTAGATAATTAAAAGCCTTTAATAAATTAATACTTTTTATTAATAAATGAATAAGATTGTTTACAAAGTATATGCTTTATCATCAAACATGATTGGCTTGTGTGCATACTACTTTCATCTTCTGGTTCTTTAAAGGATGTTCATGGGAGTTTTCAATAATTCAATGCATCATTATTGATCCTAGATGATCATGCCAAATCATAAAAATATTTGGATCCAAACACTTCTGGTGTATTGCACACTTCTGGTGTATTACAACATTTTTTTCAATTATTCTCATTTTAGTATAATATAACCCAGAAGAGAAAAATATATGATTTTTCTAATATGAGCTTCTGGCCCGATACTATTGAAGTAATATAAAGAAATTCTGGTTAGAGCATCGTGCTGATAACGTGTTATGAAAGATTACTAAAAATTAAGAATAAAATTATTAGAGAAAAGAGGCATGCCTCATAATATTTTGTATATATCCCATTCATATATCCTTAAAGCTGAGCAAATTTCTGTTTGTCTCATAAGAATATAAAGAATCATCAATACAAAGTTTTGTGCCCTTTGAAAACATTATAATCGCTCTTCCAGCGACTTTAATTAAATTTGATGAATAATCACTCTTCAAGAGTCTTCAATTATGTTTGATGAATAATCGCTCTTCTAGAGCCTTTAATTAAGTTTGATGAACTTCTGACCCATACAACTTCATATATGCAAAACATAAATTTAACTTTATTATTTGAAACATAAATAAAACATATAATAAAAACACTTATTATAATGTCATAATATAATGAAATAAAAATAATTAATTGGTATGAACATTTCTATCAATATATCATCAAGGAAACCATAGATATCAAAATTAGTTATATCCACTCCATTTGAAAAGTCAAAATAATTCATAGGATCTTCAGGATCATTCCATTTCCTTTTCTTTTATGGAGTCTTGGTACAAATCTACCAAATATTTAAGAGTACGACGGGTACATTCCCTTTTATATATTGATTGTTCTTTTCAAGTCCACTACCACAACCACAACCATAATTTCCTCTATGTTTATCAAATGAGGTTCCATTCACTTCAGGGAATGTAATAGAATCGGTCGAGCGAGATTGTTGGTTTTTTAGCAAAAACTCACTATTTTGTACCACCACTAGAAGAAATGATATCACTTCTTGGAATATAATTTCATTTATCGCTTCAGGGAATATATTATGATCTTACACTCACAATATTGCTACTACGGGAGCATATTCGAGGCATGAAATATAATAAATATTTTTTTTAACATGTCTTTATCAATGTTTTTTTTTCATGGAGATGATAGAGAATAAAAATAATTAATTTTGCATGATCCTGCAGGGATGCATGATTTCCAACTTTAATTGTATCTCCAAGGTTCTTTGCCTTTATATGAATCTCAGCATCAAGATTCCATTACAAACAATTCTTGCTCGATATAAATCAAGGGCAACAAATTCAAATTTATAAAATTTGAATATTAAATAACTAAACATATTCTCCATCAAATTAAATAATTATATATGTTCAGATTTAATTATAATGAGACAATTTATAGAAATACAGTAAAATACAAAATTAAATTTTTCCACTAAAACTAAATAAATAGTCCTTATATATTCAATTACCATTATATAATAATAAGAATAATGATATCATTAATGCAGTAATTAAAATGCAGTAATTTTACCCCCCCCCCCCACTTTATCTCACTAAATAAATAGTCCAAGTATTTAAAAGAAATTACACTCGTAAGTTCCAATTGTCTACAAAATGTGTCCTGTAACTCAATATTCAGCTCGTTAAGAATAAATTGAAAATCATGACCTCCTCTCATAAATAGCCATAATACAAACCTGGTGATCCAGAAAGAGTAATTCCTACCTATTGTTATATTTCTTAGCTGCCAATATTCTAGCAGAGATTACAATACACTAAGAATTGATATTTCAACTTTCAACTCATTTATAAAATATTACTAAGTGTATATCTCAAAAGCACATATATCATTATAAGAATATATTAACATATTTAATAATGACAATACATCAAAATACAACGATATACTAAATAAATAATAATAAAAAAATCATCTTACACATTTTTATCATTAATTAAATCATGACCATGCAACAACTTTAATGTTAGTCCAAGTGTAGTACAAGGTGGATTCCAAAAACATGGTAAGACTATGTAAATGCATATTTAGATATGTATAGTAAATTTTCTCCTGGCAAGAGAATGTTCACTTGTAAGCATAGTGGGGATTTAACACTGCGAAATCATACTTACTCCATTCTTCAAAAATAAAATAAAATATTGACACATGAAAATCATATATTCCTACTGTGTTAACTTATGTCAAAATATATATGGGTATTGTAAGACCCCAATTTTTTTAATAAAGATGATTTTTATATAAATATCATTTTTGAATATTATGGAATGAATTTGATATAATGTTTTAGTTGTGGGTAATATTTATAAATTTTACAAAGTACGCAAGTTGTTATATAATATTCGATTGGTCGGAGAATATTGGCTTTAACAGGGAATATTCGTACAACGACACAATCATTGGTAGACCCCACAACGGAATTATTGTCGGATTGAAAAAACGACAAAAATATTTTATGAAAATAACGACAGAAGTTATACAGTTAAAACTGTTGAACTACTCGGTAGTAAAAGTACAGTAATACGCGTGGTTGCATAGTACCACACGGTATTGATTATTGATGCTTACGTGAGAAGTCACTCAATTTTGTTTAATTATTGCCACAGTAATTGTTGTATAGTATCTCACGTTATTTGATTCAATTATTGTCGATATTTTATATATTATTAAATCAATAATTGAAATGACAGAGTTATTAATATTATTATTTGCAATATTAATGATGTCTAGAAGTTCTGCCAAGGAGAGGTTTGGTCACCTAATTGCGTGCCAATAGGGAGAAATCCTTATTGGAAAACCCCTTCTTTCCTGGAAACGACTTGGTCGATTAATATTGTGACTTATAATAATAATGATAAATGTTGTTAAAAATATTGAGAGGTTTTTATGAAGTATTTGTTGTAAGTATTAGCGTATTGTATGAACCCCCACTTTCTCATTTTTCAAAATCGTCAGGAGAAAGTTATCCCAGTTTAGTTGTATTACTTATATATATATAAAAGATTTATATATATACATATATAAGGTTAGTATTTACATATATATATATATATATATATATATATATATATGTAAGTTATCAAGTTGGGGGTTGGGGGTTGGGGGTTGGGGGGTGGGGGGTGGGGAGTGGGGGGTGGAGAGAGTTTTTAGTGCACGGGTTGAGTGCTATTATATATATATATATGTTTTGGGTTTACAAGTTGGCAGAGAGTACAATTATTATGATTATTATATTTATATATATGTATTAAGTTTGAATGTTTGGCAAAGATAGTTCACGGGGTTCATAACCCGTGACTAATGTTATATATATATATATAATATTATATTTTATTTAAAAGATTTTATTTTATTAGAATATTTTATAGTAAATCAATCTAGATCGTTCATGAATTAGTTACTATTCGATCCATTCTTCTATAAATAGAAACTCATTCCTTCATTATTTCTTACGAATTCACTGAAACTCTAGAGAAAGAAACTGTAGAGAGAATTCTTCTTCTATAATCTTGAGCGTATTTCTTTAGCGTTTAAGAAAGCTTTGAGCGTAGTGCAAGTTTCTTCAAGTATATCCCCGCCCTACCGTCGGAGTACTCTTCTTTATAAGGTAAGGGGTATTATTTCTTTTGTATTCATGAAGAGAACTTCTGTTATTTCATTCTTTATTATTCTGTTGGAATAACCTGTATACGCGGGCTACCCTATACTTGGTGAAATTCTTTTGTTATTCCATTCTTTATTATTCTGTTGGAATATCCTGTCTGTGCGTTTTACGCCGGACCTGGTTCCGTCTTTATTATTCTGTTAGAATATTTTGTCTGTACGTTTTACGTCTGACCTGGTTCCGTCTTTATTATTCTGTTAAATATCCTGCCTGTGCGTTTTACGCCGGACCTGGTTCCGTCTTTATTATTCTGTTGGAACATCATGTTGGTGCGAATTTCGCCTGACCTGGTTCCGTTAATTATTATTCTATTGGAATAACCTGTTTGTGCGAAGTACCGCATGCATGGTGATTTCTTTTGTTATTTCATTCTTTATTATACTCAGTTGGTTAAAGTTTTGACTTCTATACTCCATGAAATTAGTGAAATATCCTTGATATTTGCGCTTCATCCAGTATCTTTTCATAGAAATATTCATCTGAGCATTCTTGAATTTTACTCTACAAAGAAGTATCATGTTGACAATTTGGACTTATTAGTTCCTGAATAAATTAATTCTTGAACTTGTTTTATTGAATTCTTATATCATTGTCATCATCCTCATGTTTATATTTTTTTTGAAAGCCATCTGTGGCCTGTAGTGCATGGATGGACTTGGTATGATTATGACCAGGGATTATTCGGTGTAATCATGACCGTAATGTTACAAATGATGTGGTAAAAGTTCTCATTGGCCTGTAGTGCATTGATGGACAGTTGTTGACATGATCATGACCATTGATGAATAAACGAAAATCCTTGGCCCATAGTGCATGGATAATTTGTGGTTGTGATACTAGTGAATATTCTTGGCCGTAGTGCAGGGATGATGTGGATTATTTATTAAGTCGAGTCCCAACGATAAAAGTGATGAAAAACCTTTTAAATCATAAAAGATAGTAGATTTTATTCTTTACTTGACTCTTTTAATGGATTGTTTATTTCGTTGCAATTAAACTTGATCTCTATTATATTTTATCAGTTTAACATTGTTGAAGACTAATGATAATTTATTCTGCATTATCTTAGTCATAATATTTCTTACTGGGCTAGTTGAGCTCACCCTTTCTTTCACTGTTCTCTTCAGGAAATGAGAACGTAGCCGGGACTAGATGGGAACGGAGTGACGGTCCGAGATGGTGTCTTAGTAGTCTTCACTATTCTATAAAATAGTGTGATAATAAATATAATGAGGACTTATTCTGAGAGTGGATATTGTCTAGAAAACAATATTTATATTAAAACTCACAGCTCTTGTTGTATATTTAAGATTGTATTTGTACTCTGTACCATATATTTGGCGACTCAGAATAGGTGATGTATACCTATTTTGGGGGCGTCACAGGTATCATATTTGTTAAGATCTTGTGGAGCATTTTAAGTCGTGAAATAAATAATTAAAACTGAAAACTGGCAAGTATATTATAGCAACAAAAATAACCAACCTCTTTTATAGTCTTGAAGATTTAACTTCCAGTTCTACTCGGCTATTGAACTTCCCATATGGAGATATACAGAACTTTTTTTTATATTTTTCAAATAGAAAAAATAGTTACCAGAATCCTACAACATCTGATATTGAAGACATGCATAAAAGTATACTAATAATTTGTATAAATAATAGATAAATATACCTTCTACTTCTTGCCAACAAACCAAATATGATTATCTACTTTAAGACGAAAGTGAGAAGCAAATCGTGCTGATAACGTGTTATAAAATATTATTAAAATCAAGAACAAATATGATTAGAAGAAAGAAAGTATTCTCATAATCTTTTTTATCAATCAATCACTTTACAATGCTCTTATTTATAGATATAAGAACATAAATATTAGGGGATTACAAAACTCAAAGTACATGAGTTTCAAAACTAAATGGACATAGGAGTTACAATCAAAGATAAGGAGAATGTATCTAGACATGGGTAAGAATGTATCTAGACATCTACACACTATGTATAATTTTATAACACTTATAAAAATAATGTGTGGGTTGTAATTGATTATAAATTTACAATCAGGAGAACCACGCATGTATGATGAGTCATTTACTAATTATACTATGTCATATCATTTTATAGGGTCCGTCTCTTCGGTGAACCAAAAAGAGCAAATTAAAAATGAACCGACTATAGCGACGGTTTTTCCGTCGCTATAAAGTCAGTTTTTTATGCTGTAACGACGAAAAACCCGTCGCTATAGCCGATTCGTTTTTAATTCACTCCTTATGGCTCGCTTAAGAGTCTGACTGCATTTTGTAAACTAGTTTTTGTAAGTTTTTTGTCACCAAAACAATGCTCATATATATATATATATATATATATATATATATATAATCTTGCGGCCTGTGAGGCCACTAAAGATAAATTTATTTATTTTTTATTTTATCTACTTTATTTTTTTTAATTTATTTGAAAAGTGTACTTAGGACACCCTTCAAAAGATGGAGGGAGCATCATTATAAAAAAAAAAAATACTCTTTTACAAAGGAGAAGTTATTTTTTGAATTATATCACTAAATAATTTACAAATTATTTTGGGATGAGTTGGTTTGACCACATATAAAGATATTTATACCCTTCATTTTTGTCTTTTAACATATCATTTTAACTACAAGGCATTATTAGTTAAACATATTCACACTTTACAAGTCAAACTATAAGACTTGTACTTATAAATCACAAATAAAATATAGGAAACTGACATGAGTCTCTCACATACATGAAAGCGAGACCCAGTCACTATTCATGTGAGAAGAAATATGTGAAAATATTAATTTTTTACGTGAAAATATCAGTTCTCTAAAATATATAGTTCTCAAACATCCTTCAACTGATGTTTATGTTTGGCAACAATTTGTCAAGTAAGAACAAAAAAATTGAACTTATTACTTCTCACCAGTGTACAACATCAGATAGAATGTATAAAAAGAGAATAAACAAATACAAAAGGAAGCTCAAAGAGAGATTGGTTACATGACATCTACAACATGTATCTACATCACATAAACAAATGTGACAACTGCTTACTGGAAACTGTAGGCTAATTACAACTCAAATACTCTTAGGAGGATCTCAGTAGAAAATTCAATAATCGACTATTAGTCCCTTGCGAATTGCGATAACGATGCTTCTCCATTCCGGGTGGAAAAGAGATAAAGAAACTCACTTAGCAAAGACATGAGAAGCGAGGGTAGAAGTGGAAAATTTATACATTGATCGTCTACATCACATTCAGGGAGGACAGTCTACTTTCCTTCTGATGGTATTATTTGCAATAGCTCGATATTCAGATCAAATGTAGCTCCTGGCTGCAAAATGAATATCAAGATCTTTTAGAAAACAAGGGCTCTCCAACTTTACATATATGTATGTAAACATCGACTTCATGAGCTATGAAATTGCTAATTTAACAGAAAGAAGATTGATGCACATGCACGTGTGAAGTTGTTAAATAATTACATATAAAACAAACTGAAAGTTTGACAAGCAACTTTGTGATAAAAATATAAGATATACTACCTACATCCTGAAAAAGAGTCTCATTTCCTTTACAAATTGTGTACAAACATACGAACCTAACTTTTAGGACAGATGGTGTATGAGGTTAAAGTTAAACAAACAAGTTCTGAAAAAAGAGAGGCTTGGACAACTCATATACTTTGAATGACTCTGTCTCTTTAACATACAAGTATAGATATTCATAATAAAGAAGAACATTAACTAGTGGCAGGATTATGTCCACTACACAACTTATGGTAGATGATCTTATTTTAGTTTCTCTCCATTGCTGTTGTACCACATTTAAATTTGAGGTATAGATGCTTAAAAACTGTAATGCTGTTTTCATTGCCATTTACTGCAGGTTCTTGGGGTTATTACCATTATAAGTGTGATATTTAATTTTCCTTTTATTATGTATTGTTCAGAATAACAAAGTGACCATATAAATTGAACATTCAAAAGGGGGGAGGGGTGCAACAGTGTTTACCGGAATCTCATTCATTCCCTTCTTGCCATACCCAGCTTCAGGAGGAACAATCACAGTTCTCTGCACAAAAAGAAAAACTAGAAGAATAAATTCTAATGAATAATAATAATTATATGGTACACAACAAAATAGCACGACATAGTGAAAAAGGAAATAGATCATGACAGTATCACCTTCCCCCCGACTTTCATCCCCTCAGCTATTGAGTACATGGCTGCTGGAGGTTTTGGTGCAGCCTGTGCAGAAAATAATCCATTTGGATTGTCTACAAAGTCACGCTTTCGTTCTTTCCCTGGGGGAGCTCCAACCCTGAACTCATAAGGCTACTTACGAGTATAAAAGTTATGCCAATATTCAAATATATACGTTCAATGTCAAGGCATTGTTCACCAGGGCACAAGATGCTATTATTTGACTAGATTTAAAATAACATGTTCAGTTTGCTGAAGTTGCTATATTTTGGAATTTATGGGTGGAGTAGAAGGAAACAGGTGTGAAGAAATTGATCTATGTTGCGTAAGTAAGACATGCATAAAGTCGGTCCCACCAGAACTAAGGAGTAGTAGTTGCGAGGTGTTACAACACACACAGAAAAAGGGAGTAAAAATGACAAGATGGTCTCGTACTAAAATTCCAGCAAGTCCCAAAAGGTGTGTGACGTTAAATAAATCGTCATTGAATTAGATGTGAAATTAAGGGCAGAGAACTTAAACTGGAATTTCTGACCTCGCCATGAATACCATATTGGCATATCACACCAATTAATTATAATTCGATTATTTGTTCTCTCTTTATGATCCTAGTTATACTTGGTTGGTAATAAAGTTAAGATCAAATATATTTGAGCTATTAATTATTCCACATTAATTGAAGCATAATTACACCAAAACTCCTTTATGAATGAGGGAGGACAGGTGTAACAGCGTTAATAATTTCACGCTATTTGAAGCTTCATTACACCAAAACTCTCGCTAAGAATGAGAGAAAGGCAGATGCAAAAGAGAAAAATGATCTTCTTAACCCACTTGCTAACAGATAATATAAAAGGGCAATAACCTGTGCAATGCTGCGATTTCCAGCTAAGAGTTTAGACTCTCGACTTGAAACTGCTGTAATGCCTCGATAGACACAATCGAAATGGACCTGTGAAGATGCAAGGCAGAATTAAGGCCAGTTGCATTGTAAACAGAAAGCAAAAGATTGTTAGCTTCCATTATAAACAAACCAGAATTGTAGACCCCTTTTCAGCTACTGGACCCTTTCCCTCAACAACATCAAAATATTTCAGCCCATCAGCTGCTTGAAAAGGCAACCAATTATTGTCAGAGAGATTGTCAGTGTTCTGTAAATTATGTTAGATATTTTCAAATAATCAAAGGATACATCTTCTTAGAATCAAATATAGGCACATAAACTCACAAATGAAATCCCCAAAACATAATGAGGAAAAATTATTGTCCAGGCTAATTTAATAAGTTAATACAGAAAAACGTCATTCCACATTCCTTTTAGTTTTCCACCATATTTTTCTAATTACTTACCTTTATCATTAGTATTTTTTCCAAAATTACCCCCATTTCGCAACTTTACCCAGAAAAAACATTATGCCATTTTCTTTAGAAAAAACTATGCAAATTCATTAATTGTGTAGCTATCTAGTATCTACATAAAATGCCAAAATGCTCATTCATTCACAAATCATGACAAAAACAAGCCCACTATTCTTAAACAAAAAACAGAACACATTAGGAACCAAAAGGAGCAAAAATAATACCAAGAAATGAATAACTCACAGCTTGTGAGGTAGTCTTCAAGGGGGATGACCTTTCTGTTGCGCCTCTCTCTTGCCAATAATGGTTGGGGTGGTGAAATGAGGTCCAAAGACGGGACAGAGATGAAAATTAGGGACCTTCTGGATATGGGCATTGGCAGAAATACTTGCTTTGTTTGGATGGTGGTGGGTTTTGAACAAAGTGGAGGATTATCAACTGCCCATTTCTCAAATCTTTGTACTGAAGCCATGGCCGTAGAAACATAATCTTTGCCGGACTATAATAAACCCATATGCTTACATATACTAGTAATTTATCCAAGGTATATCCCGGTTATACCTCTTCACTGGCAAGGGCAACAAAGCAAGTGGTTCCTTGCTTAAAAAACAATATTACTAATAAGGAAAAAAAACAAGTGGTTCTAAATGAAAGTGGGCATTTTTGTCCTATTAATTAATTGGATTATAAGAAAAAGTTTTTAATGTGAAAGTTAAACAAATTTTTATAAATATAATTTTAGAAATACAGTTTATAAAATAAATACTTCGATACATTGTTAAGTTTAAATATAAATTCGAGGTCGGGTACCTAATATTTTATAATTTTAGAAGTAGTATAAAATAAAACTTATCTCATAATTCCACAAGTTATCTCTCATGCCAGCCAACTAGATATGTATAATGTACTCATATGAGAGAAAAATTGTAAAATTTCTTTTAAATTTCTAAAGGTATACAAAAATGTTTGTTTAGAAGGTTTATTCTTTTGTTTTTTTAAGCTCCAAGTGTAACTTTAAGTAACCATTAAAAAACAGATGTAAGAAAAGTAAAGATGTGTTTTATTACCGATAACCTTTGACTCTCGAATAATACTCTAGACTTCTTACTAAACAAGGGAAGTTGATAATAATAGTTGCACAAATGATTCGACCAATATGTTCATCCTAAATGTATCAAGTTTCTTTAGATGCATATGATCCCATGAAAAAGTTGCACATAATATGTTAGAATGTGAATGGTAAATACAATAATTAGAATTCAAGGCCATGCACAGACCAAAGCGGTCGGATTGAATTTGAATCAAGGCATATAAATTGGTTAAAACTTAAAACATTCTACAGTAGACAATTAAGAGCACAAGGTTGGGAAGACAAAACAAAACTGAAATAGAAAACTCGCCAAATCTCAACTCTATCTAGAGCAACAAAATGATACTATAACTTATAAGTTTTAAGGCAATCTAGAAGATAATCGGTTCTGCTGAGAATCGCTAGGGGCAAATACAGGAAGCTGGCCGCCCCTCTGTGATCGACCCTGCTGATAATAACTTGAAGTTGAACCTCTCTCAGAACCGGCAGTTTGTGAGCTTTCGTTTACCGTCCCTCTGCTTAACTGTTCATTTACAAGGGGCCCGCCAAAGAATATAGATTGACCTGTGTATGTAAGCTCTGTTCTGGGAGCCTGAGAGGAAGAACCGATATTTCTGGTGGCTGCAGACACAAATCGCCCAGCCTCTTGATCCCAAAATACTGATGATGAGCTCGTGTTTTCTGCAACAACCAAGTTGTTTCTCCTCATTGGTATTTGTGCTACTGTCTCGCTAAGAGCGGTTTCGTTCCCGTCATTGGCTTTTGCCGACCAAGGAGATTGATTTGCTGATGATTGATACATTGGGTTGAAGCGATCTGCATTTGAAGTCCGCTGCTCAAAGGGAGAAGGCGTGAGATTGGGAGGGAGAGGGCTGCTCATGTTACTAATGCTGTGATCGCATGTTTCAATGTCTTCCCTGCTAGCGCGACTGGGTGGGTATGAGCTTTTGGAACCAGCTCTAGCATTTCTTCCACGAAAAAAGTCTTGATTGGTACTAGTAGGACTGCTTCTGCCACTCACATTGCTACTGGACAGATGATCGGCGTCATAGTTTTGATGTTTGGAACCGAGTGGACGTAGAACGGAGGACGACGCTCTAGCCTTGGCACCTGCTTTCACTGCCTCATTGGAATCCAATTTTGCAAGCTTCCAAGCACTGATTCGGACAGGACGCTGTGGTATCTTTTTACCCTTGTCGGGTGGATGAACTGCATCTGGATCAACAGTGGATGGTAGTCGTCCTGGCTCCAGATGAGGAATAATCTCATCCTGATTTAGTGATATTAGAAACACATTGATAACAAGTTTATTTTTCGGTGACAACACAAATATCCAAGTGATTTTTGCAAAAACTCTTTCATAAATATACAGAATAGTAGCAAATTTTAAAACCGAAAAAACATCAAAGTAGAAGATGAGTCTGTTATGAGAGTGGGCAACTATGTAAATATGTGATCTTTGCACTACGTCATTACTTCAAAGATGATTCTGAGATATCCTGATCTAAGCTGGTCTTACATTCATTTGTTGTTCAGTTAGTAGAACACCTGCTTGCTGAATAAAGAACCTACCGCTTTTGAGCTTAGGTTATACATGCAACTGTAATGTCGCTAACATGGATAACAAACTGTACAGCAATTTCCTAGAGATGAGGTAATGGTAAATTCATGTATCCATCTTAACTGAATTTAAAAAGCACATATCAAGTCTCAATAATTCATTATCTAATTTTATATATTATTTTTTGTTGGAGAGGAGGAGCTATATGCATGTTCTATAAAAACAATCTATAACAGGAAAAAAAAACACATTACAACTAGTTGCAAAAGTGCCAGAGGTAAAGGATTGGCAAAGCATTAGAAAGGAAGGGTGTCTTGAAGGTTTTTAGTTTCTGATAATTTAAAAAGAAAAGGGGAAGGGAGTATAATACCTGGTGGTCCATGAAGATTCTTGGAGGCGTACACCAAGCACCTTTATATTGCAAGCCCATTCCAAGAGAGCTTCTTCCACTAATGGCAGTCACAGCAGAACTCGTTGGTGAAGAATGAAAACTTTGCTGATCTCCACCTTCTATAGAGGGTCCAGGAGGTTCACTTTGGGTCCTCATGGCAACAACGTATTCATATGTTGTGATACCCTGCAGAATATATAGACGATGTTGCTTACATTTATTTACCCTATTGCAGATAGAGAGGAAGACCATCAGAGAAACACACCTTACGAATCAGAATTATGTGGAAGAAGAACAGTTCTCCAAGTGGAACGGTGGCCAGAAAGGAAACAAATGTACATAGAGCCTAAAACAAAGGAACAACTAATTAAAATAGTATGATATAGTAAATCGAGAATCACTTAGAGGCAACAATGCAGCCTCAAGATATATGATCATTCAGTTTGAAAGATAAAGACTACCTAAGGGAGTATACAATGAATAAGCTGCAAAAAACAAATTATATTAGAGTAATGCTACGGATCCCCAAATGCAAGTGCAATGTTACATTGGTTACTCAACATCACCATTTCATTATATGTGGTCCTGCTATGATGTTGAGTAACCAATACAATAATGACATGCATTTAGGACCCCAAATTTGGGATTCCATTTGTGACCCCTAGCATTACTCATTAAATTAATACGAATAGCACTTTCATGAAATCACAGTAAATCGGAATTAGTGGAAGACCTATACTTTGTAGTAGTAACAGTCAACGTGAAACCAACTATGGATATCATATTCAAGCAAATGCTGAATACCTACTGATACAATCTACAAATTAAATCCCAGATCAGATTCCCAGTCCGAGGAGAGAGCATGAAAGGAAGAGACATGCAGACAAATTTCTGGGTACATGAAAGTAATTGAAATAAAAGATGCTGTAAGCAACTAAGGTAAGCAATATACCACTACAGTAGCAAATGGGGGCCGACTAAATCCATCTCCAAGTCTCTCTGAAATCAGGTGTTCTGTTGCTTTTCTCTCAACAAAGCATCGAACCAGTACAGCAATGCCAACTCCACACTCAAAAACGAGCTGAACACAGACATAAAAACACACATGCAAGTAAACACCATAAACAACAATATTTGGCATGCCTGATCAAAGATAGGTGGAGAAGAATATTCCAAATAAGCATCTCAATATTTAAATCTTACCCAGACAAGGCTCACTGCCATAAGGCTTACAAATGTGATATAATTTTTCCTCCCTACACAATTATTCAACCACTGCACCACAGATTAAAAGGCACAAACTAAAATTAGACGTAAAGAACAGAAAAAGAAGCTTGTAACTTTTGCAGAGATGATATACCAACTTTTATTCAAGTATTTCATTCTGAAATTCAAAGAACTACCACATCAAGAAGACATCCTAGTTACAAATCGATCCCACTCCCAAATAAATCAAAATAAGTTACTAATTCATTGGATGACCGTATATTAGATTGTTCTAAACATGATATAATTTAGCTCAAGCTTAGCATATTTATATTGCACAAAAACTCCAAGACAAGACCCAAAAAACAGCAAAAGAAGTTGCTATCCATTCAATGACCATCCATTAGATCTTTCTAAACATGACAGAACTTAGCTCCAGATAAGCATATTGATGTTGAACAAAAACTTGACAGTCCTTTTCTTTTTCTTTTATTCTTTTTTCCTTATTTTTTTGTCTTGTGTTTTGTTGGATAACACAACCAACAACTTGACTGTCTTAACCTCAGGCATACGAAGCTTTAAAAAAATATTGAAATTTCATCTTACCCGGCAATGATGATCAAATCCATCAACACATTTGTCGCAACTTCTGCAATGTTTGCTGAACTTGCGTACCTGTAGAATAAAAAATAAAATAAAAACCTATAATTACCATGCTTTCATTCTCTGGACACAATTTAGATCCAGATAAACAAACAAAGAGTTAGATCAGAAATGCTAGATAAGGCAGGTTTCAGAATCTCCCAGTTGTCTAATGAGCCATGTAAACAACTGCCATGAGGTTCTTCCATAGTAAAAATTCTGCCATGATACATCATAGTAAAAATAATATATCAAGGCAACAATTTTGTTTTATTAATTAAGATTGAGCTTAAATGGATATAATCAGTCCATATATAACTTCTTTTAGTTCTATCACATCATCTATATTAGGGCAGAAGAGGAAGAGTTATTGCTACTTTTCTAGAAAATGTACAACATCTGTTTCTATCACAAACTAACTCGCACTAATTTCTCTATCACTAATTTCCAGGATAACAACTTAATAATTACCAAGAAGTTCAAGATTGTTACGAAATTGTAAAATAAGTAAATAACACGCACAAAAATTGTAAAAAGGAAAAGTAAGAAATTGACATTTAAAAATATATATATAGAAGCATTTTGCATGCCACCATTTACAATTTTAACAAAGCTAATATATGAATGGTTGATATCCTCCCACATACAAAATTTCCAACATCTAGATATTACATGGAGATCGCCTTGTATATCTTAAGCATAAGCAAATATTCACGAGGATGCACGTGCACTAAGATATGACAGTTATTTCAATCATGTGTCGACTATTTAGCACAACAATTCTACGAAGAATTCCAATAATTTTCACCATTAAAAAGGTTATACCTCAGCGTTGCATAATGTGCAAAATAAAGCCTCTTCCTCTCCAGTTTGCTGCTGTAAAAGATCTTCATCTTTGCGGCAATCTTCCTTTACAAAACAACCACAAAAGAGTCCTCCAACGTTTGAACAACAATTTGAATTATTCTTATCAGATTGCCCTCCATTTCTCAATCCTACCTTGCTAGGCTCTCCTACAGAAGATGAATTCTATTATCAGAATTCAGAAATCACAAAGCTCTTAAAGGAATATTCAAATAGGCAAATAGCACAGCATAAAGTAGTTACAATCAAATCATCATCTTATGCTGCCTTGTTCACAACAAATAACAGAATTTAAAAAGTCATACTTATTGTGGAAAACTCCCAGATATGTTACATTACTGTTTTTCAGTTAAAATAGTAAATGAGCATAATCTCAGGTGATATTATTGTTTAATTTTCCAATTCCAATTTAGTCTGAGGTTCATGAAAAAGCTATTCGACCTCTAAGAATACATAATATCTCATAAAATATTTATACTGCATTCAAATAACTAACCCGGAATATCTGTGTCATTTTGAGATCTATAGGTTAATGTATTCTCAGGTTCAATCAGAATTCCAGGATCTGCAGGATCAATAGCTGTGCATCTAACATAAAGTACAAATACACAGAGAGCCTGAAAGTAGTGACACAGAAATTAGATGGCAGCAAAGAAGAGAAATATATGGTGCTGGACATATAGTTGGAAAACGAAAAAAGTTAAGAGGAGTGAGTATAATAAAAGGGGTTTAATATTTTCCTCACCAAGAACGAATATACACCAACAGCCACGAATTCATAGATGTCCTTTCCAAGAAATGGAGCAAAAAATGCATAAAAGGCAACAGATAGCAAGAAAAATACTGTTATGGCGACCACCTGTGCATCACAGAGAATTGACATAGTAAACCATGGATTCACCTCCTACAGTTATAGGTCAGGCCTCTTAAAACGAGATTAAAATTTAAATTACCCTCATATATTCATAAAGAAGATGGCGACACATCAATGAATGAATGATTTTCGTTCCACGTATAGCATATAAGAATAATAATTTAATCTGCAATTGTCTAATTGATTTGAGGTTTACATTCAAGAACATTAAGCATGGTTAAATGGTTATTGACAAGCAGGGAAAATAAGTTATATGTTAAAATATTTTGCAATTTTTACCAATTTACTGTACTTTAGTTTTTAGAAACTAGAAACATACAGAAGATACTGATAACTCTGCCAATATCAGTTGGAACATGGAGTTAAACAGTTGAAGCTTGCATGGCCAATAAATTCCAATACACTATTCCAAGCCAAAATTTGGGAGTCATATTTAGTCTTATTGAGATTCTAACCTAAGAAAGTGGTTTAGAGTTTATTGAGTGATAATTACAACCCCAGTCTTTAACTTACGGACTTTGATTAATAACTGAAATTGGGTCCACGATAATAATCCACTTTTATAATGTGCAAACTGGTTGCCATTTGCTCTAAAATAGAAAATTGATTTGATACAATTTAAAAATAAAATGAAAAAAAGAAGAAAACGAAAGGAGGTTTCACTTGACAGACTTGCAGGAATTCTTTCACAAATTACCTTATTATGATTTACATGGGAAATTATGCTTTTGATCAACACACTCTATGCAACATATGCTCTAGGCTTCTACTACGAAACTCGGCAGAAGAAGAGTATTCAATCAAGTTGATGGACATCAAGTCAAATTGAAATATTTTCCTGACTAAAATTAAAAGCTTATAATACCTTATCCTAGCCAATGCCTTTATTGAAAGAAAGTCCACTTCTAACAAAAAGATACGAATCTGAACTAACAGAAAATGTAGAGGTCAACCCGAACAACTTGGTCTACATTAATAGAAAGAAGATTGCATCCTCTTCAGGAAATGTAATCCGAATTCTTCACTATCAAAGACAAGTTTACAAATTTAAAATTTTAAATGATACATTACGCATGGGAATTTCTCTCGACCTCAGGTAACCAACAAACCACTATTAAATCAAAACTTGAAGCAAATGTACAAAAAAAATAAAAATTAAAAAAATTGGGATAAGTAGAAAGCAAAAGAGAAACATCACAATTCAAGTTGCAGATACCAAAAATCTAAGGATCCACAAGAACAAATCATTATAAATCCAGACATGAAAGTAAATCAAAATGTCGTACATTATAGTAACCTAAAAATCAGAAACCTTATCCTTAAGAGTAAAAGCACCTAAATGGCCAAATGTAACCCATATACTGAATTATCAATTCACCAGACAGAAAATGAGGCGAAAAAGAATGTACCAGAAACGTGTGAGCAGGCAGTTCCCATCCATGATGCCTAGGCATGATCAAAGACTTGGTCAAAACGAGTCAATCAAGAGAATTTAAAGTTAAAATAACCACAACACAAACTATTTCTAACTAAACCCCGAACAGTTAAAATCTGAATCAGAGTCCGGAAAAGGTCAGAACTACTGATTCAAAAATGTGGAAGTTCTTCATTTTGTCTCTCCATCGATCACTGAGGAGCGAAGATTGTAATGAGTAGGTGAGATTTTAATATCGACCCAGAAGTTGAAGGTTAAATTAAAGTCGACCCATTTGCTTTATTTTTAGTTCTAGGGTTTGTCGGAGTTCGATTTGTCGATCGATGAGCCGTGGTTGAAGAAGAAAAAAGTCTGGTATGGTAATGTTTTTTTCACAGCAGCGTTTATTCAGTATTTTCAGTTTTATTTAAATACTCACAAACATAATCATCGTGGAGTTGGACTAGCAACTACCATCACCGATGAAAGAGGCGGCTGAGTCCCATAATTAATGTCCACTTTTGGCCCATAAGTATTTTTTTTTGGGTCCTTTACATTAATATACAACAATTAGAAAGTAATTACAAAAATAAAACACACACAACATAATTATAAAAATAAAACAAACACAATATTACGTTGCTAAAATCACGTGTCATTAACTCCTATACGTCAGTTACCAACTTTGCAATTTGCAACTAACCGCTCCTAAATTGAAGCAATTGAAAAAACATGTAACTTTCATATTGGAGAAATCCAAATCTTCTGTCGCGACACAACTTTGAGATCGAAGAAGACGAAACCTTTTGCAGCGGTACAACTCTGAGATCGGAGAAAATGAAACCTTTTGCAGCGGCACAACTCCGAGATCGGTAAATAGCATACAAAATCAACAGCAACTTCAAGTTCAGTAACAAAAAACAATCGTACTGCAGTGATTGTTGAATACAAGATCACAACAACTTCGATACAAATATGAATACGGAGGTATATGAGTTTAAAATTCGTATGCATGTAGTTACCTATGGTTACTACGAATTCCTATATTGATTACCTTTCTTAAGTTTTTCACACTTAAAATGGTCACAGATTAAGAATACTGAATGTTTTGAATGATCATTAATATGTTTTATATTATGGTTACTAAATAGATATAAATTGGTTACTGTTTATTATGTATTTAGTTGCTGAATAATATTTATTTGATTGCTTTATAATTTTTATATGAGTTTTACTGATTTTTTTTATATTAATTGTTACTCATCAAATACATTGGTTACCTTCCTGCAACTGTCGGTTACTGTGTAACATTATACTGTCTAATGCTGTATTGGTTACTGTCTAATGATATCTTGGTTACTTTGTAACATTAAATTGGTTACTAACTAATGCTACATAGTTACTGTGTAACATTATAATGGTTACTGACTATTGCTTAGTTGGTTGCTATGTAAAATTATAATGGTTAGTGCATAATATTACTTACTAATGCTGACTTGGTTATTGAAAAATGATGACTTGGTTACTGACTAATGCTAACATGGTTACTATATAAAATTATAATGGTTACTCATTAGTGCTGACATGGTTACTGTATTAATCTAATTATACTTATACTTATGTGTTTTATATTAATGGTTACTTGTTAGCTACATTGGTTACATTCTTACAACATTTAGCCTTTAGTTGGTAACAATCAAGTTATACTGGTTGGTTTTTACTATAAAAATGCAATGGAGAATGTGTTTATCTTGTGGCTACTAAATAAATATGTGTTGGTTACTGTTTAAATTGGATTTGATTACTATATAATATTGTTATGATTATTACTATATAATATTATGGTGTTTTATATTGGTTTGTTTTATTATGATGGTTACTTATTGGCTACATTTGTTACTTTCATATAACTGTTATAGTTTAATTGGTAATAAATATCAATATAATATACTGATTATTTCCATTGTAAGATGAATGTACACATATATTTTATGTACTGGTTACTAACATCATGTAGTTTGGTTACTGGCTAACATTGATTTGGTTACTTTACAGTACTTATTCTGTCGTCAGACAATGGAATTGATTCCTATTGTACTTTATTTCAACGGTACATGGACTGATAGTAACCAATACACCAAATTTGAAGTTATCGGCGTACTAGTTCCATCAACTTGTTCGTTCAGAAAAATGCAAAACATGATATGCATTATTCTATCAAGTTTGGAGTGTCGGATTTTGGCGTTTTTAGAGCCTAATTTCATTGGAAACGGGTCAACGATCAAAAGTCACTAGCTTTGCTGGTGAACTGCAGGGTTTTTTGGTCAAATTTCATCATTTAGACCTTCAAAATTACATGTAAAAATGTGGTTTATATTCTGGTTACTAAGATTATGTAATTTGGTTACTGTCTAATATTAATTTGGTTACTTTACAATGTTTATTCAGTTGTTAGACAATGAAGACTGACAATACCCAATACAACAAATTTAATTGTTTACAGGAATATATAATTGTTTACTGTTAGTAACCATTAACCACATAGTTGGTAACATTTTTGATGATGTACAGTAACCAAAATTGATGTTGATTAATATTTTAATTTTTGATTTCATCATGAGTTGTCAATATAAAGTAAACATATACATTGAACAATTGGTAATTGTTCTGAAATATTTTTATGTAAATTTGGTTACCCATCAAAAATAAAATGGTTACCTCTATATTCATATTTAGTTACCAACTGACAAGGACCATTTCGAAATAACTTTTATAACTACGTAATTTAAAAGTATCCATCAGCTAGATAAATGTGAACCCTCACATTTACATTAAACATTTGATAATTGTTCTAATATAAATTTTTAATTATTTGGTTACTAACAAAAATTAAAATAGTTACCCTTATATGCAGGTTTGGATACCAACTACACATCTCAAACTATTTTTATTTTAATATGAGATCTATAAATGACTATCATATATATAAATGAGAACTCTTAATTGGAGTTTTTTATTCCATCATGAAGACAGGGTATAAATAAAATATATACATTTAACACTTTATAACAGTCCTCATACAAACTTGTAATTATAATAAAACAGTAACCACATAATTATATGATAGTAACCAGAACAGGTTTTAATGGTAACCAAAACAGAAACATCATGTAATGAAACCCAGTTTAGGCAATTCATGTATACTAAACAATTACATATTAACCAGAATAAAAAATAAAAATAACCAAAATCTCACATTGAGGACACAATGATAGTAGCCAAACCATAAGATAACAGTAACCAAAACATAATAAAGAAGTAACCAAATAGTTATATAAAAGTAACCATAACATGTTTTAATGGTAAACAAAACACAAACAACCTGTATATCAAACCCAGTTTAGGCAACCTATGTATACTCTCACGTGTACATTTAACATTTGATATATTTCATGATACAAGCTTGTAAATATCTGGTTACTTCCAAAAAATAAAATGGTTACCCTTCTATGCATGTTTGGTTACCAACTGCACCTTTCAAACAATATATCAGACACAACTTAGAAGTAACAAATACGAACCAACAAACAATGTCAAATAATTGATAATATAATCAAATATGTAATCCCATTTACATAAGCTCCAATAAACATTACATATTTACTAACCATAACAAATGGTTATGGATATCCAACAAAAACCAAAGTACGAAACACAATTCAGAAGGACAAGACAACAACAACCGAACTAATCAAAATATGTTACAAATCTTCCTGAAACTTTAGCTTTTTGACTGCTGCTACTTTCTTCTTCATGACTGCTCTCATTCTCTAGAAAAGACTTCTGCATTATGTATGAACCTGTGGGATGAAGAGAAATACCTTGGGATTAGTGAATAGAGAACTCATTAACCATAGGTATCATATCATAATATAACATTAACCATACTATAATAAAGCAGTAACCAAAAAATTATATTATATAATTTAATTGTAACCAAAATATAAACAACATGTAGTACAAACCATTTTATGTAGTAAACAAACAATTATATATAATATTAACCAAAACATAATTTAATTTAAAGGTCACCAAAACAAAAACATGTATACCAAAAAATATATTAAAGAAGTAACCAAACAGTTATGTGATGGTAACCAAACTATGTTTTAATGGTAACCAACACATAAACAACATATAGACCAAACCCAGTTTAGTCAACCAATGTATACTAAGCAAATACATTATAACCAAAACAACATATAAAAGTAACCAAAAACCCAATTGAAGGAAAAAAATGGTATCCAAATCATAAGCTAAAAGTAACAAAAAATATATTCACGAAGTAACCAAACAGTTATATGTTAGTAACCAAAACATATATTAATGGTAATCAATACATAAACAACATATAGACCAAACACAGTTTAGTCAACCCATATATATTAAGCAAATACATGATAACCAGAACAACAAAAAATAGTAACCAGAATACCAACTCAAGAAATAAAAATGAAATCCAAATGAGAAACTAACAGTAACCAAATATTTATATGATAGTGACCAAAACATGTAAAAATGGTAACCAATACATAAACAACATGTACACCAAAATCAGTTTAATCAACCATGTATACTAAGCAAATACATGGTAACCATAACAACATAAAAAAGTAATCAAAATACCAAATTAAAGTAACAAAAATGGTATCCGAATCACAATCTAACAGTAACCAAAACATAATGCAGAAGTAACCAAACAGTTATATGATAGTATCTATTTTTTATTGTTTGACGTACCTACAACGTAAGCATTACATCAACCCCCCAAAAATTGGTCTTGTGTCAGTATATGATGCAGAAGTAAAATTGTAAAATGAAGATGAGACAATCATGATCATTCAAAAGCAGACTATATATGTTAAGAGCCTAAACAATTTGAAAATAATTATCCACTTTAGCAAATATTATGCTGTTAAATGATGTCTATCACAAATAACCCAGTCATGGAGATAAAGAAAAAATCATTCAATAAAAAAATCAACATAAACATAATGTGGCCAGAAGTACAGACTCATAGTATGACAATATCACTTCAACCATGTACATACCAAAGCAAGAACTCCATCGTCTGAAGAAGTAGATTCAGTCCGCTGACGACGAGTGGCTTCAAGAGGAGAGAGAGAAGTATTAAGGGCGGAGAGAGAGAAACCGAACGAGAGTTAAGGGCGGAGAGAGAGAGACCGAACGAGAAAGGAATGTTTGAGGAAGATGGAAACTAATTTACCATGTCAACCCATTAATACTAATCCCTTAATTTAAGGACTCCTAATTGTATTAGTATTGTAAATAAATATGATAAAATGTCATATTTTTGTAATTATTTTATGGATGTATGATTATTGTAATTATTTTTAAAAATGTACTATAATATGTAATTAACCCTTTTTTGGGTCCTTTACATTAATATACAACAATTAGAAAGTAATTACAAAAATAAAACACACACAACATAATTATAAAAATAAAACAAACACAATATTACGTTGCTAAAATCACGTGTCATTAACTCCTATACGTCAGTTACCAACTTTGCAATTTGCAACTAACCGCTCCTAAATTGAAGCAATTGAAAAAACATGTAACTTTCATATTGGAGAAATCCAAATCTTCTGTCGCGACACAACTTTGAGATCGAAGAAGACGAAACCTTTTGCAGCGGTACAACTCTGAGATCGGAGAAAATGAAACCTTTTGCAGCGGCACAACTCCGAGATCGGTAAATAGCATACAAAATCAACAGCAACTTCAAGTTCAGTAACAAAAAACAATCGTACTGCAGTGATTGTTGAATACAAGATCACAACAACTTCGATACAAATATGAATACGGAGGTATGTGAGTTTAAAATTCGTATGCATGTAGTTACCTATGGTTACTACGAATTCCTATATTGATTACCTTTCTTAAGTTTTTCACACTTAAAATGGTCACAGATTAAGAATACTGAATGTTTTGAATGGTCATTAATATGTTTTATATTATGGTTACTAAATAGATATAAATTGGTTACTGTTTATTATGTATTTAGTTGCTGAATAATATTTATTTGATTGCTTTATAATTTTTATATGAGTTCTACTGATTTTTTTTATATTAATTGTTACTCATCAAATACATTGGTTACCTTCCTGCAACTGTCGGTTACTGTGTAACATTATACTGTCTAATGCTGTATTGGTTACTGTCTAATGATATCTTGGTTACTTTGTAACATTAAATTGGTTACTAACTAATGCTACATAGTTACTGTGTAACATTATAATGGTTACTGACTATTGCTTAGTTGGTTGCTATGTAAAATTATAATGGTTAGTGCATAATATTACTTACTAATGCTGACTTGGTTATTGAAAAATGATGACTTGGTTACTGACTAATGCTAACATGGTTACTATATAAAATTATAATGGTTACTCATTAGTGCTGACATGGTTACTGTATTAATCTAATTATACTTATACTTATGTGTTTTATATTAATGGTTACTTGTTAGCTACATTGGTTACATTCTTACAACATTTAGCCTTTAGTTGGTAACAATCAAGTTATACTGGTTGGTTTTTACTATAAAAATGCAATGGAGAATGTGTTTATCTTGTGGCTACTAAATAAATATGTGTTGGTTACTGTTTAAATTGGATTTGATTACTATATAATATTGTTATGATTATTACTATATAATATTATGGTGTTTTATATTGGTTTGTTTTATTATGATGGTTACTTATTGGCTACATTTGTTACTTTCATATAACTGTTATAGTTTAATTGGTAATAAATATCAATATAATATACTGATTATTTCCATTGTAAGATGAATGTACACATATATTTTATGTACTGGTTACTAACATCATGTAGTTTGGTTACTGGCTAACATTGATTTGGTTACTTTACAGTACTTATTCTGTCGTCAGACAATGGAATTGATTCCTATTGTACTTTATTTCAACGGTACATGGACTGATAGTAACCAATACACCAAATTTGAAGTTATCGGCGTACTAGTTCCATCAACTTGTTCGTTCAGAAAAATGCAAAACATGATATGCATTATTCTATCAAGTTTGGAGTGTCGGATTTTGGCGTTTTTAGAGCCTAATTTCATTGGAAACGGGTCAACGATCAAAAGTCACTAGCTTTGCTGGTGAACTGCAGGGTTTTTTGGTCAAATTTCATCATTTAGACCTTCAAAATTACATGTAAAAATGTGGTTTATATTCTGGTTACTAAGATTATGTAATTTGGTTACTGTCTAATATTAATTTGGTTACTTTACAATGTTTATTCAGTTGTTAGACAATGAAGACTGACAATACCCAATACAACAAATTTAATTGTTTACAGGAA
Organism: Panax japonicus; assembly: GCA_020205505.1. Lineage (NCBI taxonomy): Eukaryota > Viridiplantae > Streptophyta > Magnoliopsida > Apiales > Araliaceae > Panax > Panax japonicus. The sequence goes on along the minus strand of CM035110.1, from coordinate 3,488,054 downwards.
TATATAATTGTTTACTGTTAGTAACCATTAACCACATAGTTGGTAACATTTTTGATGATGTACAGTAACCAAAATTGATGTTGATTAATATTTTAATTTTTGATTTCATCATGAGTTGTCAATATAAAGTAAACATATACATTGAACAATTGGTAATTGTTCTGAAATATTTTTATGTAAATTTGGTTACCCATCAAAAATAAAATGGTTACCTCTATATTCATATTTAGTTACCAACTGACAAGGACCATTTCGAAATAACTTTTATAACTACGTAATTTAAAAGTATCCATCAGCTAGATAAATGTGAACCCTCACATTTACATTAAACATTTGATAATTGTTCTAATATAAATTTTTAATTATTTGGTTACTAACAAAAATTAAAATAGTTACCCTTATATGCAGGTTTGGATACCAACTACACATCTCAAACTATTTTTATTTTAATATGAGATCTATAAATGACTATCATATATATAAATGAGAACTCTTAATTGGAGTTTTTTATTCCATCATGATGACAGGGTATAAATAAAATATATACATTTAACACTTTATAACAGTCCTCATACAAACTTATAATTATAATAAAACAGTAACCACATAATTATATGATAGTAACCAGAACAGGTTTTAATGGTAACCAAAACAGAAACATCATGTAATGAAACCCAGTTTAGGCAATTCATGTATACTAAACAATTACATATTAACCAGAATAAAAAATAAAAATAACCAAAATCTCACATTGAGGACACAATGATAGTAGCCAAACCATAAGATAACAGTAACCAAAACATAATAAAGAAGTAACCAAATAGTTATATAAAAGTAACCATAACATGTTTTAATGGTAAACAAAACACAAACAACCTGTATATCAAACCCAGTTTAGGCAACCTATGTATACTCTCACGTGTACATTTAACATTTGATATATTTCATGATACAAGCTTGTAAATATCTGGTTACTTCCAAAAAATAAAATGGTTACCCTTCTATGCATGTTTGGTTACCAACTGCACCTTTCAAACAATATATCAGACACAACTTAGAAGTAACAAATACGAACCAACAAACAATGTCAAATAATTGATAATATAATCAAATATGTAATCCCATTTACATAAGCTCCAATAAACATTACATATTTACTAACCATAACAAATGGTTATGGATATCCAACAAAAACCAAAGTACGAAACACAATTCAGAAGGACAAGACAACAACAACCGAACTAATCAAAATATGTTACAAATCTTCCTGAAACTTTAGCTTTTTGACTGCTGCTACTTTCTTCTTCATGACTGCTCTCATTCTCTAGAAAAGACTTCTGCATTATGTATGAACCTGTGGGATGAAGAGAAATACCTTGGGATTAGTGAATAGAGAACTCATTAACCATAGGTATCATATCATAATATAACATTAACCATACTATAATAAAGCAGTAACCAAAAAATTATATTATATAATTTAATTGTAACCAAAATATAAACAACATGTAGTACAAACCATTTTATGTAGTAAACAAACAATTATATATAATATTAACCAAAACATAATTTAATTTAAAGGTCACCAAAACAAAAACATGTATACCAAAAAATATATTAAAGAAGTAACCAAACAGTTATGTGATGGTAACCAAACCATGTTTTAATGGTAACCAACACATAAACAACATATAGACCAAACCCAGTTTAGTCAACCAATGTATACTAAGCAAATACATTATAACCAAAACAACATATAAAAGTAACCAAAAACCCAATTGAAGGAAAAAAATGGTATCCAAATCATAAGCTAAAAGTAACAAAAAATATATTCACGAAGTAACCAAACAGTTATATGTTAGTAACCAAAACATATATTAATGGTAATCAATACATAAACAACATATAGACCAAACACAGTTTAGTCAACCCATATATATTAAGCAAATACATGATAACCAGAACAACAAAAAATAGTAACCAGAATACCAACTCAAGGAAATAAAAATGAAATCCAAATGAGAAACTAACAGTAACCAAATATTTATATGATAGTGACCAAAACATGTAAAAATGGTAACCAATACATAAACAACATGTACACCAAAATCAGTTTAATCAACCATGTATACTAAGCAAATACATGGTAACCATAACAACATAAAAAAGTAATCAAAATACCAAATTAAAGTAACAAAAATGGTATCCGAATCACAATCTAACAGTAACCAAAACATAATGCAGAAGTAACCAAACAGTTATATGATAGTATCTATTTTTTATTGTTTGACGTACCTACAACGTAAGCATTACATCAACCCCCCAAAAATTGGTCTTGTGTCAGTATATGATGCAGAAGTAAAATTGCAAAATGAAGATGAGACAATCATGATCATTCAAAAGCAGACTATATATGTTAAGAGCCTAAACAATTTGAAAATAATTATCCACTTTAGCAAATATTATGCTGTTAAATGATGTCTATCACAAATAACCCAGTCATGGAGATAAAGAAAAAATCATTCAATAAAAAAATCAACATAAACATAATGTGGCCAGAAGTACAGACTCATAGTATGACAATATCACTTCAACCATGTACATACCAAAGCAAGAACTCCATCGTCTGAAGAAGTAGATTCAGTCCGCTGACGACGAGTGGCTTCAAGAGGAGAGAGAGAAGTATTAAGGGCGGAGAGAGAGAAACCGAACGAGAGTTAAGGGCGGAGAGAGAGAGACCGAACGAGAAAGGAATGTTTGAGGAAGATGGAAACTAATTTACCATGTCAACCCATTAATACTAATCCCTTAATTTAAGGACTCCTAATTGTATTAGTATTGTAAATAAATATGATAAAATGTCATATTTTTGTAATTATTTTATGGATGTATGATTATTGTAATTATTTTTAAAAATGTACTATAATATGTAATTAACCCTTTTTTTTTACTTTTAATTTTTTGCACATTAAATTTTAGACTAATATGCAGTGGATTAAGATAATTTAAAAAAATATTATTGAGTCAATAATTTAAGATTTTATTTAAATAAATTTAATTTGATTCGAATTTAAAATTTGACTTGAATTATTTTAAACTAATTGTTTTACAATAAATAATTTTATAAAAGTTTAAAAAAATTATAACTTCTATTTAAATCATAAGGAGAAATATGCATTCTACAAAAAAAATAATATTTCATGCCACATATCTTTTACCATTTTAGACCTTACCAAATGACGTGACATTCCTAACAATTTTGAACCTTAATACTTGTCATCTATTCAAGGTTTCGAATCATGTACAAGTCACAAAGAGAATCCCGACCTACCATATTTTTCATAGAAGAAAAAATAGAAACTAATATATAGAAACCAATCAAATAGTTCCTGTGAGCCTTTAAATATAAAAACAAAAAGAGGGGTGTGTGTAAAATGATCAAACTCTAATAATTCATTTGAATTATATTGCAGGTAAGATAATCTAAAACGATAATGTCTTTCGAAAAAACGGACGAGTGTATAAGGATCCCTTAGGTTCAGCCCTCTAAAAGTTCAACTTTTTATTTGGTCCTGATTGGATTACCGAAATAATTTTGAGCAAAACTTGGACGAGATCAATAAAAAATGAAAGGGTTGGAATGCCCTTAGGATTCGATGTGACGCCCGCAAAATAGATATACATCACCCATCTTGAGTTGTCAAATACATGGTACAATAATTAAATACAACTTAATTATACAACAGTCGTGTAAAATACGACAAAACATAATCTAAGAGTTTTAATAACAATATTGTCATCTAGATAATATCCACACTCAATGAAGTCCTCATTACATTTACTGTCACACTATTTAACAGAATAGTGAGGACTACTAATGCTATCATCTGGACCGTCACTCCGTTCCCCAACTAGTCCCGACTACGTTCTCATTTCCTGAAGAGAATAGTGAAAGAAAGGGTGAGCTCAACTAGCCCAGTAAAAAATATTATGACTAAGGTAATGCAGAATAAATTATCATTAGGCTTCAACAATGTTAAACTGATAAAATATAATAGACATCAAGTTTAACTACAGCGGAATAAGCAATCCATTAGAAGAGTCAAGTAGAACATGATATCTACTATCTTCTATGTTTTAGAATGTTTTCATCAATTTTTATCGCTGAGACTTAGCTTAATAAATAAACCACATCATCGAATCATCCCTGCACTACGGGCCAAGGATATTCATTAAATAATCAATGGTCATGACTATACCGAATAATCCCTGGTCATAATCATACCAAAAAACTGTCCATCAATGCACTATAGGCTACTGAGGACTTTTACCAAATCATTTGTAATATTACAGGTCATGATTATACCAAATAATCTCTGGTCATAATCATACCAAGTCCATTGATGCACGTAAGCCAAAAATGACTTTCATCACAATATAAACATGAGGATGATGACAATGACAAAATAATTCAATAAAACAAGTACAAGAATAAATTTTAAAGATTTATAAGTTAATTTATCTTGAAATCAATTACGTCCAAATTGTCAACATGATACTGCTTTGTGGAGTAAAATTCAAGAATGCTCAGAAGAATATTTCCATGAAAAGATACCAGATGAAGCGCAAATATCCTGGATATTCTACTAATTTCATGGAGTATAGAAGCCAAAACTTTAACCAAATAAGTATCATAGAATATATGAAACTGCAAATAGATTTTCACCCACCATGCGGTAATCCACGTAGACAGATCATTTCCACAATTTAATAAGGAATGAATATGAAGGATCATTCACCATGCATGTGATAATCCACATAGACAGGTTATTCCAACAGAATAATAAAGAATGGAACCAGGTCATGTGTAATCTGTACTGACAGGATATTCCAACAGAATAATAAAGAATGTAATAACAGAAGAATTTATCATACATGCGATAGACCGTACAGACAGGTTATTTCAACAAAATAATAAAGAATGGAATAACAGAAGAATTTCACCATGTATGCGGTACTTTGCATAGACAGGTTCTTCCAACATAATAATAAAGAACTTACCTTAGAAGAAACTAAATATTAGAATAGTGAGGTAGCAGACTTCTCTTCTTCTTTCTCTCTATAATTTATCTCTATAATAATTGCTCTATAACTTTAGTGAATTGGTGAGACATGAAGGAAGAATGAGCTTCTATTTATAGGAAAATATAGTTTCGATAATTGCACGTTTTGGGGATCGAAATATTACAGTACAATACCTTCAACTTTTCTTTCATTTTTAATTTAGTCCTGCAACTATTATCAAACTTGTACCACCTCCCCTAATAATAAATAATGTGAATCAATAGTTCAATCATGTGAATCAATAGTTATAATCATGTGAAAATATGAATTACAGTATAGTACCTCCATCTATACCCCCATTTTAACTTAGTCATGTAAGTATTATCAATTTTGCATCAACTCCCCTAATAGTACAAGAATGTGAATCAATAGTATACATATGAGAACAAATAGTTATAATCATGTGAATTAATAGCAATTAATTACTCATTTATCCGGTTAATTACCCGACTGGTCAGTATAACTTCCAAACATCAATTAATATCGAAATAAAAGTCAATTTTTACTAACACTAATAATTTCAACACAATGGAACTATCAATTTCATCTTTAATCAACACGAAATTATTCATCATTAATATTATAACTCACAATATTTAACAACCAGGTCGTTCCCAGGAAAGAAGGGGCTTTTCGATAAGGATTTCTCCTTATTGGCGCACAATTAGATGACCAAACCTGTGACGCCCCCAAAATAGGTATACATCACACATCTTGAGTCACCAAATACATGGTAAAAAAATTAAAATACAACTTAATTATACAACAGTCGTGTAAAATATGACAAAACATAATCTAAGAGTTTTAATAAGAATATTGTCATCTAGACAATATCCACACTCAATAGAGTCCTCATTACATTTATTGTCACACTATTTAACAGAATAGTGAGAACTACTAATGCTATCATCTGGACCGTCACTCCGTTTCCCGACTAGTCCCGGCTACGTTCTCATTTTCTGAAGAGAACAGTGAAAGAAAGTGTGAGCTCAACTAGCCCAGTAAGAAATATTATGACTAAGATAATGCAGAATAAATTATCATTAGTCTTCAAATATATTAAACTGATAAAATACAATAGACATCAAGTTTAACTGCAGTGGAATAAGCAATCCATTAGAAGAGTCAAGTAGAGAATAAAATCTACTATCTTTTATGGTTTAAAATATTTTCATCAATGTTTATAACTGAGACTCAGCTTAATAAATAAAACACATCATCTAATCATCCCTGTACTACGGGCCAATGATATTCATTAAATCATCAATGGTCATGACTATTGTGACGCCCCCAAAATAGGTATACATCACCTATTCTGAGTCACCAAATACATGGTACAGAATACAAATACAATCTTAAATATACAATAAGAGAGTGAGTTTTAATACAAATATTGTCTTCTAGACAATATCCACTTTTAGAATAAGTCCTCATTACAATTATTATCACACTATTTCATAGAATAGTGAGGACTACTAATGCTATCATTTGGACCGTCACTCCGTTCCCTAACTAGTCCCTGCTACGTTCTCATTTCCTGAAGAAAATAATGAAAGCAAAAGGGTGAGCTCAACTAGCCCAGTAAGAAATATTATGACTAAGATAATGCATAATAAATTATCGTTAGCCTTCAATAGTGTTAAACTAAAAAAATATAACAAACATCAAGTTTAACTGCAGTGGAACAAACAATCCATTAAAAGAGTCAAGTAGAGAATAAAATCTACTATCTTTTATGATTTAAAAAGGTTTTTCATCACTTTTATCGCTGAGACTCAGCTTAATAATTAATCCACATCATCACTGCACTACGGTCAATGATATTCATTAGTACCATAACCACAAATTATCCATGCACTACGGGCCAAGGATATTCGTGTATTCATCAATGGTCAAGATCATGCCAACAATTGTCCATCAATGCACTACGGGCCAATGAGGACTTTTACCACATCATTTGTAACATTACGGTCATGATTATACTGATTAATCCCTGGTCATAATCATACCAAGTCCATCTATGCACTACAGGCCACATATGACTTTCAACATAATATAAACATGAGGATGATGACAATGATATACGGATTCAATAAAAACAAGTTCAAGAATTAATTTATCCAAGAACTAATAACGTCCAAATTTTCAACATGATACTTCTTTGTAGAGTAAAATTAAAGAATGCTCAGAAGAATATTTCTATGAAAAGACACTGGATGAAACGCAAATATCAAGGATATTCCACTAATTTCATTGATTATAGAAGTCAAAACTTTAATAAGATACATCATTTTCACAATTTAATAAGGAATGAATACGAAGGATCATTCACCATGCATGTGATAATCCACATAGACATGTTATTCCAACAGAATAATAAAGAATGGAATAACAATAGCTCTCTTCATGAATACGAAAAAAATAATACCCCTTACTTTAGAAGAAACTGGAAATTAGAAAAGTGAGGTAGCATACTTCTCTTCTTCTTTCTCTCTATAATTTATCTCTCTAGAGTTTCAGTGAATTCGTAAGAAATAATGAAGGAATGAGCTTCTATTTATAGAAGAACTAAAAGTGGCTTTTGGTCTTAACGAAGGGTCAAAATGACTCTTGGTAATATTGAAGAGACAACTACTATTTGTGAAGGGGTAATTAACTCTTGGAACACCGAAGAGACAAGTAACTCTTGGAAAACTGAAGGGACAAATAACTCTTGGAATATTGAAAGGACAAATAACTCTTGGAAAACCAAAAGGACAAGTTACTATTAAAACTTTAAACCAACGATCCATATTGATTTACTATTATAATTTCAACCAACTTTATGAAAAATTAGCACATCTCCTCATGAAATAATATTGTACCAAAAAATAATTTGGACAAAAAAAAAATATTTTTCGGGTGAATAGTACCCCGTTAATAGTACTTCGGGAATAGAAACCCCGTGAATAGTACCCCAATACGAAAAGTGTCCCAAATACCCGAGTAAATAATACTAAAGTAAATAGTAATCGGGTGAATAGTAACTCGTGAATAGTACTCTGACAAAAAAATTGCCCCGAATACTCGATTGAACAATATATCCTCCAGACATCAATTATTATCGAAATAAAAGTTGATTTCCACTAACACTAATAATTCCAACACAATGGAACTATCAAATAAATCTTTAATCAACACAAACGTATTTATCATTAATATTATAAATCACAATATTTAACAACTAGATAGTTCTCAGGAAAGACGGGGCTTTCTGATAAGGATTTCTCCCTATTGGCGCGTAATTAGGTGACAAAACCTCTCCTTGACAGAACTTCTAGACATTGTAAATATTGTAATTTAAGAATATGAATAACTTTATCGTCTCAATTATTGATTTAATAATATATCATATTATGCAGATGATAATGTGACAATTATCGAATCAATAATATGAGAGATATGATGCAGCAATTACTGTAGCAATAATTGAGTATAACTGAGTGACTTCTTACATAAGCATCAATAATTAATACCGTGTGTTACTATGCAACCACGCGTATTACTGTACTTTTACTACCGGGTAGTTCAATAGCTTTAACGGTAAAACTTTCGCTGTTATTTTTATAAAAAGATAATTCTGTTGTTTTCTTACTACGACAATACTTCCGTTGTGGGGTCCACCAATGATTGTGTTGTCGTACGAATATTCCCAGTTAAAATGAATATTCTCCGACCAATCGAATATTATAAAACCACTTGCTTACTTTGCAAATTTTGTAAATATTATCCACAACTATAACATTATATCATATCCACACCATAATATTCAAAAATATATTTCCAGAGAAATTAATCTTTATTCATAAAAGTTGGGGTCTTACAAAACCTCAGTCGCCATTCTCAAATACTACCATTAAACAAGGGTTAACTAAAGAAATCAACATATCACGTAATATTCCTATATACTGACCAACCAACAAATAAGCTTAGGTAGGACACACTAGCGAAGGATTTACTCGTCTCTCCCCTCCTAGTTCTATTCCCCGATCTCCGCTAGAGATCATATCCCTAAGCTCTGATACCAACTGTGACGCCCCCAAAATAGGTATACATCACCCATTTTGAGTTGTCAATAGCATGGTACACAAAAAACTACAACTTTATTAATACAACATATAAACTGTGAGTTTAAATACAAATATTGTCATCTAGACAATATTCACACCCAAATAAGTCCTCATTATAATTATTGATATATTATTTTACAAAAATGGTGAGGACTACTAAAACAACTCTCTAGAACCATTATTTCATACCCCGACTAGAACGCGCTACATTCTCGCCTCTTGAGAAGAAAAATAGAACAAAAAGGAAAAGGGTGAGCTCAACTAGCTCAATAAAGAATATTATGACTAAGATAATATAGAACAAATTATCGTTAGTCTTTAACAGAGAAAATCTGATAAAATACAATAGACAACAAGTTTCAGATCAATATTCGCAGCGGAAATAATAATTCATAGATGAGTTACGTAGATATTGAAATCTACTATTATCTATGAATTTAAAAGTCCATCATCAATATTTTATCCCTGTAACATCAATCAATATACATCTTGAATCAAATATTCATCTTTACACTACAGGCTAAAGATATTCATCAGTCGGTCATGTTCATCTCAACACCTATATATCTTTGCACTACGGCCAAATATATTCATAAGAAAATCAACCATCTTTGCACTACAGGCCAAAGATATTTAGTAATATCATCATTTAGGACTGAGGATGATGAAAAAAAATATTTTAAAGAAAACGAATCCAGTGAAGCAAAAGAACAAATATTAAGGATTCGTACTTTAAATAATCCTAGATCAAAAATACTTCATAAATAATCATAGTGAAGTAAAATTCAAGAATGATCAAAATACGTATACAATCAAAGCTAGTATACATAATAGATATTTTGGACAAAAAAATAAAAATTTATTTTTTCTGTGAATAGTGTCGTATTCCTAAATAGTGCCATATACGTGAATAGTACCGTATACTTGAATAGTAACCCCGACACTAAAAGATATGAATTTCACAAGAAAAATCTTACCAATATTCCGTCATAATGATATTAGCAGAAATAATATCATTTAAAAAAAATATAACATTCCTTACCTCGAAAAGAATAGTACTTCTGGCTGGAATATCAGATATAATACTGAAGAAACTTGCACCGTATAACAACACTCAAAGTATCAAAATACTCACAAGAATACGCTCGATAATATAGAGAGAGAAAACTTCAGTTTCTTGTGTGATTTTAAATTCTGACCTAAGCACCTTATTTATAGAAAATTGTTTAGAGCACCAAAGCAAAAAATTTAATAAAATATTAATATATAAATTAAATTTCCTACGCCAACCTTTGAAGATCTGAATTCAGCCATTAACATGTGCAAGTATGGCCCACCAAAGTGTAAAAAACATTTTTATTAAAAAACATATTTAAAAACTTCAAAAATCAATTATTCTAGAACTCCGAAACTTCAATAATTCATAATAAATAGCCTTTTATCAGAAAAATTCAAACCTTATATCTTTTTCATTGGAAATTCCATTCTCTACAATTTTACAGAAGAAAGCTTTTCCAAATTCCAAACAGAAGTTGACCGAAATCCACAAACGGGCGATTTTACAAGCTATAATCAAATTTCAGTCAAGAAATGGGCTCACAAACATGTTTAACATGTTTTAAATATTTTTAGTAACAAAAATACTCTTGATCCTCATATACTCATATATCCCATATTTATTGTAAAGAAATATTACCATTATTATATTATTAAAATATAATAATATATTTAAATAAATTATTTATCAGAAAAGATTAAATATCAATTTTTCAAAAATTGTCACTTTAAAATTTTCTCCATCTATGTCCACATAAAATGAATATTTTTCTTATCATATAAATCAATAATTAATTATCCACAAATAATATTACAGAGTCACAATACTAACAATTAGGCTGTTCTCAGGAAAGAGGGGGCTTTTTAATAAGGATTTCTCCTTACGGGCGCGCAATTAGGTGACCAAACCTTTCATTGACAGAACTTTCTAGACATTGCCAATAATGTTATCTAATAATATTATTCAAATAATATGAATTATTGATTCAATAAAGGAAAATATTGTGCAGTGATAATTATTGAAACAACAATAATATAAAATATCAATGTAGCAATTATTGAATCAATAAAATAAAATATTAAACAATAATTACTGTAATTATTGAGTAGTGCATTCTTACGTAAGAATCAATAATTGGTGCAATACCGTGTGCTACTGTGTTTTAACCACCGGATAATCCAACAGTATTAACGGTAACAACACGCCGTTATTTATAAACAACTTATATTTATCATTTTTCTTCATCTAATGGCTTTCCGTTATGGGGTAAACACAAGGTTGCGCCGTCGTACGAATATTCCCCGACAGTAAGAATATTCCACGACCAAACTAATATTTCCCGACAACAATGAATATTTTATAAGCACTTGCTTATTTGAAATATTTGCGCATTTTACCCATAACTAACCACATTAATCAAATCAACCCTTACTATTTCAAAATAGTAAATAAAGAAAATTCAATTTTATTAATAATAAATTGGGATCTTATAACCTCCCCTCATTATGAAATTTTGTCCTCGAAATTGACGTACGTACCTGGTGTTTCGAAAAGGTAAGGATACCTCGTTTTTTTTTCTATTTCCAACTCCTATGTCATTTTCTCTATAACATGGTTCCTACACAAAACTTTGACTTGTTGTGATGCCCCCAAAATAGGTATACATCACTCATTCTGAGTCGCCAAATACAAGGTACATAAACAACTACAACTTTTATTATTATAATTATCGTGCAAAATACGACAACATACATGCTGTAAGTTTAAATACAAATTTTGCCCTTTAGACAATATCCACACTCAAATAAGTCCTGATTACAATTATTGATACACTATTTTATAAATAGTGAGGACTACTATATATAACAACTGTCATGAAACATCATTTCTCACCCCGACTACTCTCAGCTATATTCTCGCTTCCTGAGAAGAAAAATAAAACAAAAAAGAAAAGGGTGAGCTCAACTAGCCCAGTAAAGAATATTATGACTAAGATAATGAACAACAAATTATCTTTAGCCTTCAACAAATCAGATAAAATATAATGGACAACCAGTTTTAGATCAATATTCGCAGCGGAAATAACAATTCATTAGAAGAGCTAAGTAGAGAATGAAATCTACTATCATCTATGAATTTAAAAGTCCATCATCAATAATTTATCCATGTAACATCAATCAATATACATCTTGCATCAAATATTCATCTTTGCACTACGGGCCAAAGATATTCATTTGTATCACCAGTTGGTCATGTTTATCTCAACACCTGTTCATCTTTGCACTACGAGCCAAAGATATTCATCAGGTAATCATTCATATTTGCACTACAGGCCAAAGATATTCATCAAGTATCACTATTAAAGACTGAGGATGATAAAAAATATTTTAGAGAACGAATCGAGTGAGACAAAATGACAAAGATTAGAGATTCATACTTTAAATAATTCAAGTTTAGAAATACTCCATAATGTAGTAAAATTCAAGAATGAAGACCAAAACATGGATTCAATTTCAAAAAAATAAGGGTCACAACAGATAACTTGGAAGAAGAAAAAAAAGATATATTTTTGTGTGAACAATACCCGTGAACAGTACCTGTGAACAGTACCCGTGAACAGTACCTGGTCATGAAAAGTTTCAAATTTGATTAAAAGTTCAGACCAATATTCCTATGGAATGATATTAAATGAAGTGAAATTTCTAATCATTTCAGAAATTATAGAAGCAATACTTACCATAATAAGTTCAAATTCAAGAATACGAGATGAAATAATATTGCTTACATAATATGGAGTATGAAAGAAAATAATATTTTTCATGAGTATTGCAAATAAATAATACCCTTTACCTTAGCAGAAGCTTGGATTTGATTGGAATATCAGATATTATTCTGAGAAAATCTTGCAGAAAAATTATGCTCAAAGTATTCTTATACTCAAGAAAATACTCCCAATACTTTAGAATAAGAATTTCTGCTTTGAAAGTGGTGTGTTGAGGAAGGAGGGTTTACCCCCTATTTATACTGAAACGAAGGGAGAAAAACAGCAGAGCAACCTGCCTAACCTTTCTCATCTGCCAACTTTTCATTTTTCAATGCTCAAAATATTAATTTCAATTGGTTAGGCCCACCACTTGGAACAAGGATTGCAGGAAAGAATGCTCACCAATTTAGAAAGAACTCGCAGCAAGAAAAATTAAACCACTTTTTGAAAAAAAAAGGACAGCCACAGTATTTCTTTTGAAAATCAGTTTGCAAGCATTACTCCACCACCAACCAACTTAGAAAAACAACGGACAAGCTAAACAATTTGCTCACACCTTCTCTTTAATCACATGCATATATATATATATATATATATATATATACATATATTATAATAATATTATTATAACTATAATAATATATTTGAATGAATATTTTATCAGAGAAAATATAAAATACTAACTTTTAACAAATATCACATGCTAATAAAATTACTCAGTTTAAATCCACATTGAATAAATATTTCTGATTATATAAATCAATAATGAATTATTCACAACTAATATTACAGAATCACAATAATGACAACCAGGCCGTTCCCAGGAAAGAGGGAGCTTTCCATAAGGATTTCTCCCTATTGGCGCGTAATTAGATGACTTAACCTCTCATTGACATAACTTTCTAGACATTGCCAATAATGCTATCTAATAATATTATTCAAATAATATAAATTATTGATCTGATAATGGGAAATACTGTGCAATGATAATTATTGAACAATAATAATATAAAATATTAACACAAAAATTATTGAATCAATAAAATAAAATATTAAACAGTAATTACTATAACAATTATTGGGTAATGCTTTCTTACGTAAGAATTAATAATTTAAAAATATTGTGTATTACCGTGTGCTACTGTGCAACCACGCGTATTACTATATTTTAACCACCACCGGGTATTCCAACAGTGTTAACGATAACAATTACGCCGTTATTTATAAAAACTCAAACTTGTCGTTTTCTTCATCCGACAATTATTCTGTTAGGGGCCAACAAATGGCTGCACTGTCGTACGAATATTTTCGACAAAAAGAATATTTCACGACCAAACGAATATTCCCCGACAACAATGAATATTTTATAACCACTTGCTTATTTTGTAAAATTAGCATATTTCGCCCATAATCAAAGTATTATATCAATTAACACCTCTTTATTTGAAAATAATGAATATAGGAAATTAAATTTTATTTATAAAAAGTTGGGGCCTTAAAACCTCTTCTCCTTATGAAATTTCGTCCTCGAAATTGCCGTACGTACCTGAAATATCAAAAAGGTCAGGGTACCTCTCTTTCATTTTTGATTCTAACTCCCAGGTCATTTCCTCAAAAACATGGTTCTTCCATAAAACCTTGACTTGTGGTATAATCTTTGTTCGTAGGACATGCTCTTTTCTATCCAATATCTTGACAGGTACCTCCTCGTATGTTAAATCATGGTCTACCTCGTCTGGTTCTAACGTAATAATATGGTTTGGGTCTTTCACATATTTACGAAGCATATATATATGAAAAACATTATGAACATGAGACATGCTTGGAGGTAATGCGAGTCTAATGGCCACATTTCCTATTTAGTCAAGAATCTCAAATGGACCAACAAATCGTGGATTGAGCTTTCCTCTCTTCCCAAATCTTGTAACTCCCTTCCATGGAGCAATACGTAACAGTACATGATCTCCAATATTAAATTCCACGTCCTTTCGATGAAGATCAACATAACACTTTTGTCGATCTTGTGAGGTCTTTATACATTGCTGGATCATTTGAATCTTTTCTGTAGTCATGCGTACTAATTCTGGTCCCAACAACGTTGCTTCTCCCACCTCGTCCCAGCATACTGGAGGACGACATTTTCGTCCATACAACGCCTCAAGTGGAGCCATGCCTATACTTGCTTGATAACTGTTGTTGTAGGAGAATTCCACCAATGGCAAGTACTTATCCCAACTTCCTTTGAAATATAGGACACAGAGTCTTAATAGATCTTCAAGGGTTTAAATTTACCTTTCCAATTGTCCGTCCGTTTGAGGATGGTATGCCTAACTGAATAGTAAATCCGTGCTCATAGCTTTCTGCAAGCTAACCCAAAATCGAGAAGTGAATCTTGGGTCACGATTCAAAACTATGGATACAGGCATGCCATGCAATCTCACAATCTCATTCAAGTATATATAAGCAAGACGTTCAAGGGAATAAATCTCCCGTATAGGCAAGAAATGAGCAGACTTGGTTAATCTATCAACAATAACCCAAATCGCATTTATGCCTTGAGAAACTTTTGGAAGACCCGTAACGAAATCCATAGTAATGTGTTCCCACTTCCATTTCAGAATCTCAAGTTATTGAAATGGGCCTTTTGGCACTTGATGCTCTGCCTTTACATGTTGACAAGATAAACACCTCGAGATAAACTCATCGATTTCTCTCTTCATATTGCTCCACCAAAATGTATGTCGAAGATCATGATACATTTTGGTACTCCCAGAATGGATTACAAATGGTGTGTTGTGTGCCTCCATCATGATTTTATGCTTCAAGTCAGAGTCGTTAGGAATGCAAAGTCTGGATTTGACTAGAAGTATTCCCTCTTCATCGATTCTTGCTTCCGGAATAGCACATTCTTGCACTTTCTTCTTCATACGTATCATCTCCGGGTCTGTGGTTTGAACAGCTTTAACTTTAACGATTAAAGTCGATTTTACTCATATGTTTGATATCATCACTAGGGTACTTGGAGCCTTTAACTCTATCTCCATCCTTTGCAAGTCATACAAAATAGGTCTTTGTGTTAACAACATTGCACTCGTACCCGCATACGATCTTCTACTCAAAGCGTCAGCTACAACGTTTGCTTTTCCAGGATGATATTGAATGCTATGGTCGTAATCTTTTAACAGCTCGAGCCAACATGTTGTCGCATGTTGAGTTCTTTTTGGGTGAAGAAATATTTGAGGCTTTTATGATCCGTATAAATCTCCATCTTCTCCCCATACAGGTAGTGTCTTCAGATTTTCTACGCAAAAAATGACTACTACCAACTCTAGATCATGAGTAGGATAATTCCTGTCATATTCTTTAAGTTATCGCGAGGCATATGCTATGACTTTCCCATGTTACATGAGAACACATCCTAACCCTTTGCATGTAGCATCGCTGTAGATAACAAATTCATCCGAACCAGATGGTATTGTTAGAACAGGTGCCGAAATAAGTCTCCTCTTAAGATCTTGGAAACTCTTCTCGCATTTCTCGCTCCATACAAATTTTGTATCTTTTCGAGTCAGCTGAGTTAACAAAGTAACAATTCGAGAAAATCCTTCCACAAATCTCTGATAATAACCAGTTAATCCCAGAAATTAAGCTAAGTATTTCGGTCACCGACTTCGGTTTCTCCCAACTTTGTATTGCTTCAATCTTCGTCGGGTCAACAGATACTCCATGTTTTGACACCACGTGCCTAAGGAATGCTAGTTCCTCAATCCAGAACTCGCATTTTTTCAAGTTGGCATATAGCTTGTTTTCACGAAGCCTTTGGAGTACCAGCTTCAAATGGTGCTAATGATCTTCACGGATTTTGGAATATATGAGGATGTCATCAATAAAGACAACAACGAACTGATCCAAATATTACTTTAAAATTCGGTTCATCATATCCATGAAAGCCACAGGAGCATTAGTCAATCTAAAAGACATGAATAAGAATTCATAATGCCGTACCGAGTTCTGAAGGTAGTCTTTGGAATATCCTCAGTTTTAATCTTCAGCTGATGATATCCAGAACGAAAATCGATCTTTGAAAAGAATTGTGCTCCTTGCAACTGGTCAAACAAGTCATCAATGCGAGGTAGCAGATACCTATTCTTGATGGTGATATGGTTCAATTCTCGGTAGTCAATACAAAGTCGCATACTCCCATCTTTCTTCTTTACAAATAAAACAGGAGCACCCCAAGGAGATGTACTATAACGAATGAAACTAATGTCTAATAATTCATGTAGTTGGACTTTTAACTCCTGAAGTTCAATAGGAGCCATTCGATATGGGGTTTTAGAAATGGGCTTTGTACCCGATTCAAGATCAATAAAGAATTTAACTTCACTTTCTGGGGGTAGACCATGAAGTTCTTCCGGAAATACGTCAGGAAATTCATTAACAACAGGAATATTATTCAAATCTGATATTTTTTTGTTCAAGTCCATAATATGGGCTAAGAAAGCTTGACATCCATTTTTCAATAAACGAATAGCTTTATGACTTGATATAACAGTGAATGATTTTAGTGGTTTAGTTGCTTAAATTCGTATAACAGGTTGGTTACGAATATGAAAACTAACAACCTTACGAAAACAATTAATTTTGGCATGATGAGTGGTTAACCAATCAATTCCTAAAATTACATCAAAAGCAAGTATCTTTAAAGAAATAAGATCAACATGTAATGTGATTGTGCCAACTTGGATCAAGCAAGATTTATAAATTGTAGATGTAAAGAAGGTTTCACCCAACGGAGTTTCAACAGATAAACTAAAGTCTAATTTCTCCGGAGTCAAGTTTAAACGTTGAGCATAAGCAGGAGAGATAAAAGAATGGGTAGAACTGGTATCTAGTAAGGTATAAAATTCGCATGAGTTCAAGATTAGCTTACCCGTGATCACCTCGTTCGGGTTTCTCGTGTTTTGGCCATTCACAAGAAACGCCCTCCCTTGAACCACCAACTTTGTTTTGTCCGTATTCGCCTTTGGTGCCGCCGTACCAATTGGGCTTGATTTCGCTACCAGACAAAATCGGGCTATATGACTGTCTTTTCCACAATTAAAACACACCTTGGAAGGCTGTGAACAGTTTGGACTTATATGTCCCTCCTATCCGCATCTGTAGCATCTAACTGGCGGTTGTTCTCATTTCCTAAAATTTATTGTTGGTGCTGGTGCTGCAGCTGATGTCTTCCCGTCATTGTTGAATCTCCTATTTTTGAAATTTCCACTTGACTTACCTCTCCTATTATCATGGCCATGATTACCACCCGAGTGGTTACCACTTTTGTCTGTATTTTTCCCTTCTCGTTGGTTATCATCGCTCCGATGACTGTTGTCACCGGTATGACCCTGGTTGTGGTCCCTTGGTTGAACATACTCATTATCTCGCTCTAATAATTGAGCGATGTTGACAACATTTGAATACAGAGAAAATTTATGAGAGATAAGGTATTGACGAATCTCGGGTTTTAGACCTCTCAGAAACATCCGCGTCATATATTCTTCATTCTTTACCAAATGAGGTGCAAACCTGGATAACTTCGCGAACTTCGCCTCATACTGGGACATCGTTATGTTATTTTGTTCCAGCCTAATAAACTCTAATTCTTTCATATGACGAATACTTTCAGGAAAGTACTTGTCATTGAACAGTTTTTAAAATCTTTCCCAAGACATGCTGAGTGCGGCTAGCTGGGTACGCTTCACAGATTCTCATCAGTAATCTGCCTCACCACGGAACATAAAGGTGGCGAATTGAACCTTTTGTTTTTCCGTACATCCTAAGACATTAAATATCTTGGTAATTTGCTTGACCCATGTTTCCGCCTTAATTGGATCCGGTTTTCCCAAGAAATCTGGTGGTCCCAACTCCTTGAACCGCTTAGCCGTGACAAATCGCGCGTTGCAATCATTTCCACCAGTATTTTGTACACGAATTTCCCTCGTCTGATTTTGCATGAACTGCAAAAAGCTTTTAAACATTCCATCATTCATCGTTTGCTCCATAGTGTTATTTACAGGAGGAATATTGCCTTCCTGTTACACGTTCTCTTGGTTGGTGATTGAAGGTTGTTCCACAGTCTCATACACTCCATTGTTAACGTTCTCAGCTGCCATTCTTAAAACTGCCATAAAACAAGGGTTAATTACAAAAATTAACATATCACATAATATCCCTATATTATGACTAACCAACAGATAATCTTAGGTAGGACACACTAGCGAATGATTTACTCGTTACTCTCCCTTCTAGTTCTATTCCCCGATCTCCGCCAGAGACCATATCCCTAAGCTCTAATACCAACGGTGACACCCCCAAAATAGGTATACATCACCCATTCCAAGTTGCTAAATACAGGGTACAGAAACAACTACAACTTTTATTATTACAATTGTCGTGCAAAATACGACAACACACATGCTGTGAGTTTAAATACAAATATTGCCCTCTAGACAATATCCACACTCAAATAAGTCCTCATTACAATTATTGATACACTATTTTATAAATAGTGAGGACTACTATATATAATAACTGTCATGAAACATCATTTCTCACCCCAACTATTCCCCGCTATATTCTCGCTTCCTAAGAAGAAAAATGGAACAAAAAGGAAAAGGGTGAGCTCAACTAGCTCAGTAAAAAATATTATGTCTAAGATAATGAACAACAAATTATCGTTAGCCTTAAACAAATCAGATAAAATATAATGGACAACCAGTTTTAGATTAATATTCCCAGCGGAAATAATAATTCATTAGAAGAGTTAAGTATAGAATGAAATCTACTATCATCTATGAATTTAAAAGTCCATCATCAATATATTATCCCTGTAACATCAATCAATATACATCTTGCATCAAATATTCATCTTTGCAATACGGGCCAAATATATTCATTTGTATCACCAGTTGGTCATGTTTATCTCAACACCTGTTCATCTTTGCACTACGGGCAAAAGATATTCATCAGGTAATCATTCATATTTGCACTACAGGCTAAAGATATTCATCAAGTATCACCATTAAAGACTGAGGATGATGAAAAATATTTTAGAGAACGAATCCAGTGAGACAAAATGACAAAGATTAGAGATTCATACTTTAGATAATTCAAGTTTAGAAATAGTCTATAATGGAGTAAAATTCAAGAATGAAGACCAAAATATGAATTCAATTTCAAAAAAATAAGGGTCACAACAGATAACTTAGAAGAAAAAAAAGATATTTTTTGTGTGAACAGTATCCGTGAACAGTACCTGTGAACAGTACATGTGAACAGTAACCGTGAACAGTACCCGGTCATAAAAAGTTCCAAATTTGATTAAAAGTTCAGACTAATATTCCTATGAAATGATATTAGATGAAGCTAAATTTCTAATCATTTCAGGAATTATAGAAGCAATACTTACCATAGTAAGTTCAAATTCAAGAATACGAGATGAAATAATATCGCTTCCATAATGTGGAGTATGAAAGAAAATAATATTTTTCACTAGTATTGCAAATAAATAATATCCTTTAACTTAGCAGAAGCTTGAATTTGACTAGAATATCGGATATTATTATGAGAAAATCTTGCAGAAAAACTACGCTCAAATTATTCTTATACTCAAAAAAATACTCACAATACTTTAGGATAAAAATTTCTGTTTTGAAAGTGGTGTGTTGAGGAAGGAGGGGTTATCCCCTATTTATATTGAAACGAAGGGAGAAAAACAGCAGAGCAACCTGCCTAATTTCTCATTCTGCCAACTTTTCATTTTTCAATGCTCAAGGTATAAATTTCAATTGGTTAGGCCCACCACTTGGAACAAGGATTGCAGTAAAGAATGCTCACCAATTTAGAAAACAACTTGCAGGAAGAAAATTAAACCACTTTTTGAAAGAAAAAAAAAAGGAAAGTCGTTGTATTTCTTTTGAAAATCAGTTTGCAAGCATTACTCCACCACCAACCAACTTAGAAAAACAACGGACAAGCTAAACAATTTATTCGCTCCTTCTCTTTAATCACATGCATATATATATATATATATATATATATATATATATATATATATATATATATATATATATATATATATATATATATATATATATATATATATAATAATATTATTATAACTATAAAAATATATTTGAATGAATATTTTATCAGAGAAAAGATAAAATACCAACTTTTAACAAATGTCACATGCAAATAAAATTACTTCGTTTAAATCCACATTGAATAAATATTTCTTATTATATAAATCAATAATTAATTATTCATAAATAATATTACAGAATCACAATAATGACAATCAGGCCGTTCCCAGAAAAGAGGGGGGTTTTCGATAAGGATTTATTCCTATTGGCGCGCAATTAGATGACCTAACCTCTCCTTAACATAACTTTCTAGACATTGCCAATAATGCTATCTAATAATATTATTCAAATAATATAAATTATTGATCTGATAATGGGAAATACTGTGCAGTGACAATTATTGAACAACAATAATATAAAATATCAACACAACAATTATTGAATCAATAAAATAAAATACTGAACAGTAATTACTATAACAATTATAGGGTAATGCCTTCTTACATAAGAATTAATAATTTAAAAATACTGTGCATTACGATGTGCTACTGTGCAACCACGTGTATTACTATATTTTAATCACCGGGTATTGCAACAGTGTTAACGGTAACAATTACGCCGTTATTTATAAAAAATCAAACTTTTTGTTTTCTTCATCCAACAATTATTCTGTTATGGGCCAACAAATGGTTGCGCCGTCGTACGAATATTCCCGACAAAAAGAATATTCCACGACCAAACGAATATTCCCTGACAACAATGAATATTTTATAACAACTTGTTTATTTTGTAAAATTTGCATATTTCACCCATAATCAAAGTATTATATCAATTAACACCTTTTTATTTCAAAATAATGAATATAGGAAATTAAATTTTATTTATAAAAAGTTGGGGTCTTACACTTGTGGTATGACCTTTGTGCGTAGGACATGCTCTTTCCTATTCAAGATCTTGACAGGTACCTCTTCGTACGTTAAGTTTTCGGCTATTTCGTCCGGTTCTAACTCAATAATGTGATTCGGGTCTTTCACATATTTACGTAGCACAGATATATGAAAAATATTATGAACACGAGATATACTTGGAGGTAATGCGAGTCTATAGGCCACATTTCCTACTCGGTCAAGAATTTGAAATGGACCATTAAATCAAAAAGCCAAACTTGGTGAGAAATAAGGCCAAGTGGCCGGCCATGAGAAGCAATAATAAGGGGAGATGAATGTTGTATTAATGGTTCTCTTTAGTTGGTGACCAACTACTAACAACTCCCCCTATGTGTAATTTTTTTTATTGTCCAACACATTAGCATTTATTTCAAGTAAAGCTTGGTGGTTTAATGGGAGACAAAAGAGAGTGAATGAGTAGAGGATTAGTGGGAGAATGAAGGCTATATGGCCGGATATTGAGAAGAGAAAAAGAGAGTGGGTTTGGAAGATGATAATCCAAACTTAATAAAAAATTTAGATATCATTTCTCTTTCATCTTTTTTATTTTCTTCAAGAACTAAGAAAGAAAGAGAGCGAGAGAGTGAGAGAGCTGCCATTCGGCAGCCATGGTGGAGAGAAAGGAGAGTTTTTGGTGAGGCATCCAAGCTCCATGATCAAGCTATGGAGAAGAAGAAGAAGGAGAGCATGGTAATAAAGGTATAAACCCTTTTTGTTTAGTTAATTTTTGATGGTTGTAACTCAAAACATGGAGTTATGTTCTTGATCTTCAAAACTCTAGATCTATATGATTTAGAGTGTTTTATATATGGATCTATCCATTTTAAGTTTCAAAAGATAGATCAAAAGCAAGAAAAGTGAAGCTAGGTTTTTAAAGTGTAGAAAATCTTATTTTTCTTACTCTTGATTGTGTTTAATCTTGTATTTGATTTTTGGTTATTTTGAAGCATGAAGTTTATGATCTTGAACATGAGAATTATAGATCTACTTGTTAAATGGTGTGTTATGCTTAGATCTAACTATTTTGAGTATTAAAAGTTTAATCAAACAAGAAAAACCAAATCCGTTTTTTTGTTTTAAATGAATTAGTGGACTACTGCCCTAAACAGAAAATTCCGGACTTGTTAGGGTGCTCTAAAAATTCTGGACTTGTGATATGTTGTAGTACACTCAATAATCTTTTCATAGACTCCGAAACAGACTAAATCTGACATCGGAGGAGAGAGTTATGGGATTTTCCCAAACTACACAAAGATAAGAAAAACTGTTAAAAGGACAGTTTTGTAACAGCCACTTTCAGGATAATTTCCGGGAGCTTAACTTATCCAAATATGGATTGTGATATATGAAAACTGTAGTTCGGAAAGATAGGAATCCAAAAAAGTGACGGATCATTAATCGGAGTTACATATTTCGTTTTATTTAAGTTTTGGTGAAGGACTCCAAAACTGCCAAAGTGCAAAAAGTTTCTGCTTAAAATTTTTCGGGGGCTGTTTTGGACATTTATTTAATGAGAAAAATTCCAGGCTTTTAGAAAATGAAAATATATGGTATTATGTAGCTCGTGTCCAAAAATGAGCTGATTCCGAGTTAAAACGACCAAGTTATGACCATTACAATTTTTGTAATTTTCCGACGGAAATCGCTATAACCGGAGTTCTACAACTCCGATTGACACGAAATTTAAAATGGAGCATCACGTTAACATATATAAGGTTATGCCAAGAGATGGGAATGTTTGGAGTTAAGCACGAGGTAGCTAATTTCTTAAGCTACGCACTAGAAATTAATTTTTGAAAAATACCAAAGGAAGTTGGAAAATTATGGAAAAATAATTTTTGTGCATGAAATACATGTATATATGTTTGACCAAAGTATATGAGAATAATACATTGATTTGGTATTTTCGTGATATGGATATAGAATACAGCTTGCTGGGTTAGGTAAATTGTGATTCCAGTTTACTGGATTGAAATACAGTTTGATGAATTGAAATTATGTCGAATCAAGTTTGCTGGATTGCAGTTTAGATTGCTGGATTGAAAAGAAGTTGACTGAATTAATGGATTGGTGAATCCAGGTTACTGAATTATAAATTTCGTTGTTAGATAAAGAATCCAGAGTGCTGGATTAGTGTTTGCTTTATTACATGTTAATGAATAATTTATGATATGAAAAGCGAGTGTTAAATCATAAGGGATATGATATAGTGATTGAATAATTATCAAAGGATGATAATAATTTTGATGTGTTAAGTTGTTATCTAAATTTGATTAAGTATTAGATAGTGTTATGGAATAAAATATGTTATACTGATTAAAAGATCAATCTTATAACTGATAGGTCTTTCGTGAGAGATTAAATTAATTTGCGTTGCGGTAATCAACGGTTCAGCCAAGTTTTTCAGTTCTATTATGTTTGTGGATGGAATGTGGTTATGTGTTAAATTACATATCATGCTCTATGAATTGTTAAAAGTCAAAATATGACTAAGTTAATTGGGTTATGGAACTCAATCTATATGTGATTACATGTTGTATGATGTAACTCGATAAATTAGAAATGTATAATGCATGAATGAATGTTTTGTAAGGAATTATTGATGCATGTAGGATATGCATAGTAAAGAATATATGTTGCATGCAGATATGCATATTAAAGGAAATATAGTGCATATAGAATTGTGTGTTATGTGAAACATAATAGATTGTTAAATTTGCTGGACTGTCGAGCTCAATCTTGCAAACATAAACTTTTTGCAGGTTAATGATGTTAGACAATATTATTTGCTATACGGATGATGAAGATTGAGCGATGCATAAATGAATACATTTTCTTGATTTAGAAATGGTATAGATCTATGATTGATAGTTTTATCAAATGTAATTTTCAGCTATGTACAGTTTGAAATGTTGAATAGATAAATAAGGTTTATTTTGAATTGAGAATAGATATGATTCTTAAATAAATGAATCATCGATAGAAAAGATAATGTCAAGTTCAGCTTGGGATATCATGTGCAGCTATTTTGTAAAAAAAATAGTTTGATAAATGTGTTTTAAAGATTATGAATTGTATTTAAGTTAAGGTTACTCGACCTTGGGGATAAGTGTATAAAGTTAAATGTATAAATAATTTATGTTTATATCTTCCGCAAAATAGTTATAGAATGATTAGTGTACCGAATCCGCGCGATTTGGGGCCCGGGTTTGGGAATGCTATAAATTCCACCAAAGATAAATATTTATCCCAACTCCCTTTGAAGTCTAGGACACAGAGTCTTAATAGATCTTCAAGAGTTTGAATAGTCCTCTCTGATTGTCTGTCCGTTTGAGGATAGTATGCCGAACTGAATCGTAAATCTGTGCCCATAGCTTTTTACAAGCTAACCAAAAATCGTGAAGTGAATCTTGGGTCACGGTCCAAAACTATGGATACTGGCATGCTATGCAATCTCACAATCTCATTTACATACATATGAGCAAGACGTTCAAGGGAATAAGTCTCCCGTATCGGCAAGAAATGAGCAGACTTGGTTAATCTATCAACAATAACCCAAATAGCATTTATGCCTTGAGAAACCGTGGGAAGACCCGTAACGAAATCCATGGTAATGTGTTCCCACTTCCATTTCAGAATCTCAAGTGGTTGCAATGGACCCTTAGGCACTTGATGCTCCGCCTTAAGACGTTGACAAGTTAAACACCTCGAGATAAAATTTGCAATCTCTCTCTTCATATTGCTCCACCAAAATGTATGTCGAAGATCAAGATACATTTTGGTACTTCCAGGATAGATTGCAAACGGTGTATTGTGTGCTTCCATCATGATCTTGTACTTCAAATCAGATTTGTTAGGAACACAAAGTCTGGAGTGGACTCGAAGTATTCTATTTCATCAATTCTTGTTTCTGAAATAGCACCTTCTTGTACTTTCTTCTTCATACGCATTAGCTCCGGGCCTGTGGCTTGAGAAACTTTAACTTTATCGATTAAAGTTGGTTCTATGCATACACTTGACATCATCGCGCTCATTTCTGCATATGATCTTCTACTCAACGTGTTAGCTACAACGTTTGCTTTTCCAGGATGGTATTGAATGGTGTGGTCATAATCTTTTAATAGCTCGAGCCAACGTCGTTGCCGCATGTTGAGTTCCTTTTGGGTGAAGAAATATTTGAGGCTTTTATGGTCTGAATATATCTCCAGTTTCTCCCCATATAAATAGTGCCTCCAGATCTTTAGCGCAAAAATGACTGCTGCCAACTCTAGATCATGAGTATGATAATTCCTCTCATATTCTTTAAGTTGTCGCGAGGCATAGGCTATGACTTTCCCATGTTGCATGAGAACAAATCTTAACCCTTTACCTGAAGCATCGCTGTAGATAACAAATCCATCCGAACCAGATGGTATTGTCAGAACAGGTGCCAAAATAAGTCTCCTCTTAAGCTCTTGGAAACTCTTCTCGTATTCCTCGCTCCATAAGAATTTTATAGATTTTCGAGTCAGCTGAGTTAACGGAATAGTAATTTGAGAAAATTCTTCCACAAATCTCCGATAATAACCAGCTAATCCCAGAAAGCTACGTACTTCGGTCACCGACTTCGGTTGCCCCCAACTTTGTATTGCTTCAATCTTCGTCGGGTCAACAGATACTCCATATTTTGACACCACGTGCCCAAGGAATGCTACTTCTTCAAGTCAGAACTCGCATTTCTTCAACTTGGCATATAGCTTGTTTTTACGAAGCCTTTGGAGTACCAGCTTCAAATGGTGCTCATGATCTTCACGGATTTTGAAATATATAAGGATGTCATCAATAAAGACAACAACGAACTGATCCAAATATTACTTTAAAATCCGGTTCATCATATCCATGAAAGCCATAGGAGCATTAGTTAATCTAAAAGACATGACTAAGAATTCATAATGCCTTACCGAGTTCTGAAGGCAGGTTTTGGAATATCCTTAGTTCTAATCTTCAGCTGATGATATCCAGAACGAAGATCGATCTTTGAAAAGAATTGTGCTCCTTGCAACTGGTCAAATAGGTCATCAATACGAGGTAGCGGATACCTATTCTTAATGGTGACATGGTTCAATTCCCAATAGTCAATACAAAGTCGCATACTCCCTTCTTTCTTCTTAACAAATAAAATAGGAGCACCCCAAGGAGATGTACTAGGACGAATGAAACTGATGTCCAACAACTCATGTAGTTGAACCTTTAACTCCTGAAGCTCAATGGGATCCATTCGATATGGGGTTTTAGAAATAGGCTTTGTACCAGGTTCAAGGTCAATAAAAAATTCAACTTCACGTTCTTGGGGTAGACCGGGAAGTTCTTCAGGAAATACGTCAGGAAATTTACTAACAACGGGAATATTATTCAAATCCGACGTGTCTTTATTCAAATCCATAACATGTGCTAAGAAAGCTTGACATCCGTTTTTCAATAAACGAATAGCTTTATGACTTAATATGACAGTAATTGATTTTAATGGTTTAGTTGCTTGAATTCGTACAACAGGTTGGTTAGGAATATGAAAACTAATAACCTTACGAAAATAATCAAAGTCTAATTTCTTCCGGAGTCAAGTTTAAACGTTGAGCACAAGCAGGAGAGATAAATGAATGGGTAGCACCGATATCTAGTAAGGTATAAACTTCACAAGAATTTATGATTAGCTTACCATGAAGGCAGCAGGAGCATTAGTCAATCCATAAGATTATGATCATACCATCCAATACCATGAAGGCAGCAGGAACATTAGTCAATCCAATACTTTATGATCATACCATGAATTCATGATCTTCACGGCTTTTGGAATAAATAAGGAGCATTATGAATTCCTAGTCATGTCTTCACGGCTTGAACTGTTGAAAGATTATGATCATACCATCCAATACCATCCTGGAAAAGCGAACTTAGTAGCTGACGCATTGAGTAGAAGATCATATGCGGGTACGAGTGCGATATTGTCCACGCAAAGGCCCATTTTGTATGACTTGCAAAGGATGGAAGTAGAGTTAAAAACTCCAGGGACCCATGTGATGATGGCAAATATACGAGTAGAACCAACTTTAATTGATAAAGTTAAAGTTGCTCAAGTTACAGACCCGGAGCTGATGCGTATGAGGAAGAAAGTGCAAGAAGGTGATATGCCGGAAACAAGAATCGATGAAGAAGAAATACTTCGAGTCAACTCTAGACTTTGTGTTTCTAACGACCCTGATTTAAAGTATAAAATCATGATGAAGGCGCACACACACCGTTTGCAATCCATCTTGGGAGTACCAAAATGTATCGTGATCTTCGTTATACATTTTGGTTGAGCAATATAAAGAGAGAGATAGCGCTGTTTATCTTAAGGTGTTTAACTTGTCAACGAGTCAAGGCGGAGCATCAAGTACCAAAAGGTCCATTGCAACCACTTGAAATTATAGAATGGAAGTAGGAGCATATTACCATGGATATCGTTACTAGTCTTCCCAAGGTTTCTCAAGGCATAGATGCAATTTGGATCATTGTTGATAGATTAACCAAGTCTACTCATTTCTTACCCATACGAGAAACTTATGCACTTGAACGTCTTACTCGTATGTATATAAACGAGATTGTAAGTTTATATGGTATGCCAGTATCCATAGTTTCTGATCGAGACCCAAGATTCACTTCACAATTTTTGGTTAGTTTGCAAAAATCTATGGGCACGGACTTACGATTTAGTTCGGCATATCATCCTCAGACGGACGGACAATCAGAGAGGACTATTCAAACTCTTGAAGATTTATTAAGACTCTGTGTCCTTGACTTCAAGGGAAGTTGGGACAAGTTCTTACCATTGGTGGAGTTTTCCTACAACAATAGTTATCAAGCAAGTATTGGCATTTGAGGCGTTGTATGGAAAAAAGTATCGTTCTCCAGTATGCTGGGATGAGGTGGGTGAAGCAGCGTTGTTGGGACCGGAGTTGGTACGTATGACTACGAAAAAGATTCAAACGATCCGACAACATATAAAAACCTCACAAGATCGACAAAAGAGTTATGCGGATCTTCATCGAAAGGACGTGAAATTCAATATTCGAGATCATGTGTTGTTACGTGTTGCTCCATGGAAAGGAGTTAAGAGATTTAGAAAGAGAGGAAAGCTCAATCCTTGATTCATTGGCCCATTTCTAATCCTCGATCGAGTAGGAACTGTGGCCTATAGACTCGCTTTACCGCCAAGTATGTCTCGTGTTCATAACGTTTTTCACATATCCATGTTACGTAAATATGTGGAAGACCTGAACCACATTATTGAGTTAGAACCGGACAAAATAGCAGAAGATTTAACATATGAAGAGGTTCCTGTTAAAATCTTGGATAAAAAGGAACATATTCTACGCTCCAAAGTTATACCTCAAGTCAAAGTTTTGTAGAGAAATCACGATGTTGAGGAAATGACCTGTGAGTTAGAATCTGAAATGAAATTAAGGTATCCTTACCTCTTTGACATACCAGGTACGTACCCTAATTTCGAGAGCGAAATTTCTTAAGAATGGGAGGTTGTAAGACCCCAATTTTTATGAATAAAAATGAATTTTCTATAAATATCATTTTTAAATATTATGGAATAAATTTGATATAATGTTTTAGTTGTAGGGTAATATTTATAAATTTTTCAAAGTATGCAAGTTGTTATATAATATTCGATTGATCGGAGAATATTCATTTTAACAATGAATATTCGTACGACGGCACAATCATTGGTGGACCCTACAACAGAATTATTGTCGGATTGAGAAAATGACAAAAATATTTTATTAAAAATAATGGCAGAAGTTTTACCGTTAATATTGTTGAATTACTCGGAAGTAAAAGTACAGTAATACGCTTGGTTGCATAGTAGCACACGATATTGATTATTGATGCTTACGTGAGAAGTCATTCAGTTTTATTCAATTATTGTCAATATTTTATATATTATTAAATCAATAATTGAGATGACAAAATTACTAATATTATTATTTGCAATATTAACGATGTCTAGAAGTTCTGTCAAGGAGAGGTTTGGTCACCTAATTGCGCGCCAATAGGGAGAAATCCTTATTGGAAAGCCCCCTTTTTTTTCTGGAAACGACCTGGTCGATTAATATTGTAAATTATAATAATGATGATAACTGTTGTTAAAAATATTGAGGAGTTTTTTATGAAGTATTTGTGTAAATGTTGATTATTTTATGGATCCCCATTTACCCATTTTCAAAATAATCGGTAAAAAAATATTTAATATAATAAAAGTGGGGCCACATGTGGGGCCCATGTGTCGAAAAAAGAATGGCAGAGATAGTCATGGGAGGAGAATACTAGTAAGATGTATATATGTAATATATATATTTATATATATAAGTGGCCAACTTGTATTATTTATATATATAAAGGTGTTGTATTTTTTTTGTTTTGTTAGATGAAACATCCGTGTTTCTTCAAAATCTCCATTTCGTGAATGTACAATATAAGCATATGTTATATATTTATATAATATATATATTATATTTTATTTAAAAGTTTTTGTTTTATTAGAATATTTTATTAAATCAATATGGACCGTCCGATTAAAAGTAAATCAATCTGGATCGTTCATGAATTAGTTACTATGCAGTCCATTCTTCTATAAATAGAAGCTCATTCCTTCATTATTTCTTACGAATTTACTGAAACTCTAGAGAGAAAAATTATAGAGAGAAAGAAGAAAAGTATTCTGTTACTTCACTACTCCTACATCCAGTACTCTTGTGCATAAGGTAAGGGGTATTATTTCTTTCTTTCGTCTTCATGAAGAGAACTTCTGTTATTCCATTCTTTATTATTATGTTGGAATAACCTGTCTATGTGAAGTACCACATACTTGGTGAAATTCTTCTGTTATTCCATTCTTTATTATTCTATTGGAATATCTTGTCTGTGCGTTTTACGTCGGACCTGGTTCCGTCTTTATTATTCTGTTGGAATATCCTGTCTGTGCGTTTTACGCCGGACCTGGTTCCGTCTTTATTATTCTGTTGGAATAACCTGCCTGTGTGATATATCGCATGTCTGGTGATTTTTTTTTGTTATTCTATTCTTTATTATACTCAGTTGGTTAAAATTTTGACTTCTATACTCCATGAAATTAGTGGAATATCCTTGATATTTGCGCTTCATCAGTATCTTTTCATGAAAATATTCTTCTGAGCATTCTTGAATTTTATTCTATAAAGAAGTATCATATTGATAATTTGGACATTATTAGTTCTTGGTTAAATTAATTCTTGAACTTGTTTTATTGAATTCTTATATCATTGTCAACATCCTCATGTTTATATTATGTTGAAAGTCATCTGTGGCCTGTAGTGCATAGATGGACTTGGTATGATTATGACCAGGGATTATTCGGTGTAATCGTGACCGTAATGTTACAAATGATGTGACAAAAGTCCTCATTGGCCCGTAGTGTATTGATGGACAGTTGTTGGCATGATCATGACCATTGATGAATACAAGAATATCCTTGGCCCGTAGTGCATGGATAATTTGTGGTCATGACCCTAAAGAATATCTTTGGCCGTAATGCAGGGATGATGTGGATTATTTATTAAGCTGAGTCTCAGCGATAAAAAGTGATGAAAAACCCTTTTTAAATCATAAAAGATAGTAGATTTTATTCTCTACTTGACTCTTTTAATGGATTGCTTGTTCTGCTACAGTTAAACTTGATGTCTATTGTATTTTATCAGTTTAACATTATTGAAGGCTAATGATAATTTATCCTACATTATCTTAGTCATAAAATTTCCTACCGGGTTAGTTGAGCTCACCCTTTCTTTCATTGTTCTCTTCAGGAAATGAGAATATAGCTGGAACGAGTAAGGGAACGGAGTGACGGTCCAGATGATAGTATTAGAAGTTTTCACTATTCTGTGCAATAGTGTGATAATAAATGTATTGAGGACTTATTTTGAGTTTGCGTACTGTCTAGAAGTCAATGATTGTATTAAAACTCACAGCTCATGTTGTATATTTAAGTTTGTATATGAATTTTGTACCATGTATTTGATGACTCAGAATAGGTGATGTATACCTATTTTGGGGGCATCATAGTTGGTATCAAAGCTTAGGGATATGATCCCTAGCTGAGATGTGAGACAAGAACTCGGAGGGCAGAGAAGGGAAATTCCTTCGCTAGTATGACCTACCTAAGTTTATTTGATATTTAATTGGTCGGTCAGAGTATAGGGATAATATGTGATATGTTATTTAACCCTTGTTTTGTGGCAGTATTTGAAAATAACATCCAAAAATGTTGAGAATATCAATGGAGCACAGGAGACCGTTGAGTCTCCACAGATCAATAATCAGGATAATGTGCATCAGGAAGGCGACATTCCTCAGACAAACAACAACACTAACCAAATGATGAATGATGGAATGTTCAGAGGCTTTATGCAATTCATGCAACATCAGGCAAGAGCGACTCCTGTCCAAATTACAGGTGGAAATACTGGCAACTCTCGGACGGTCACCGCCAAGCAGTTTAAGGAATTGGGACCACCGAAGTTTTTTTGGAGAGTCAAAACCACTTAAGGCAGAGACGTGGATTAAAAAGATCAACAAGATATTTGATGTCTTGGGATGCTCTGAGGAGAAAAAGGTTCCCTTTGCCACCTTCATGTTGCGGGCAGAGGCAGATTACTGATGGGAATCTGTAAAGCGTACTCAACCCGCCGCACTGAAGATGTCTTGAGAGAAGTTTCAAGAACTGTTCAATGACAAGTACTTTCCTGAAAGTATTCGTCATATGAAAGAGATAGAGTTCATCAAGCTGGAGCAAACCAACATGACCGTGTTGCAGTACGAAGCCATGTTTGCCGAGTTGTCCCGGTTTGCATCCCATTTGGTTGATAATGAAGAGAGAATGGCGCGAATATTTTTAAGAGGTTTAAAACCTGAGATACGTCAATATCTTATCTCTCATAAATTGTGTTTGTATTCAGATGTTAATATGGCTCAGTTATTGGAACGTGATAATGAGTCAACCCAACCAAAAGATAGCAGCCGGCAAAATGATAATACTAGTGAGAGTAGTCATCGAAGCGGTGACAACAAGCGTGGAGGGAATCAATAGGTCAGAAATGGTAAGAATGGACATTTCAAGAAGAGGAGATTCAACAATGATGGAAAGACGTCAGCATCAGCACCTGTCGTTAAGGAAGGAGAATGACCACCTATCATATGCTTCAAATGTGGAGGAGAGGGACACATCAGTCCAAACTGCGCGATGCCATCCAAAGCATGTTACAATTGTGGAAGAGAAGGTCACCTGGCCCAATTTTGTCGTGCACCAAAGATAAGTCCAGCTGGGATGGAGGCATCAAAGGCCGTCCCAGACAAGACAAAACCGGTAGTTCAAGGGAGAATATTTGTCGTGACCTCCCAAAAAGCAAGGAACCCGAACGAGGTCATCACGGGTAAGCTTATCACTCAGTTGGTTAAAGTTTTGACTTCTATACTCTATGAAATTAGTGGAATATCCTTGATATTTGCGTTTCATCCAGTATCTTTTCATGAAAATATTTTTCTGAGCATTTTTGAATTTTACTCTACAAAGCAGTATCATGTTGACACTTTGGACGTTATTGAATTCTGGATAAATTAATTCTTGAACTTATTTTATTGGATTCTTATTTCATTGTCATCATCCTCATGCTTATATTATATTGAAAGTCATCTGTGGCCTGTTGTGCATAGATGGACTTGGTATGATTATGACCAGGAATTATTCGGTGTAATCATGATCGTATTGTTACAAATTATGTGGTAAAAGTCCTCATTGGCCCGTAGTACTTTGATGGACAGTTGTTGACATGATCATGACCATTGATGAATACATGAATATCCTTGGCCCGTAGTGCATGGATAATTTGTGGTTGTGATACTAAAGAATATCCTTGGCCGTAGTGCAGGGATGATGTGGATTATTTAATAAGCTGAGTCTCGGCGATAAAAGTGATGAAAAATCTTTTTATATCATAAAAGATAATAGATTTAATTCTTTATTTGACTCTTTTAATGGATTGCTTGTTCCGCTGCAGTTAAACTTGATGTTTGTTATATTTTATCAATTTAACATTGTTGAAGACTAATGATAATTTATTCTACATTATCTTAGTCATAATATTTCTTACTGGACTAGTTGAGTTCACTCCTTTCTTTCACGGTTCTCTCCAGGAAATGAGAACGTAGCCGGGACTAGTTGGGGAACGAAGTGACGGTCCAGATGATAGTATTAGTAGTCCTTACTATTCTGTTAAATAGTGTGACAATAAATGTAATGAGGACTCCTTTGAGTGTGGATATTGTCTGGATGACAATATTCTTATTAAAACTCTCAATTTATGTTTTGTCGTATTTTACACGATAGCTGTATTATTAAGTTGTATTTGTATTCTGTACTATATATTTGGCGACTCAGAATAGGTGATTGTATACCTATTTTAGGGGGAGTCACAGATATGATGCAGCAAATATTGTAGTAATAATTGAGTATAGCTGAGTGACTTCTCACGTAAGCATTAATAATCAATACCGTGTGCTACTATGCAACCACGCGTATTACTTTCTTTTTACTACCGGGTAGTTCAACAGTTTAACGGTAAAACTTCCGCTGTTATTTTTATAAAAAGATAATTATGTCGTTTTCTAACTACAACAATACTTCAGTTGTGGGGTCCACCAATGATTGTGCTGTCGTACGAATATTCCCTGTTAAAAAGAATATTCCCCGACCAATTGAATTTTATATAACCACTTGCTTACTTTGCAAAATTTGTAAATATTACCCACAACTATAACATTATATCAAATCCACGCCATAATATTCAAAAATATATTTTGAGAAAATTATTCTTTATTCATAAAAGTTGGGGTCTTACAACTTCCCCTTCTTATGAAATTTCGTCCTCAAAATTAAGGTGCGTACCTGGTATGTTGAAGAGGTGAGGATACCTTGATTTCATCTCAGATTCTAACTCCCAGGTCATTTTCTCTAAATCGTGGTTTCTCCACAAAACTTTGACTTGAGGTATAACTTTAGAGCGTAGAATATGATCCTTCTTATCCAAGATTTTAACAGGTAACTCTTTATACGTTAAATCTTCCTCTATCTTATCTGTATCTAATTCAATAATATGGTTCGGGTTTTTCACATATATATGTAACATAAATATGTGAAAACGTTATGAACACGAGACATACTTAGCGGTAAGGCGAGTCTATAAGCCACAGTTCCTACTCGATCGAGGATTAAAAATGGGCCAATGAATCGAGGATTGAGCTTTCCTCTCTTTACAAATCTTATAAATCCTTTCCATGGAGCAATACGTAATAACACATGATCTCCAATATTGAATTCCACGTCTTTTCGATGAAGATCAGCATAACTTTTTTGTCGATCTTGTGAGGTTTTTAGACGTTGTCGGATCGTTTGAATCTTTTCCGTAGTCATAAGTACCAAATCCGGTCCCAACAACGTTGCTTCACCCACCTCATCTCAGCATACTGGAGAACGACACTTTCTTCCATAAAAGGCCTCAAATGGAGCCATGCCAATACTTTCTTGATAACTATTGTTGTAGGAAAACTCCACCAATGGTAAGAACTTGTCCCAACTTCCCTTGAAGTCAAGGACATAGAGTCTTAATAAATCTTCAAGAGTTTGAATAGTCCTTTCCGACTGCCCATCCGTTTGAGGTTGATATGCCGAAATAAATTGTAAATCCGTGCCCATAGCTTTTTGCAAACTAACCCAAAATCTTGAAGTGAATCTTGGGTCTCGATCAGAAACTATGGATACTGGCATACCATGCAATCTTACAATCTCATTTATGTACATACTAACAAGATGTTCAAGTGTAAAAGTTTCTCGTATCGGTAAGAAATGAGCAGACTTGGTCAATCTATCAACAGTGACCCAAATCGCATCTATGCCTCGGGATACCTTGGGAAGACCGGTAATGAAATCCATGGTAATGTGCTCCCACTTCCATTCTAGAATTTCAAGTGGTTGCAATGGACCTTTTGGCACTTGATGCTCCTCCTTGACTCGTTGACAAGTTAGACACCATGAGATAAACCCCGCTATCTCTCTCTTCATATTGCTCCACCAAAATGTATATCAAAAATCATGATACATTTTGGTACTCCCAGGATGGGTTACAAACGGTGTGTTGTGCGCCTCCATCATGATTTTATAGTTCAAGTCAGAATTGTTAGGAACACAAAGTCTGGAGTTGACTCGAAGTATTCCTTCTTCATCGATTCTTGCTTCCAGAATAACACCTTCTTGCACTTTCTTCTTCATACGCATCAGCTCTAGGTCTTTAGTTTGAGCAGATTTAACTTTATCGATTAAAGTTGGTTCCACTCGTATATTCGCCATCATCACATGGGTCCCTAGAGTCTTTAACTGTATTTCCATCCTTTCCAAGTCATACAAAATGGGTCTTTGCGTTGACAATATTGAACTCGTACCCGCATATGATCTTCTATTCAATGCGTTAGCTACTACGTTCGCTTTTCCATGATGGTATTGGATGGTATGATCATAATCTTTCAACAACCCAATCCATCGTCATTGCCGCATGTTGATTTCCTTTTGAGTGAAGAAATATTTGAGGCTTTTATGATCCGTATATATCTCCACCTTCTCTCCATACATGTAATGCCTCCAAATCTTAAGCGCAAAAACGACTGCTGCCAACTCTAGATCATGAGTAGGATAATTCCTCTCATA
This sequence comes from Panax japonicus, assembly GCA_020205505.1. NCBI lineage: Eukaryota > Viridiplantae > Streptophyta > Magnoliopsida > Apiales > Araliaceae > Panax > Panax japonicus. The sequence continues at coordinate 3,451,103 of CM035110.1, read as the reverse complement.
TTCTTTGAGTTGTCGAGAGGCATAGGCTATGACTTTCCCATGTTGCATGAGAACACATCCTAACCCTTTGCCTGAAGCATCATTGTAGAAGACAAATCCCTCCGAGCCAGATGGTATTGTCAGAACAGGTGTTGAAATGAGTCTCCTTTTGAGTTCTTGAAAACTCTTTTCACATTCCTCGCTCCAACCGAATTTTGTATCTTTTTGAGTCAGCTGAGTTAATGGAGTAGCGATTCGAGAAAACCCTTCTACGAATCTCCGATAATAACCAGCTAAGCCGAGAAAGCTACGTACTTCGGTCACTGACTTAGGTTGCTCCCAGCTTTGAATTGCTTCATTCTTTGACGGGTCAACAGATATTCCATGATTTGATATCACGTACCCAATGAATGTAACTTCCTCAAGCCAGAACTAGCATTTCTTCAACTTGGCATAAAGCTTGTTTTCACGAAGCTTTTAGAGTATCAGCCTCAAGTGTTGCTCATGGTCTTCACGAGTTTTGGAGTATATGAGGATGTCATCAATAAAGACGACCACAAAGTGATCCAAATAATCCTTGAATACTCGGTTCATCATATCCATGAAAGCAGCAGGAGCATTAGTCAATCCAAAAAACATGACTAGGAATTCATAATGCCCATACCGAGTTTTGAAAGCAGCCTTTGGAATGTCATCAGTTTTAATATTCAACTGATGATATCCGGAACGAAGATCAATCTTTGAAAAGAATTTGGCTCCTTGCAACTGGTCAAACAGGTCATCAATACGAGGCAACAAGTACCTATTTTTGATGGTGACATGATTCAACTCCCGATAATCAATACAAAGTCGTATATTTCCATCTTTCTTCTTCACGAATAGAACAGGAGCACCCCAAGGAGACGTACTAAGACGAATGAAACCAATGTCTAACAATTCCTGTAGTTGGGTTTTTAACTCCTGAAGTTCAATAGGAGCCATTCGATATGGGGCTTTGGAAATGGGTTTTGTACCGAATTAAAGGTCGATACAAAATTCAATTTCACGCTCTAGGGGTAGGCCAGGAAGTTCTTCAGGGAATACGTTAGGAAATTTATTAACAATAGAAATATTATTCAAATCTGACGTATTTTTATTTAAATCCGTGACATGGGCTAAGAAAGCTTGATATTCTTTTTTCAATAAACGAATAGCTTTATGACTTGATATGACAGTGATTGATTTTAGTGGTTTGGTTGCTTGAATTCGCATAATAGGTTGGTTAGGAATATGAAAGCTAATAACCTTACGAAAATAATTGATTTTAGCATGATGAGTAGTTAACCAATCAACCCCTAAAATCACATCAAATGCAAGTATTTTCAAAGAAATAAGATCGACAAGTAACGTGCGGTTACCGATTTGAATCAAACAAGACTTATAAACCGTGGATGTAATGAAGGTTTCTCCCAACGGAGTTTCAACAGATAAGTCAAAGTCTAATTTCTCTGGAGTCAAATTTAAATGTTGAGCGCAAGTAGGAGAAATAAAGGAATGGGTAGAACCGGTATCAAATAAAGTATAAACTTCGCTAGAGTTTATGATTAGCTTACCCGTGATCACCTCGTTCGGATTCCTCGCTTTTTGGGAGGTTACGACAAACGCTCTCCCTTGAACTACCGATTTTGTCTTGTCTAGGACACCCTTTGATGCCTTCATCCCAGCTGGACTTGACTTTGGTGCACGACAAAATTGGGCTAGGTGACCTTCTTTTCCACAATTATAACACGCTTTGGACTGCATCGTGCAGTTTGGACTTATGTGTCCTTCCCCTCCACATTTGTAACATACGGCCGGTGGTCGTTCTCCTTCCTTAACAACAGGTGCTGGTGCTGACGTCTTTCCATCCTTGTTGAATCTCCTCTTCTTGAAATGTACACTCTTATTTTCATGGCCATGATTACCACCGAAGTGATTACCATTTCTGGCATGTTGATTCCCTTCACGTTTGTTCTCACCGCTTCAATGACTGCTACCACTGGTATTATCGACTTGTCGGTTGCTCTCTCTTGGTTGGGTTGACTCATTATCGCACTCCAATAACTGAGCCATATTCATAACATCTGAATACAAACACAGTTTGTGAGAAATTAGGTATTGACGTATCTCGGGTTTCAAACCTCTTAGAAACATTCGCGTCATTCTCTCCTCATTATCAACCAAGTGGGACGTAAACTGAGACAACTCGGCAAACTTAGCTTCGTACTGCGCCACGATCATATTGTTTTTCTCAATCTTGATGAACTCTACCTCCTTCATGTGAAGAATACTTTCAGGAAAGTACTTGTCATTGAAAAACTCTTGGAACTTCTCCCAAGACATTTTGAGTGCGGCAGGTTGAGTACGCTTTACAGATTCCACTAGTAATTTGCCTCTGCTCGCAACATGAAGGTGACAAAGGGAACCTTTTGCTCCTTGGAGCATCCAAAGACATCAAATATCTTTTTGATCTGTTTTATCCATGTCTCTGCCTTAAGTGGTTTTGGCTCTCCAAAAATCTCTGGTGGTCCCAGCTCCTTGAACTGCTTAGCGGTGACCGTCCGAGAGTTGTCAGTGTTTCCACCTGCATTTTGGACAGGAGCCGCTTTCGCCTGATGTTGCATGAATTAGATAAAGCCTCTGAACATCCCATCGTTCACCATTTCATCGGTGTTATTGTTTACATGAGGATTATTGTCTTCCTGTTGCACATTATCCTGGGCATTAATCTGTGGTGACTCAACGGTCTCATGTGCTTCATTGTTTATCTCAACATTTTTGGATGTCATTTTCAAATACTGCCACAAAACAAGGGTTAATTAACATATCACATATTATCCATATACTCTGACCGACCAATTAAATACCAAATAAACTTAGGTAGCTCATACTAGCGAATAAATTCCCCGTCTCTCCCCTCCTAGTTCTTATCTCACATCTCAACCAAGGATCATATCCCTAAGCTTTGATACCAACTGTGACGCCCCCAAAATAGGTATACATCACCCATCTTGAGTCGCCAAATATATGGTACAAAATTCAAATACAACATAATTATACAATAGTCGTGTAAAATACGACAAAATATAATCTAAGAGTTTTAATAAGAATATTGTCATCTAGACAATATCCACACTCAATGAAGTCCTCATTATATTTATTGTCACACTATTTAACAGAATAGTGAGGACTACTAATGCTATCATCTGGACTGTCACTCCGTTCCCCGACTAGTCCCGATTACGTTCTCATTTAATTTCCTGAAGAGAACATTGAAAGAAAGGGTGAGCTCAACTAGCCCAGTAAAAAATATTATGACTAAGGTAATGCAAAATAAATTATCATTAGGCTTCAACAATGTTAAACTAATAAAATATAATAGACATCAAGTTTAACTGCAGCGGAATAAGCAATCCATTAGAAGAGTCAAGTAGAGCATGATATCTACTATCTTCTATGTTTTAGAATGTTTTCATCAATTTTTATCGCTGAGACTCAGCTTAATAAATAAACCACATCATCGAATCATCCCTGCACTACGGGCCAAGGATATTCATTAAATCATCAATGGTCATGACTATACCGAATAATCCCTGGTCATAATCATACAAAAAAATTGTCCATCAATGCACTATAGGCTACTGAGGACTTTTACCACATCATTTGTAACATTACAGGTAATGATTATACCGAATAATCCCTGGTCATAATCATGCCAAGTCCATTGATGCACGTAAGTCAAAAATGACTTTCATCACAATATAAACATGAGGATGATGACAATGACATAATAATTCAATAAAACAAGTCCAAGAATAAATTTTAAAGATTTATAAGTTAATTTATCTTGAAATCAATTACGTCCAAATTGTCAACATGATACTGCTTTGTGGAGTAAAATTCAAGAATGCTCAGAAGAATATTTCCATGAAAAGATACCAGATGAAGCGCAAATATCTAGGATATTCTACTAATTTCATGGAGTATAGAAGCTAAAACTTTAACCAAATGAGTATCATAGAATATATGAAAATACAAATAGATTTTCACCCGCCATGCGGTAATCCACGTAGACAGATCATTTCCACAATTTAATAAGGAATGAATACGAAGGATCATTCACCATGCATGTGATAATCCACATAGACAAGTTATTCCAACAGAATAATAAAGAATGGAACCAGGTCATGCGTAATCCGCACAGACAGGATATTCCAACAGAATAATAAAGAATGGAATAACAGAAGAATTCACCATACATGCGATAGACCGCACAGACAGGTTATTTCAACAAAATAATAAAGAATGAAATAACAGAAGAATTTCACCATGTATGCGGTACTTTGCATAGACAAATTATTCCAACATAATAATAAAGAATGGAATAACAGAAGCTCTTTTCATGAATACGAAAGAAATAATATCCCTTACCTTAAAAGAAACTAAATATTGGAATAGTGAGGTAGCAGACTTCTCTTCTTCTTTCTCTCTATAATTTCTCTCTATAATAATTGCTCTATAGCTTTAGTGAATTGGTGAGAAATGAAGGAAGAATGAGCTTCTATTTATAGAAAAATATAGTTTCGATAATTGCACGTTTTGGGGCTCGAAATATTACAGTACAATACCTTCAACTTTTCTTTCATTTTTAATTTAGTCCTACAAGTATTATCAAACTTGCACCACCTCCCCTAATAGTAAATAATGTGAATCAATAGTTATAATCATGTGAAAATACGAATTACAGTATAGTACCTCCATCTATACCTCCATTTTTAACTTAGTCATGCAAGTATTATCAATGTTGCACCAACTCCCCTAATAGTACAAGAATGTGAATCAATAGTACACACATGTGAATAAATAGTTATAATCATGTGAATTAATAGCAATTAATTCCTCATTTATCCGGTTAATTACCCGACTAGTCAGTATAACTTTCAGACATCAATTAATATTGAAATAAATGTCGATTTCTACTAACACTAATAATTCCAACCTAATGAAACTATTAATTTTATCTTTAATCAACACGAACTTATTCATCATTAATATTATAACTCACAATATTTAACAACCAGGTCGTTCTCAGGAAAGAGGGGGCTTTCCGATAAGGATTTCTACTTATTGGCGCGCAATTAGATGACCAAACCTCTCCTTGACAGAACTTCTAGACATTATAAATATTACAATTTAATAATATGAATAACTTTGTCGTCTCAATTATGGATTTAATAATATATCATATAATGCGGATGATACTGTAACAATAATCGAATCAATAATATGAGAGATATGATGCAGCAATTACTGTAGCAATAATTGAGTATAACTGAGTGACTTCTCACGTAAGCATCAATAATCAATATCGTGTGCTACTATGCAACCACGCGTATTACTGTACTTTTACTACCGGATAGTTCAACAGTTTAACGGTAAAACTTTCGTCGTTATTTTTATAAAAAGACAATTATGTCGTTTTTTAACTACGACAATACTTCTGTTGTGGGGTCCACCAATGATTGTGTCGTCGTATGAATATTCTCTGTTAAAACGAATATTCTCCAACCAATCGAATATTATATAACCACTTGCTTACTTTGCAAAATTTATAAATATTACCTACAACTATAACATTATATCAAATTCACACCATAATATTCAAAAATATATTTCGAAAAAAATTATTCTTTATTCATAAAAGTTGGAGTCTTACACAATTTTCTCGTATACACTTCCTATATAATTATTTTTTTTGATACATTTACATATTTTTTATATTCTAATTGTAGTCATAAGAATAAAGCAAACTACACCATCATATAAAGTTGAGTCGTTGACTGTTATTATGTGCAACTTTTAGCCTTTTAGGGCAATGAATTTTACTTTTGTGGACTGATCCACATTAAGCAATTGATAGATTGTCAAAAACAAAGGAATAAAGTTCTAACTTCCCAGGTTTTGGTAAATACATTAAGAGCCCATTCAACAACTTATAAGTTAGTTAAATCAACTTATAAGTTCTTTTTTTACTGTTGAAATATTTGAAAGTGACTTATTTTTTAACTTATAAACTCTTTTTGATAAGTATCAAATTCTAAATTATTAAAACATGACTTATAAGTCATTTTAAAATAATAAGTTTGACTAAATGTAAAGACTATTTTGCATTTATTTTAATAATATTTACATCTTATTTTAACTTATAAGTCATTTTAGCCAAACATCTTCACATTTTATTTTAACTAGGGTTGCAAATAATTCGATCTGAACTTTGTCGAACTCGAACACAATAAGTTGAACTTGAACATATTCGAGTAACACGATCGAATCAACACACATGCGAATTCAGATAATTAGTTGTTCATGAACAGTTCGCGAACATAGTCGAATATCATCGTGTTCGCGAATATTATCATGCTCGCGAACATAGTCGAATATCATCAACGCACTGACGCAACAATTAGGCTCTAGCACCTCATGAGCTACTCGCAAATCACTCGAATTGAACTCGAAGTCGAACCGATTTTGAATTGTTCACGAACAAGTCGAATTGAATCACATGGTTCGCAAACATGTTCGATCAAGCAATCGAATATGATGCCATGTGCGATTTGCGAACTCGATTAAGCAAGACATTCCAATCGAACTCGAATCTAACCGAACTTATTCGCCAACGATTCGATTCGTTTACAGTCCTAATTTTAATTTAATTTTTAATTTATAAATCAAAAGGGTGTTAAAAACTTTTATATGTAAATTATTTATAAGTCATATTAAATTTTAACTTAAGTTATTTTAAAATAAGTGATGTCCGAATAAAGTAACTTTTTATTCTTTGGATTATATATTATCACTTGAGGGAATTCCTATACTAGCAAAATGAGCTGGCGCGTTAACATAAAATTATTGCTGCTAATTATTTTGGTCAACATAGACATATATGATTGTGTGTTTCTCCATTACAAATTTTAAAGATATATATTTGGCTCATGTTTACTTACATATAATGAGTATTAATTTAGCAACTGTGACATGGTGGAACTGTCACAGTAAAATTAAAAATATTATAAATTTAAATTATTTACTATTATTAGTAAAATTTGATATAGTAGTATTTTATGTTGTTTTGGGCCACTATGTTGTGTTTTGATAGGCCTGAGCCCAGTAGATGTCGGAGCATCGTTCCAAGTTTGATCATTTAAAAAACTTAACCCATCTACTAGATTTTAGTCTTCTAGACATTCACATATGGTCTTGTCTCTCCTTCGTCCAGATTCATGTTTCTAAAAACGAAAATCATATACTCGTAACTCCTCCGTCGCTAATTATTTGACGTTTTAAAATTTTTTATTTGTCTTTAATTATTTGACGTTTGTTTAAATCTAAGAGAATTAATGATAATTTTTTCATAATTATCCCTCATTAAACTCTCTCTCCTTATCCCAACAAAAGATTTAAGGGTATTATAGACAATTGAGTACTATATTTAATATTTTTCAATCATTATTTTAATTCTTGTGTCCGCCTCTAAAACATCAAATAATAAGGAACGGAGAGAGTACATGTCACGAACTTGAACTGTGACCAATATGTGATTGTATTACACTAAATTAAATTGGGATCCTTCTTAATTTTTATATATTATGTATGCGCACATATATTATAATCATAATTCCACTGAAATATTTTAAGAAACTTTAATTTAAAATGTTCAAAAAATCATAGCAATTAGCACAGTGATTCAAGGTCGCCATGGATAGAGCCGTAAACTTGGATATCCTATCTTACATCCTAAGATAGAAAGACTCATGGAATTTATATTACTATTATTAATTATTTCTTTTCTTATAATTTATTTTTTAAAATTTTATAAATTTTAATTTTAACTCGCACAATTTACTACTCGTCAGATGGAATCCATTTGGTAGCTGTAGTGCTCCGTGCAGCACTGAATCATCTCTCTATTTTTCATCGTTTGCACATCAATGTTATCGAACCGAAAAAAATACTACTACCTGTTTTATTTCCATCTTCTTAACCATTTTCTCACTCTCACGTTCCGCCCTCTGTATCTCCGCTTTGATCTCTTCGAAATCCCAATACGAGATGGTGGCTCTTTCGAATTCATTGCTTTTGACAAAAAATTCTCATACCCATTTATCATCTGGTAACTTTTCATCGCTTTTTATTTTGTTACTCGATCTATCTGTCTGTAATCCTTCATTTTCTCATAATTCATTGTTACAAATTGTTCTGCTGTTTGCTGTAATTTAATTATTATTATCTGTAGATCTTTCTAGCTTTATCTTCTCTGTGTATTATAGCTTCTGGGGTTCATTGTTAAACTTTATTCCCACTTAACTCCAAGTTTTTCTTTAATGAACTAAACCTTGCTGTTCAAATCTTATCGACTTCCCTTATTTAAGGTTGTATAATTTCCCCCTAGTTTGGGTACTTGAGAAATTGCTATATAACTATAATTTTTTTTTCCTGACTCTTGTCCGAGAACCGAAATGAGCTTCAAAGATGAGCTCATTCGGGTTTGACATATGTGTATTTTCAGTGTTTGCTGCTTCTGTAGTTTGGTATTTGAATTGTAAGGGTGGTGTTTTTTGTCTATATTATTTAAGAACCATTCTTATCATCCTGAGAGTTTACCAGTTGCCAAGTTTAAATGGTGTTGGATGTGTGGAAAGGACTAGTAGCTCATTCTGGGTGTCTCTTGTGAGGGACAGGAGGAACGGGGACTCTTTTGTGAATAGAAAGGTGATTGCTACTTAGAAGAGTAGGGAGGAGGATTTGAAGAAGTTGGAAAGGTCTATATAAGCAATGGGAGAAGGGGGGCAAGGAGGGGGAAGGAAAGGGGAACTGATGTTGCATTAGTTTCCAAATGAGAGTTTGTGGGAGAGTTTACCTTTTGTTTTGAGCTTTCTTGTGAGAGACGGGGTTCTGATGTTACAGGGACCTCCAGCTTTGGTGTTTTGCAGGCTGTATTTTTTTTCTGGGTCTGTTTGCTTTTGTATATTCTTGGTGTACTGGGTTGGTGCCCCCTTTTGTCTCTGTTGTGTTTTATATAATGTTTTACATATCAAATATAAAATGGAAATGACTAATAGTTATCAAATATTGGATTAGGTTGAACTATTCAGGTAGTGTCTCTTTGGTGACAGTTTTCCGTGTTTAACTGTTTGCTATAACATTTTGAAAAGGTTTTATATTTGCGTGAATCTTGATTAGTTTTGTTGAAAGCAAAATTTAGCATTTTTGTTTAATTGTGACTAGGTCACCCGAGTATCTGTTAATTTAGGTAAAGCTTTTGAAAGATTCACTTATATTTTGGTAGGGTGGGGTAGGATATTAAGGGTATACATGATAAATATGCGCTGAACATGGACAGTAATTGGTTGGCAACATGCTGTGTTTCTGCCCAACATTATTTTAGATTCTTTATAATAAGGGAAACTACCACATGCTTTATTCAAAGAGAGAGAAAGAGAAAGAGAAAAAATAATTATGGAATAACAGTTATACCCTATGTGGAAAATTTGGTACCTCAATAATATTAACTATTAGAAATTTTAATTTATTGAACATTACTAATGAGATCTTTTACTTTAGACTGCTTTTGTGATATTCAATTGTGATTTTTTAACCATCTTAATCTTTCGTTTTGTTTTTGTTAAAGCCTCTCATTTGAAGTCAGCTGACCATTGTACTGGAAGTGGACTTACCAACTTGTCATTCAAGAATAGTTGGCTTTTCACTAAAAGGGCACTCACTGTTCAAGCAAGCTATAGGTATTAATCTTGTGGTCTTATTCGTCTGTTTTATTGAGGCTATGTTATGCAAACTTTAAGTTCAAGTAGTTGCATTATTGGTGTAGTTATTCAGTATCAGATTTTTTTATTTGGTATAATGTATGACAAAAAGTTCTAAGACACAATTTCTTTATGTAATTACAGTGATGGTGGAAGACCAAGCAGTGGAAGCATCTTCATTAGTGGTTTTGTGTTGGGAGGAATAGTTGTCGGCACACTTGGAGCTGTATATGCACCTCAGGTGTTTGATTAACCTACCATAATTAGCTTTTCATCTGGATGAGTAATTGTTGCAAGGGGTGCTACATATACCTCTGCTGTCAATTGGTGCATAATTCTTGTTAATTTATATGATCATGTGAATCTGAGTACAAGTTACTAAGTGTATTTTTTAAAGCAAAACGGGCTTGGTTTTGGAGGAACTGGTGCTGGTTGTTATTTAATAGCTACAAGCAAAAATCACTTTATACTGACTTTTATCTTTTACAGATCAGCAAGGCATTAGCCGGAGCCGACAAAAAAGATTTAATGAGGAAGCTGCCCAAATTCATATATGATGAGGAGAAAGCTTTGGAGGTAGACAAATTTCTACATTCTATCTTTGAGCCATTTTAAGATAGATTACCCTCCCCCCCCCCCCCAAAAAAAAAAAAAACAATAAATAAAGGAGTGACCTTTATGTTTTGATGGTGATTATATTTTACGTGAATTTTTTCCATGTTAAATTACTTGGAATTTTACTAAATGAGATATTATCACATTACTTTTAATTATGGTCTTTCTACACATTCAAGCCATCTTTTCCCTGTGGAGAAATTTTTTGTCACTATGCCTGAAACAAATGGATAGTAGAACAGAAAGTGATAATTGTTTTGATTAGTAGAATGGGTTATTTTGCAACCACATAGACATAGTCGTAGGATATGCATGTGTTTGTAAATATTAGTCAAAACAAAAATGCAAAGAGAGAAAAAGTTAGGCAGTTAATAAGAAATCACGAGTTCACTCAAAGAGCCTTTCTGCCAACTATACAGAATGAGTACATAAATCATTTTCTGCATATCCACTATGTATAATTAGTGAACTCCTGAAGCACTACTTTAAGTTTTCTTACACATGTTAAAGTAGATCTAGGCAAGGCAACACCTCTTTTATTTTCTTATTGTAGAATAATTGAAGATTATAAGAAACTTTTGCCATCAAAATTTCAGTGTCAACTGAAGTTCTGCTTAAGCCTTTTTTTTGGTCTTTCTTTTTAGTTCTTGAACTTTTAGATTCTTTCAGTGTCTATTCTTTGTTTATTTAAATTTTTTCTGTAATATGCTCTTCTATAGTTTTCCTGTACAACAAATTCACTAGATATCCTATTTACAGAGAACTCGCAAGATACTGTCAGAGAAGATTGAACAGCTCAACTCTGCCATCGATGATGTATCTGCTCAGCTGCGAACAGAAGATTCCCCTAATGGAGTGGCTGTTGACGCCGATGAAATTGAAGCTGCTATATGAGTTCTACACTTTACATTTAGGTGTCCATTGAATCTTCAATCTTTGCTGCCAGTAAATGTTGGACTTGCAAATAATAGTCAAATATCTCCTATCTGTTTTCTTTTCATGTTAACTATGGACATTGTTGTGTTCTTTAATATGTATTTTTGCTCAAATCAATAGAAGGTTCTCAATATTCGTGCTGATTTAATTAGGTTACTATATTGTGTTGGTGTTCTATTGTTTGTATTTGCTTGTAACTTTATAAGCCATCTGGCCTAAGTTGCTATAGTTGAAACTCTGTTTTGAAATACTTTTCCCTTCCGCGATGTGAATTGGAATGTGATGATTTATATGTAATTTACATAGAGCTGCGAGGGAAGGGGCTCGATGCTTGGTTTTGAACTATAAGATGTAATGACTGCCTTGCCGGGGTTGTTTAACTGTTGTTTTAGCGGATTAAGGACCATGATTTATCTTTGTTTTACTGATCTAGTTCTTGCGATGGCGGATTTTAAAATCAAGAACTTAATTAACTGCTCTTTTTCCTGGTGATGAGCCAGTTTTGTACCCCGTCCGAATTCTTACTTTGTAGGTTAGTTTTTTAAAGAAGCATATATCTGTAGCCTTCTGAGCACAACAATTTGGTGATCATATATAAGGGACTATAATCAAATTCCTACACAAATTGTTACCATAGCAATACAAATTGGTTATCAAATTAGTTCATGCCTTGACAAAAAGTTGGAACATCATTGCCAATGATATTTCCTCTTTCTGCCATCCCTACTGGTGAAACAATTTCATTCATTTTCCTTCAAAGACTTGTCTCCTTGTGTCCTCAACCATGATTGATCTGCTATAAGCCAAAGGAATGAAATTGACTGTGGGGTCCTCCATCCTTTGCATGAGTACCACTATTTGCTTCATATCATGCAGCTGTCGTAAACTACATACCAGCCACCCACATATAAAGATTATGCAAAAGAGTGAACAATCAATCTGAGGTACAAAACCTGAAGGTGCAAGCCAAGTTGTGATCTTATCTAATGCCTGTACATATATTCTCACCACACATTTGTTTACTGAAATTGCAACCTTAATATTTGGCAAAGAGAAATAATTGTAGAATAAGAATTCAAACAGTATATATGTGAAGAAGTGCGTGTCCTCGCATTTTTTAGTTGCAGCCATGGCCTCTAATGCAGCTCTGGCTTCTTCAAGAATCCCAACTAATACAAGGCTTCCCTCCAAAAGTATCCACTCTTTCCCTACTCAATGCTTCACCAAGGTACTCTCTCAGTGCACGCGTGCATTTTTAGAGAATGCTTGCTGTTATATATATATATATATATATATATATATATATATATATATATATATATTTCCTTTTGGTTTCCAATATTCTTAGCTTGTTATCTTTTCTGTGTGTAGAGACTTGAAGTAGCTGAGTTCTCTGGCCTTCGATCTAGTGTTTCCCTGACATATGCCAAGAATGCTAGGGAAGGATCCTTCTTTGATGTGGTAGCTGCCCAACTTACCCCTAAGGTTAGCCTTTCACAGTAAACATTTAAATGATTTATTATTTGATATTCTTCACAAATCCTTTTTCTTATAATAATCTTAGCACAAATGAACTTGTTGCAAGAGTTTATTGTAGGATTTACAGCTTTCTTTAAAGTGAATATCTGGAAAGTAATTGAGATGGTCAGTCTTCTTGATATTGGAAAACATATAGGTGATCAAGACTATTTGAAATCTAAAACAATCAAATGAAAATATAGCTGAAAAGTTTTTGTAAACTATTTGTTTAATTGTACTGTGGAACATATATGCAAGATAATGAAAACCATTACGTGAACTGCATGAGATGCCTTTCCAGAAAGCAGAAAGTTCTCAGCTAGATTATACTTTCCCTTCTATGAATATGGCTAATAAGTTGTCCTATATTTTAAATTAGACTGCAGGATCATCCCCTGTTAAAGGAGAAACAGTTGCCAAACTGAAAGTAGCAATCAATGGTTTTGGGCGCATTGGCAGGAACTTTCTCCGCTGCTGGCATGGGCGCAAGGACTCACCACTTGAAGTTATTGTTGTCAATGACAGCGGTGGTGTCAAGAATGTGAGTGGATCGCTTACTTTCATTATTCTTATGATTCGCTCAACTTAACTCATTTGTTAATCAAATCTTTTGCCAATTTGTTAACTAGTAGTTAATTTGCATTAGTACAGGCATCTCACTTGCTGAAGTATGACTCGATGCTGGGAACTTTCAAGGCAGATGTTAAAGTAGTGGACAATGAAACCATTAGTGTTGATGGAAAGCCCATCAAGGTTGTATCTAACAGAGATCCTCTCCAACTTCCTTGGGCTGAGCTAGGAATTGACATCGTTATCGAGGTATAAATTTGATCCATTACAATCTGATTCTGGACTTCTTTAATATTCGGTATGCTTTATTCATATAAAAACTGGAAACTGTACATCAAATACCACTTCATCCAAGTCTTATTCGGAATATATCTAATAGTTTACTTTAACAATCTAGAGCATATATTTCCAGGTACACCTGTCAGATTGTTAACTTTACATAGTGCTGTACAAAGTACTTTTAGTTAGGTTTAATCAAATGAATTATGTGAACTACAGGGAACAGGTGTGTTTGTGGATGGCCCTGGAGCTGGGAAGCACATCCAAGCAGGTGCCAAGAAAGTTATTATCACTGCACCAGCAAAAGGAGCTGACATTCCAACTTACGTTGTTGGAGTAAATGAGAAGGATTATGACCATGATGTTGCTGACATCGTAAGGTCAGAATTATCAACCAAAAAAAAAGAAAAAAAGAAAAAGGATATATTATGACTTAGCTTATAGACATTTATCTTTCTTATGACTAAATCTAAATATTGTTTGTGATTCTGTGATTGCAGCAATGCTTCTTGCACTACAAACTGTTTGGCTCCTTTTGTGAAGGTCATGGATGAAGAATTTGGTAAGCATCTTTTTTAACTCGTACAAATATGAAAGTATTTAGAGGTTTGACTCAAGAAGTAACGGATATTTTAGTCCACTGATGTTAATTTGTTTCTTAGCACATTGAGTACCATACAAGCATTATCATTCCGACTTTTTTGGAATGCTGTAAATTGAAATATTCCCCAATAATTTAATATGCAGGTATCGTCAAGGGAACAATGACTACCACTCATTCGTACACTGGTGACCAGGTACCACACACTTGAATTTACATTTTGATTGTAACATCTATTCTTTGACTTAGACAAATGGTGAAAACATTCTGACAATCAAACATGTTCCTTTGATCATAGGGTAGGGTCTGTCAACAGATTATATTCGGTTTTAGCAGATATTATCTTTAGAGTATTATTCTGGATTAAATATGAAGAAATGATTGATTATGTTGTTTTTTGTTGTGTTGTATGCAGAGGCTTTTGGATGCTTCACACCGGGACTTGAGAAGAGCCAGAGCTGCAGCATTGAACATAGTCCCAACAAGTACTGGTGCAGCCAAGGCTGTGTCTCTAGTGTTACCCCAACTGAAGGGCAAGCTCAATGGTATTGCTCTTCGAGTGCCTACACCTAACGTATCCGTTGTTGACCTTGTTGTGAATGTCGAGAAGAAAGGACTTTCAGCCGAAGATGTCAATGCTGCCTTTAGAAAGGCAGCTGATGGACCATTGAAGGGCATTTTAGCCGTGTGTGACTCACCTCTCGTGTCAGTAGACTTCCGGTGCTCTGATGTTTCTTCCACCATCGATTCATCGTTGTCAATGGTCATGGGAGATGATATGGTCAAGGTTGTGGCCTGGTACGACAATGAATGGGGATACAGGTATGTAAAAGATAAAAACTTTGCTTTTACACGGAATATTGCAGACGATATGCACTCATCTGGAGCTTCATCATCTTGACACAAAAGATTAACCTATTACGTCTTGGTTCATTTGAGCACTTGTGTTCAGATGTGGACTTTATTATATACTAAAACAACTTCATGATTGAATTTTTTTCTGTGATTATAATATAAGCCAATAAATGTTTAAGATTGGGTTTTATTTACTACTGAAATTGTGTCTTATTAGAGTGAGCTTATGCTTTGCAGCCAAAGGGTTGTGGATTTGGCACATTTGGTAGCAAGCAAATGGCCAGGTGTGGCAACAGGAGGAAGTGGAGACCCGTTGGAGGATTTCTGCAAGACAAATCCAGCTGAAGAGGAATGCAAAGTTTATGAAGCTTAATTAGTCTGGAAATTATTAATTTTTTTTTCTTGGCTTGTGAAAATTTTAAAATAATAATAATAATAAAATGAGGGGCAAAGAATATATTTGTGCATTATCAACTTATCATTCAATGCTTATTGGGAGATAGTTATAATAAATTGGCATAGTTCTGTGTTGTGGATGAGTGTGTTTCGGAATATCAATATTGTTCTGGGAAAGTGGAACTAAAATTACTATAAAAAAAATAGGAACAGAAGGATTATATAGCCTTTGTATCTTCACTTCTTAAAATAAAGTTATGAGATTTTTAAATTTAAATTTAATATTAAATTCATTTAATTCTAGTTACATAATGATAAATATTACTCCATATTAAATTCATTTTTTAATATGAAGTAATACTGAATTAATTAGTTCGATAATACTTTGATGATTGTTGATTATATTTGACAATAATTATATAGGTCAATCATTCTACTAAAATAAGTACAAGAATCTATCTAATAAAATATAAATGATTTTGAATTTTCCGCTAACTCAATAAATCATCTGGGCCGTCCAAAGTTTGAGATAAATCCCACCGTCCATACATCTATCTAATAAAATACATCTATCTATCTAATCTATCTAATAATGATTTTGAATTTCCCGCTCACTTAATAAATCATCTGGACTGTTCTAAGTTTGAGATAAATCTCACTGCCGATACAGTGCCGGAGGCACGGGACCCAGCTAGTCTATCTAATAAAATACAAATGATTTTGAATTTCCCGCTCACTCAATAAATCATCTGGGCCGTCCAAAGTTTGAGATAAATCCCACCGTCTATACATCTATCTAATAAAATACATCTATCTATCTAATAATGTTTTTGAATTTTTCGCTCACTTAATAAATCATCTGGACCGTTCTAAGTTTGAGATAAATCTCACTGCACATACAGTGCCGGAGGCACGGGACCCAGCTAGTATTTTAATAAAAGATCAATATTAAAAAAATATATCCAGTATTTTTAAATTTATACCAAACACTCACAGTAATAATTAATAGTAATCACATATCTTCTACCAAATAAAAATAACACAACATAACTATTTTTTATTATCAATAATCAGATTTTCAATAATAAATATTTAGATGTTATTATCATAACGTTCTCAAAAAAAGAAAAGAAAAGGCATATCTTATTGTTAGTATGATTATTTTGACATTTGATTTCATGTCAATATACGTTGTCAATTAATCATGTCAAAAAAAATATATACAGATTATTGATTTCACCCTCCATCGCCAAAAACATATTTCTCTTTAAAAAAAATAAATTAATTTATTTGATTATTTGAAATTAAATTATAGCATTTTAAAATTCAAAAAAACGTGAATAATTGAATTTTATAAAATTTATTTCGATTTATATCAATTTAAATTTTAAATTTTGTGAATCGACCATTTAATGTCAAAATGAAACTTTCTTTTTGTGAATTCAGGTAATATTTTTTTTTGTTGACCTTTTCTTTTTTAAAAAGTTAATGTTTATGTCACATCTTGACATTTTTTTCCCAATAATTTTGCTTATTAATAAATATTGAGTCTTGTAGCAATAAATTTTAATTGAGAAACATAACAATATATGAGATTAATAAAATTATAAAAAAAATCTCATTTATTATACTTCTTTATCATTAATAATTATTTATGTAACTGACAATAAAAAAATTAACTTAAACATTCGTAATATATATCATTTTTTATATATATTTTGAATAATTTTAATTTAAAATTATTTATTTAAATTAATTACATAAAGTACAAATTTTATAATTTTTATTTAATAAAATTTACCTATTTATTTTAATTGCACACTATATGTGCGTTTGAGATAACATAAATAAATGTAGAAACGAAAGGATAATCAAAACAGTTAGATTCGTCGTTACGTGGATTATCCGACGTGGGTATTATTCATTGGTTCGGTCATGTAGTGGGGTCCACTTGAATTTCAGTTACTGCGTTAAGGCCTAAATAATCATCTGGTTATATTTGTTGGGTCGAATATTTTGAAGAACCCTAGTCCCTAGCTAAAATTCCCAATTCCGATTGGTAAATTTATTTCTACACATGAATTGATGTTAACTACTAGCTTAGTACGTATATTTGAGATATGAGAAGGCTATTATTTATTTCTCTTCTGTGCATAATCTCCTTAATTTCTGCTGTATATGGCGATATCTCGAGCTCAGGAAGCTCGGAGATCTCCGTTTCCGATCAAAATCCTGATGTTGTAAATGGCGTTCAACACCCGCCGACCAAATCTTTGTTGCCAGCAACAAAGTGAGTCTTACTATTCTTTTAGTTTTGCTCCTTTTATTTTTCTGAAATGAACAGCTAGTGTTTTTGAATATGTGGCTGTCCCCAATTGAAAGTAATTGTTATTCTTATAGGGGATGCAACTGGTTTGCTTGTAAATGTCTATTAACCTGTTTAGTTCAATAAATTTAATGTTAATGCATGCTTAATTTGATACTAAAGGCTTAAAAATGTTGTCTTGTGATGATATTTCGAATCTCGTAAAACAGATTAAGGTTATTATTGGTTGCTTTCAATATGAAGTTAGCTGTGGTTCGACTAATTTATTACTTAGCGAACCCAATTCTGCTTTTTAACTAAGTTGTATCTTGTATGTGAAAATGTTAGATAAACTTTGAGGTGGATAAGTTTTCTACCTGAAATGAATAGTTTCTTTTAGAACTTTGTCTATTGGCTCAGATTTTTAGTTATTAAAAGAAAATCCTTTCAGATCCATTGAAGTTCTTTTATTTCTGATTAGTTTTGCCTTTATGTTTAAATATAAAGAATGAAAGCTCGTCTTCTACCAATTAAACTCTTCCTGGGCTCTTATCTGTGTATCAAAAAGATTATGCTGGGGCACTGCATGGTAGTGGGGTCCGGTGTTTTGCCAACTGACCTTAAGTAGGGCCAGAATTACAGGACACCTAGGTAATGCAGAAGGAGCTATCCACTAAACTTTAATCATTCTGACACATCGGGATAGGACATCGGTATAGGACTGAGGTGTTTAATAACTCCCCCCCCCCCCCCCCCCCGAAGAAAAAACAAAACTGTTCCTAATACAAAATGGAACCAGGTGAGGTTAATGAGGAAAATATATATAAAGTGGATTCAAGCATTCAAGTAAATTTCACAGAAGTTTTTTTTTTGGAGCTAGTCATCTCAAGAAATATAATTATCAGTGATAGATGATAATATTCTCCTCATCTCCATATTAATTGTCGTTAAGTTATCTGTTATTTTTGTTTTTTGATTCAGTAAACATGATAAAGCATTGGTGGTTGCCCCAGATGGTACAATATCTCTCATGGAGATTAGTTCAAAAAAAGTTATTTGGTCGTTCAAATCAGGCACACCCATTTATTCTTCATATCAGGCTCTTCCTCGTGAAGGTGATAAGCACGGAGCCTCAAGCCTGAGTGGTAGCTTCTTTATTGATCTTGGACAAGATGATTGGGAACTCTACATGCATGTTAATGACTCTATAATAGTGGTATATAATAATGCAAAATTTTTAAATGTACACATGCACAAGCTCAGCTTATATGAACTAGTAGACTTGTTATGTTATAAATATTGCAACTATTTTTTGTTCTCCAGAAACTTGGATTCAGTGCTGAAGAATTTATCAGACGTGCACCATATGTTTCACCTGATGCAATCTTGTTAGGGATGAAGAACACCACTGTATTCCTTGTTGATGCCAAATCTGGATCAGTCATTCGTACATTCGGATCAGCTGGCTCTCCAAATATTGGGGATCCAGTAGCTGCAGATAAACCTGTTGTGGCAAGGAAATATGAAGAACTGGCAAGAACCTACTGTTGTGGACGTGGATGCAGTTGAGCAGCTGCTTTACATTACTAGAACAGACTATACACTGAAGTATTCTTCTCAAAAGACTGGCCAAGTATTGTGGCACCTAACATTTGCTGATATTGAAGCTTCTTTCCAATGTCAAAGGATTGAGAAACTTTTTGGTGGAGGTTTTTCTGAAGGGGATGATTTTTGTCAGACAAGGCCCGGTGTCTACCGAATCCATGATCCTAGCTCTTTAGAATCTGTTTTGGTCTCTACTAAGCTAGTGAAGTTTCCTTCTAGAGGTAGACCCCTTTCTCTACCTGTTCCTGATATTAAGCGGCAGAAGTTTGAAGGTGAAACAGTGCCTGCTTTGCTTCATTCTCAGACTGAAGACCCTCCCATCTTTGCTCTACTTGAACCAATGAGATTACCAGGTACTCACCAGTATGTTGAAGGCAAAATAGTGCCTGCTTTGCCCTATTCTGAGATTGAAGACCTTCCCATCTTTGCTCTACCTGGAGCAGAGCATGTTGAAACTACTGTAAGCAGATCTCCTAAATACCAACCAAGGTCTCATGTGAGGTTCCTTGTTCCACTTTTTGTCCTGTTTTCCACTGTTTCTGTCCTTTTCTGCTTTGGTCATCTTGGGAAGTGGGGTAAGTCAAACCTTCAGGCTCAGGACCTCAAGGTGCAAGCTGTGATGTATAAAAAGAAGAAACCTCGGAAATCAAGCATCAATAAGAACAGCATCAGTATTGAGAAGAAGCCAAAAATTGTTCTAAATGAGAATTCAGTCAGACGCAGCAGTGGACCTCTGGACAGTGAGAATATAGAAAGGAAATTTGAGCTAGCCTTTAATTTTGTTGATGATGTCGTAGATGGACGTAAGGTTGGTAAATTGTTTGTGTCAAATAAAGAAATAGCTAAAGGAAGCAATGGAACCATTGTACTTGAAGGAATTCATGAAGGTCGCCCAGTAGCTGTTAAACGCCTCGTACAAACCCATCATGATGTGGCTTTGAAAGAAATTCAGAATCTGATTGCATCTGATCAGCATCCAAACATTGTTCGCTGGTATGGAGTGGAATTTGATCAAGATTTTGTTTACCTTTCTCTGGAGCGTTGTACCTGCAGCTTACATGAGTTGATATCATCGTACTCAACTTCTTCTCAAAATCAATTAAGTTGCAAGGTTCAACATTATAGCCCTGGGGGTGATAGCACTGTTCGATTACAATGGATAATGGATGATAGCAGCGGTGTTGAATTGTGGAGGGCTGATGGGTATCCTTCGCCGCAGTTGTTAAAACTCATGAGGTTAGTTCAGACTTAAGTGCTACTACAATTTGCTTCTTTTTTTATCATGTAAACCATGCACATTTAATTTTCAATGTCACTGTAATGCTATTATTTGTGTAATATAGGAGTTAAATTCTCTCCAAAAGCTTTATCTAGTGTTCTTGCTGAAAAGGGGAAGAAAAAAGAATTTTGGTTGATGTTGCTAGATGAGTGAACTCGTCTTCGTCCTAGGAAGCAACATCATCTAGCAACAACAGCTAAAGCTTTTGGAGGGAATATCAGAGTTAAATTCTCTCCGAAAGCTTTATCTGAATGATTGTGGATTATCTGAATTTATTTGTGGTTTCGATCTGAATATTCAGAATTTCAGAGTACTACAATTTGCATATGTTTTTTTCATGTAAACCATGCATATTTGATTTTCAATGTTACTGTAGCTCTATCATCTGTAGTATAGGTAAATTCTCCAAAAGCTTTATCTTCATGATTTAGGATGATCCGAATATATTTGTGGTTTTGAATATCAATTTTAACTGTTTCGAATATCCCTCATAGATCTATCACCTCAGTTTCACCACGCATACTGCCATTTTTTATTTTAATTGTAAGTGCAATATAAAGGAATAACTCGTGAAAATGCTCAAGGAATAACATATAAAAGCAACATAAGAAAAAGAAAATGGTCAAAATTGATCTGAATATTTATTTGTGCACTGCAGGGATATAGTTCATGGACTTGCACATTTGCATGAACTAGGAATTATTCACCGGGACCTAAAGCCTCAAAATGTGCTGATACACAAAGAAAGATCCTTGTGCGCCAAGGTTTCAGATATGGGTATAAGCAGACGCCTTGCTGGTGGCATGACTTCTTTAACTAAGCAGACAACTGGTTAGTCTCCTTTCTTAAAGTTTGTAATGCTTTTGGTGCGTCTAGAAGTGTGCAAATGCCTGTTGGGTCCTCTTGTTTCTACATCTGGAAGAGCCCTATGGAGTTGTATATAATTAAGAGTCCTTTTATTGCTAAAAATGCCTAGGAATTAAGGTAACTCCTTTAGTCTGTGCAAAGATTTTATATTTATTGCCTTATGCTTTTTTTATTTTGTTGCTTAATGTAGGTTATGGGAGTTCTGGGTGGCAGGCACCTGAGCAACTTCTTAATGAACGCCAGACACGCGGTGTGGATTTATTTAGTTTGGGCTGTGTTCTCTTTTTCTGTATGACTGGGGGAAAGCACCCATTTGGGGACAATCTTGAGCGTGATGTAAACATAGTAAATAACAGGAAAGACCTCTTCTTGATAGAGACTATTCCCGAAGCTATAGATCTTATATCTGGTCTCCTAGATCCCAACCCGAAATTGAGGTATCACATAAGATTCTCTCAAGTCTAATTTCTTGTCCTGCAGGAATATATTACATGCACATATATAGTGTTCTTAAGCTTTTGTGGCGTCTTTACCAGTTCATACAAGTGGCAGTTATTCTGATTAGCTGTCATTACTTAACATTGCAATTACATAGTATACCTACTTCCCATATGATTGATGATGTTTACGTAATCTTTGTTGTCTAGGCCAAAGGCTGTGGACATATTGCATCATCCTTTGTTTTGGAATTCTGAGATGCGGCTCTCATTTCTCCGAGATGCTAGTGATCGGGTTGAACTGGAGGACAGGGAGAATGAATCTGAGCTCCTGAAGGCATTGGAAAGTATTGGAACGGTAGCTTTGAATGGCAAATGGGATGAGAAGATGGAAGGTGCTTTCATCAATGACATTGGTCGCTATAGGCGTTATAAATATGATAGTGTTCGGGACTTGTTACGGGTCATAAGGAACAAGCTGAATCACTATAGAGAACTTCCTAAAGAAATTCAGGGAATTCTGGGTGGTGTTCCTGAAGGATTTCATAGCTATTTCTCTAGCCGATTTCCAAAACTTCTAATTGAGGTTTATAAAGTGCTTTACAGGTACTGTGTGGGGGAAGAATCTTTCCACAAGTACTTCAATAGCATTCATATATGACTTGTTACACTTGCCAAAAGGAAAAAAGAAAGAAAAATCCAATCTTTTCTTTTAGAGGGCTAACTTTGTAAATTATTTGCATATAAATTCCAAAAAATCGTTACAAAAGAGAAGCAATGTAGTTGCAGCATAGTTTGCAGTTGGCTACAATCTTCCCATGTAATGTATGCTTTCTGATGTTATTTAACATCTAAAGATAGTATATGTATATATATACATGATTGGAACAAGTTTTGGTTCTAAGCTACTAGCTTTACGCACAATCGGAGAGGTTTAATTTAAAAATAACTGGTGAATGATTCGGTTGATGTGTGGCACAAACCATGGATATGGAAACATTCAAAGATGCCTGTCACGGAGAGTTGGATAGTCCTGTTTGATCTTTTTAGCTGTATACAAAGGACAATGGACAATTTTCTGAGGTACTGTTTTCACTTTTCTCCCAATTTAATTATGTCAAAGTTCTAATAATTATGTCTGCCTTTCATTTTAGACAATAGCATCTGTTGAAAAAGCTTCTATATCTTCTTACCCCCTGAAAAATCTACAACTTTTTACCTAGTGACCTATTTTGTTTTCAATTTTCTTGATATTGAAAAATTTGTGTATTTATTTTGTTTTCGTTGAAATATGAGGTCATTATTTGACAAAGAAAGGAGAGTTGAGTGATTTGGTCAGAAAATTAGCAATTTCTAAGTAGAAATAGTCAAGCTCATACACTCTCCCTTGCATCAAAAACTTTACCAATCCGACTGTGGTCACCTTCTGCTAACTGTGACTGTACATGCGACCAGGTCAAGGAAGTTAATCTTATGTTAGTGTCATTCATGTAATTTTCAAACAAATTCAGTGCCTTTTCCTCAAGCCATGGGTACAAATATTCCCTCTTATAAACAACTTTTACTCTAGCACTAAACATTCAAAACTTCAGCTACAATGTTTCAGCCCTACCACCTCCTCTCTCCCTCCTTGTCTTCCTCACTCCGTTTCATAATGTTTCCGGTGTCGGAATAAACTACGGTACCCTCGGAAACAACCTCCCTTCACCAAAAAGAGTAGCTCAGCTACTTCAATCTACCCTAATCGACAAAGTCAAGATCTATGACACTAATCCTCAAATCCTTGAAGCCTTCTCCAATACCGGCATTGACCTTATCGTTGCTGTGGAAAACTATCACGTCGCAAACATTAGCACCAGCGTGTCCTCAGCTGATGAATGGCTTGCCACCCGTATAATGCCCTTCATTCCGGCCACTTCTGTCACCGCCATTGCTGTGGGAAACGAGTACTTAACCACCGAAGATGATGACTTGGACCCCAAGGCACTAGTCCAAGCCATGCAGAACATTCACGCAGTTTTATTAGAACGTGGGTTGGACCGTAAAATCAAGGTCACAACCCCACATTCCATGGCTATTCTTGCTTCTTCATTTCCTCCTTCATCTTCCACTTTTGCAGCCACTCTCATGCCCATCATGACAACCATTGTAGGGTTTCTAGCAGATACCAACGCCCCCTTCATGGTTAATGCGTATCCGTATTTCGCGTATCGCGATAATCCCAGTATGATAAGCCTTGAGTATGCTTTACTAGGCAATGGTACCGGGGTCCATGACCCTAAGGGGTACACTTACAACAATATGTTGGATGCACAAATTGATGCAGTCCATTCAGCTATCAATGGCCTAGGGTTTGGAAACCGGTCGGTTGAAATTATTGTTTCGGAATCTGGCTGGCCGTCAAAAGGTGACTCCAGCGAAATTGCGGCTACGCCGGAAAATGCAAAAACTTACAATACTAGGTTGATTGAACGTGGTCAGTCCACTAAAGGAACCCCCATGAGGCCTAAAGATAATATAGAGATATTTGTGTTTGCTTTGTTCAATGAGAACAAAAAACTAGGGGGAACCGGTGAGAGAAATTTTGGGATTTTTAATGGAGATGGGTCTAAAGTGTACGATGTAGATTTAAGCTGTGAATTTTGTAGCACCAATGGTGGAGACAAATTTGGGTTTGGAGAGAAAGTATCTGGTGTGGTAAGAGGACCATCAGTTTGGTGCGTAGCTAAGCCACATGCAGATGAGAAGGTGATCCAAGCTGTGCTGGATTTCTGTTGTGGGCCAGGTGGTGTGGATTGTAGGGAGATTTATGAGAGTGGGGAGTGTTTTGTGCCCAACAAGATCCATGCGCATGCATCATACGCCATGAATACTTACTATCAGATGCATGGGAGGAACTACTGGAACTGTGATTTCAAGGGAACTGGGCTTGTTACTTTCAGTGACCCAAGTAAGAATTTTTCATCATCATCTCTCTTTTCATATACCATCTATCATATGCATTTTCAAACATGTGTGTATATCTCCCGCTAAGATTGACAATGCATGCATTCTACTACTTGTATTTGAAAATGAGATTAATGGTTTGTTCGGTTGAGCATTTGCAGTGTTTGGCTGCATCATTTTTGATGTATTGTGTTTAAGCTCTAAATGTTATGTTTGTGAGTTGAATAAGCTACCTGCATTTGAAATAAGTTGTTTATAGACGAAAGATTTTTAAGAGCATTTAGACTTAGACGCTGTGTATGTTTATATTTGAGACAAACCTTAATCTCATGTGTATGTTTAGTTACAGAGTGTTGGGTAAGTATAAAAGCATTTAAAAATCATGTTCGTCTATTAGTAACTTGTTTATTCAACTCACTAGCTGAAATGCAATGTTTTTGGTGCGTTTACATTTGAAGTTTCAAATGATACCATCACAAACTCTGCAAATGCTAGTAACCCTACAAACTTTGTTTGTATGTATGTATGTATGTATGTATGTATAATAAAAGAAGTTAAAAGCTGAATGAAACTCTCATCACAAACTTTTGTTGACCTTTCCTTTGATCATCCATCAGGTTATGGGACATGCCGGTATTCGCAACAGTGAGCTGTGGGATAATGGAATGATAGAGGGAGGAGCTGTGTAATATGGTTGACAGGTCTATAAGATATTGAGATTGGTGTGTAATATATTATGTTTGCTTGGTTCCTATCCTATCAATGCCAAATTAACTAGTGCTACTGCAAAAAGTAAACTGGTTTTGGTGAGTGAGTTTGAATATTTGGTCTGAATATTAAACCTTTTTTATAGGGGAGAAGATATAAACATGTGTAAGCAATAATAGTCTCCACAATCAAAGGCTTTTCTGTTTATATTTTAAAAAGTTGGTGGTGCTCTTTACTACTGGCAGAAAAATACATTCATACAAGAAGTTAGAGTTTGCAATAAAAAATTGATCACATAAATAAATAGTAGGTGGGTCCTATCTCTGTTGTCTCCAAATCAACTTTTTTGAGTGAACGTTGGTGTATTTTAAAGAAAATCGTTAAATCTATAACAGAAAATATTATTTTTACAGTAAAAATATCGTTATAGATTCTATAACGACGGTTTTCACCGTCGTTATATATTTACAGTGATACTTTTTATTATGAAAATAACAAAAAGTGTTATGAATTTAACAATTCTCTATTTTAAAATCTAACACATTTAAATTTAGACATAAATATATATTAATACTCTGAACTTTTAATGTTTTTGTACTTTGGAAATTATCTTCTCAATTTTTTTAATTAAGGGATTAAATTTTTATTTTTTTTCCACTTTGTGGATTGGTTTATCAATTTTTTCAATTAGAGAAATAAACTTTTAATTTTTTTTCACTTTGGGAATTGTCTTCTCAAAACTTTTAAATTTTTCGATTACGTCTAAATTGATAGTGCCACATTAGAAAATCGATGACATGGGAACAACACGTGACTAAAAAAAATACTTATGTATAATATTGAGTCTCATTTTAATATTTATTCAATTAATTTTTGTAGCAAAAAAGATAAATATAAGACCATTATTAATTTTACTTTAAAAATTGTCATTAAATTTACCTTAAAATAATTTACGAAAAGGGTAAAATTATCATTAAATTTACTTTAACAAATTAATAATGGTTTTATATTAAAATAATAATAATAATTTACTTTAAAATTAATAATGGTCCTATATACACCCTTTTGCTACAAAAATTTAATTGAATAAACGTTAAAGTGAGACCCAATATTACACATAAATTTTTTTAATCATGTGTCGTGTCATCAATTTTTTGAAGTTACACTATCAATTAGATATAATCATAAAAAATTAAAAGTTTAATCCCCTAATGAAAAAAATTGAGAAGACAATTATCCCCAAAGTGGACAAAATTAAAAGTTTAATCCTCAAATTGAAAAAAATAAAAAGACAATATCCAAAGTGAAAAAAAATTAAAAGTTTAATCCCCTAAATAAAAAAATTGAGAAAACAATCTTTAAAATGGAAATAAATTAAAAATTCAAGGAATTAATCCACATTTATGCCTTAAATTTATATAAATAGTTCTAAAATATACTCCATCTGTTCTTAAAAGATTGTCGTTTTAGAATAAAAAATTTGTTCTAAAACGTTTGTCGTTTACAATTTTTTAGAGAATAAATTATTTACTTTTCTATATTATCCTTACCTTCTCTCATTGTTTCAAGAAATTTTTTCCCTTATATTAATAGTTTTCAACTTTCCGTAAAGGGTAGTGATGAAATTTCAAATAAATTTTAATTGTTAAATAATAGTATTAAATGATTTTCTTAATTTATGAGCAAAAATCTTAAACGATAATTTTTTAGGATGGAAGATAGTATTTGTCTAGATTAGTCCATTAGGGCAAATTGAACTTACAGTTGTACGGATCAAAATAATCATTGCTATAGGCCATAGGCTATAGTTTCAACTTTATACTAAAAACCAAATTATAGGATCATGGCTTATATATATATGAATCCCTGTTGAAAATAAGCCACAAAGAAACTCCGGTGTAAAATGAAAAAAATAGGCCATAGGCTATAGTTTTGATTTGGACGGAAAGAAATATGAACTTTTAGATTAAGTTGGAAGAATTAAGT
This sequence comes from Panax japonicus, assembly GCA_020205505.1. Classification (NCBI taxonomy): domain Eukaryota; kingdom Viridiplantae; phylum Streptophyta; class Magnoliopsida; order Apiales; family Araliaceae; genus Panax; species Panax japonicus. The sequence goes on along the minus strand of CM035110.1, from coordinate 3,423,382 downwards.
TAGAATGAATCTAAACCGTTCTTGTGCTTTGTCAAATGAAAGATTCAAAATGGGTTCTGTTTTATTATTATTATTATTACTAGACATTACATTCCTCCATTGTTAACCTTGTGAACACATACTAATTCTCACGCCTGAGCGATCCCCCGACGGAACAGCCGTCAAGCTTGTGGTGTTTATCGTGTTTACTGTGCAGGATCAAGACGTCTTACGTGATTGGGATGTAGCAGAAGATCTTGGCGTTAACATTGTTTGTGTGTGTAAAGAAGAGAAGAGAAAGAAATATTTTGTGTGTGAACATGAGAAAGAGTATGGTGTATGAGTGAATTTGATTTGGGCGGGAAGAAATATGAGCCTTTAGATTAAGTTGGAAGAATTAAGTTAGAATGAATCTGAACCGTTCTTGTGCTTTGTCAAATGAAAGATTCCAAATAATAATAATAATAATAATAATAATATTATAATAGTAATAATAATACTAATAGTAATAAATTAATAATAATTATAATATTAATAATTATTATTATTATTTGATTATTATAATTATAACTATTATTGTTATTATAATTATAATTATAATTATAATTATTTTTGTTGTTATTATTATTATTATTGTTCTTATTATTATAATAAAAATAGTTATTATTATTATTGATATTATTATTATTATTATAGTTATTATTTTTATTGTTGTTGTTGTTGTTGTTATTATTATTATTGTTAGTAGTAGTAGTAGTATTATAATCATAATAATAATTATTATAATACTAATTATTATTATTATATTATTATTATTATTATTATTTTGAATTAAAATTAGAATGGATCTGAACCGTACTTGTGATTTCCCGTCCAATTCAATTAAAATGAATCTGAATCTTTATTATTATTATTATTATTATTATTATTATTATTATTATTGTTGTTGTTGTTGTTGTTATTATTATTATAATTACTATTACTATTACTATTACTATTACTATTACTATTATTATAATTATAATAATAATAATAATTATTATTATTATTATTATTATTTTTAGTAGTAGTAGTAGTAGTAGTAGTAGTAGTATAATTATTATTAGTATTATTATTATTTGTTTGTGTGTAAAGAAGAGAGGAGAGTAAAAAATTTTGTGTGTGAACATGAGAGAGGGTAGGGTGTAGGGGTGGATTTGATTTGGACGGAAAGAAATATGAGCTTTTAGATTAAGTTGAAAGGATTAAGTTAGAATGAATCTGAACCGTCTTTGTGCTTTGTCAAATGAAAAATTCAAAATAGGTTCTGTTTTATTATATAGATTAGTATTATTATTATTATAATAGTTGTATTATTATTATTATTATTATTATTATTATAGTAGTAGTAGTAATTATTATTATTATTATTATTATTATTATTATTACAGTAGTAATTATTACTATTATTTATTATTATTATTATTATAATAGTAGTAGTAATTATTATTATTATTATTAATATTAGTGTAGTAAATATTACTATTATTATTATTATTAGTATTATTATTATAATAGTTGTATTATTATTATTATTATTATTATTATTATAGTAGTAATAGTAATTATTATTATTATTATTAATATTAGTGTAGTAAATATTACTATTATTATTATTATTGTTAGTATTATTATTATTATTATTATTATTATTATTATTATTATAGTAGTAGTAGTAATTATTATTATTATATTGTAATTCTGAAACATAAGAATTAACCAATTTTCTAATTATAACGAATCTTATGTCACATCTAGTATTTTAACTTTTGATATCACATCATGCCAACAATTAACCAATTTTTTTATTTGTTAATATTTGTTCTATTTGATAAATTAATTTTTTTATTTTGCAATTATTTTGTAATTGCTTTCTTATTATTTATATTTTTTATGTATTATATATTTTAAATGTATGCATACTCCAAAAAATTATTATAATTTAAAATAAAATATTGAAATACTAATTAATTAAGTAAATAGAGGAAAAGGAGAAGAGAGATGGTAGAAGAGAGAGAGAGAGAAAATGAGAGATGAGAGAGAAAGAAAGAAAGGGAGGAGAGGAATATGAGGAGAGAGAAATAGATAATGCGGGTGAGAGAGGAGAGAGAAAGGGGAAGGAGTATATTAGAGAGAGGGAGAAGAGGTGAGAGAAAGAGAAAGACAGAAATTTTGGGCGGTTTTTTTTAGTGTAAAATAGAACATGAGCCATAATTAATAGTATAATTATTATTATAATAGTACTTATAAAAATAATAATAGTAATAAGAATAATAGTAGTAGTAGTAATAATAATAATAATAATAATAATAATAAAACAGAACCCATTTTGAATCTTTCATTTGACAAAGCACAAGAACGGTTTAGATTCATTCTAACTTAATTCTTCCAACTTAATCTAAAAGTTCATATTTCTTTCCGTCCAAATCAAATTCAATCATACATCATACTCTCTCTCATGTTCACACACAAAATCTTTCTCTCTCCTCTCTTCTTCACACAAAAACAAATAATAATAATAATTATAATAATAATAATAATTATTATTATTATTATAGTACTAATAATAATAATAGTAATAATAATAATAATTATAATAGTACTAATAATAAAAATAATTATAATATCTATATAATAAAATAGAAACTATTTTAAATATTTCATTTGATAAACCACAAGAACGGTTCAGATTTCATCTCAATTCTTCTAACTTAATCTAAAGGCTCACATTTCATCTCACACTAAAAATTTCCGCCCAAATCAAATAATAATAATTATAATAATAGTAGTAGTAGTAGTAATAATAATAATAATAATTATTCTTATTAGTATATGCATAATAAGAATAATTATTATTATGCATATACTATTATTATTTGATTATTATAATTATTAACTTAAAAGATGAACTTGATTTCAGAACCTTGTCTCAACTATCAACCCCTACTTTTAGATCAGTATATTGTTTACTAAAATTTAATTATTCTAGCATATGCCCGTGCCTAAAGGCACGACGTAAAAAATATTAAATTAAAATTCGAAAAATATTATATTACCTAAAAACACATACCATCATAATTCACCATACCACCACAACAATTAATACATACCCAATCATCAACACATGTCCAACTACCAAAACATCAAGCTAGAATTACAGAACCCATTTTGAATCTTTCATTTGACAAAGCACAAGAACGGTTTAGATTCATTCTAACTTAATTCTTCCAACTTAATCTAAAAGTTCATATTTCTTTCCGTCCAAATCAAATTCAATCATACATCATACTCTCTCTCATGTTCACACACAAAATCTTTCTCTCTCCTCTCTTCTTCACACAAAAACAAATAATAATAATAATTATAATAATAATAATAATTATTATTATTATTATAGTACTAATAATAATAATAGTAATAATAATAATTATTATAATAGTACTAATAATAAAAATAATTATAATATCTATATAATAAAATAAAAACTATTTTAAATATTTCATTTGATAAACCACAAGAACGGTTCAGATTTCATCTCAATTCTTCTAACTTAATCTAAAGGCTCACATTTCATCTCACACTAAAAATTTCCGCCCAAATCAAATAATAATAATTATAATAATAGTAGTAGTAGTAGTAATAATAATAATAATAATAATTATTCTTATTAGTATATGCATAATAAGAATAATTATTATTATGCATATACTATTATTATTTGATTATTATAATTATAACTATTACTAATTACTAATTACTAATTAGTGAACTGAATTAGTAATTAGTAATTTTTTTAGTGAACCATCAGCTTTCGTTTCTTCTTTGAACTGAATTAGGCTCCGTGTCAAGAAGATGAAATCTTGCTTGCTTGATAGACATATAAAAAGGGACAAATGATCAAACAATACACTGGTATTATTATTTATAAAACACGACTCAAAAAGCAATTTAGTAAACAATATACTGATCTAAAAGTAGGGGTTGATAGTTGAGACAAGGTTCTGAAATCAAGTTCATCTTTTAAGTTAATAAAGGATAAACCTTGAGTGTACGAGTGAGTAGGTTCTACAATAATTATCAATAAAAATTAACAGAGCATGATAAAAATAAATCACAAGGTACATAGAATCACAACTATAGTAGTAGTAATTACCCGTGCCTGAAGTTTATATTATGTATTCAAGTTTATATTTTTCTTGATATTTTTCCGTCAAGGCATATGCCCGTGCCTAAAGGCACGACGTAAAAAATATTAAATTAAAATTCGAAAAATATTATATTACCTAAAAACACATACCATCATAATTCACCATACCACCACAACAATTAATACATACCCAATCATCAACACATGTCCAACTACCAAAACATCAAGCTAGTTGGTACTAATTTCCAAAAAAAAATCAATAGAATTTCCTTTAAAAATAGAGTATCTAAAAAATTCTAAACTCTAATTTCCATTGTTTCAATACATATCCAAACCACCAAAAAATCATCAACACATATAACCACCAAAATATCAAGCTAATCGCTACTAATTTTAAAAAAATTCGACAAAGTTTCCTTTAAAAATAGATATCCAGACAAATATAAACCTGTGTATAAAACTTACAATCATCCATACATATCCAAATCACCAAAAAAACAATCATTCCATACTCAAAATCATCATAACCATGTATAATTAGTGAACTTTACAAAATACGAAACAAAAAAAATACATACATGAAGAAATTAATACATACTCAATCATCAACACATCCAACCACCAAAACATCAAGCTAGTCGCTACTAATTTCAAGAAATTTCGACAGAGTCTCCTTTAAAAATAGATATCCAAAAAAATCTAAACCTGTTTACAAAACTTACAATCATCCATATATATCCAAACAGTAGTATATGAGTTCAGTTCAAATAAGAGGTAAGGAAAATATCAATATTGACCATCATTCAACAGTAATAATGATACTTTTGCGAGTAATAATTATTTCTTTTGCGCAAAAGCAATAATAATCTTGATACTTAAAGCAGTCATTAACACCATGTATACACATAATAATCATTCAATCAAAACAATGAGCAGGGCTTACAGAAGCAGAGCAGTAAATACCTTGAAGAATGACGCTAACTTCTAAAACTTCATTTTCCTGTACCAAATAAATACAAATAACAATCAATTTTGAGCTTAAATAAATAAAAAAATAACAAAGATATTATCATAGCCTAAACAATATACTGAAATTAAAAAACATCAAGATTAAAAAATATATAAGTACCAATTTGTCCTAACTCCTAATCACGTATTAAACCCCATAAAAGTTGAACAAAAAAATCAAACTCATCCAAATTGGAACCTCGATCAACCGAAATATACAAAATCCGGAGTCACTCAACATTTAAAAAACCACCATTTTAATCAATAGTTCATATTTTAAAAATATAAAAATGTTAAACCATCAAACCCATTCGATAAAAGGCAATGAAGGAATTCCTTCAAGAAATTCTTGGAGAACAGGTTGATTTTAATCAAGTCAATAAATTGAAACGATGTTAAGGTTATACATAACGAAATTAAAACGATGTAAAGGTTATACATAACGAAATTGAAACGATGTAAAGGTTATAAATTGAAACGATGACCGTTTATGTGTTTGAAGCTCTTGAAACGATGTTAAGGTTATACACTCAAGTTTCCAAAAGCATACACTGATATATGGGCATGATTTATATATATACTACATGGTGTTATTGTAATTTAAAGATTGTCATTTTTTTCAATTTATTGACTTTGGAGCACGCGATTGTAACAATATGTTGATGAACAGAATGTAATTGGTCATTACAATTTATTTGTAATAGGTTACACACACATTACAATTGCACTTACATTAAAATCAACCTGTTACACGCACATTACAATTTATTTGCAAAGTCAATAGTACTTTATTTTGACAAATTAGAATAAAAAGAATAGAACCTTTCTACTCCAATTATTCCTCTCTCTCATAAACTGCCAAGTGCCTAGTAAGAAAAGGTTGAAACTTTCCTTCTCTCATGTATCAATACACATACCCCTACCAAATGGGTTTTTCTCTTTTGCTTCTTTTTGCTCTCTCAGCTATGTTATTTATCCCAATTACCAAACAGAGTGTAAGGACATCACATACTCTTCTTTTCGATTTTCGATAAGATAAGAACACCACTTGCATCAAACAAACCTGATTTTTAAAACTTACAAATACTGTACAGAAGTCTTAAATTCTCTAATTATTCTCACGTATCATATAACTCAAATAGGATATTCTCTAATTATTTCGTTAAATTGCAATAATACCTTCTCCCTTTTATAGCGTTTATGCGTAATTTTTTGTATATAAACATCGACAATACATGCCCATAGATGAACAAAAGAATTATTCAAACGATTGAGGTTTACTAACAGAACACATGAATGCAATAACTCATTTTTTAACAGTAAACTAAAATTGCTTAACCTAAACTAATTTATATACACATAAATAGATACATAAAAAACATTAAAAAATAAATGAGTTATATACACATAAAAAATATTCAATGAAGCCTGGACAGCTCGATTATCAATAAAAAAAACTAAATTGCGGGAAAAATAGAAGTAATCAAATATAGTAGTACAACGATAATTAAATTCCAAACATGGGTTTGAAATTTCATAAGCTAATCCACCATATATCTCAATAGCCTGATCGCACCATAACTCCTTGCAACTAAGAACACAAAGTTTGAAATTCATTTCAAAGGTTAGCCCTAACAGCAATCACGTCACACTAACCAAATAAATAAAACTAAACATAATATCATTAAAATAAGTACCTTCTCCAAGACATATTGCTAAAATTACTACTCCATTAATGAAATCAAATATCAAATTTATCCTTCTGTTTAATCACTGTGCATAAATTTGCACTGAACTTAAAAATAAAAATAAAATAAAATAAAGACCCTGTTCAGATAGCATGCACAATATTAACTTTTAAAGTAAAATAAAAAATAAAAATCAAACATCAAATATAGCATTCAATCAATCCAAGTTTCCCCAAAATTTTATAAACATCACATTTGATTAGCTCAAACAATCATTTCCCCCAAATTTTCAGGGTTCTGATTAATGGGATTCATTTCTGGACTTGCCAAATTTCTGGACGCCACTGTCGAAGAGTTGAATTTCTCTCTCTTGGAGTTCTTCTTCTCCACAACAAATTTCCTCGCTCGAAGTTTGTTTTGAGACGATGGTGAGGCAACGGGTTTAGGGTTTTTCGAGACTGATTTATGGGACTTTTTGGAATCGATCAGTTTTGGGTCTTTCACAGGGGTGACTGCTCCGGAGTTCTTGCCGCTAAAATCCATCGATGAAAAGAAGAATGAGGTTGAGGAGAGGGTTTAGAGAGAGAAATGGGGTGTGGTTAGTGTTTGATGAGATGGGGAGAAGAAGAACGGTGTACTGGGCGGGATTTTTTTTACTGGACGGGATGTTTTGTTGGGTTAGACTAAATTTGAGCCTTTAGATTAACTTAAAATCAATCACAACCGTTCTTGTGCTTTAAAGTAGGAATAGATTCAAATTTGGTTGTGTTTTATTATATAGATCTTAATATCACTTCAATTTAACAATTATCAAACCGAGAAGAGAAAAAGGAAGAAAAAAATGTAGATAAATCTTCAACTAAGTCCATCCTGAACAAACATGCAAAATAAAATATAATTATTCATTATTTTAACAATAATTATATTTCATGTTACTATACTCATATTTTAATAATGATAAGATAAACTTTCACACTAACATAACAAATAAATAATTAATTGTAAGAGTATATATATAGTACAAAAATAGAATTACTCATATTGGAATACAAAATATAATTTGGAAGCAATCTTAATTTTAACAAAATAAAATAAAATAATGTAGTAATCTTAATTTTAATCTATTTTTAAAAAGAAAAATGTTAATAGGCTTATCACAAATTATCTAATGAGCTCAACTGTTCCATATCACAAAAACTATCTCCTGTTCAACTACATTGCACAAAACTATCTCCTGTTCAGAGCACAAAAACTTCATTGCACAACACAATATACAGAGTTCAACTACATGTAGACTAAAGAATTTTTTAAGAAAAAAGGTTAACCAAAATCTTGATTAAAAAACCAAGAAAACTAACCGGGGATAAACTCGAACAGTTGGCGAGCGTCAAGGCTAACACCCCCAAACTTAACCCCTTATGACTTGCAGTAGGCCACAATAAGAGACAATCCAATATATTCCTTGGGCAACAGTATCCCAAGGATTTCTAACTAATTTGAAAGAAAGAATACTACAGAAGAGAATTAGATTGCACCAATTTGTAAATACCTTATATATGAAAATCAGTCTCCACACCTTGAATTCGTCTAGAGTGATGCCCGATCGGTGTGGCCGTGTGAGAATGGATTTGGGAAGAGGAATTGGAAATAGGTGGACTGGAATGGATTTTTTGGGGCTTATCTCCTAGAAGTGTTATGGGTGAATGAGAAGCTGAGATGAGGAGGTGATGAGGAGGTGGTTAGAGGAATAAGTTTATGGAGGGTTTTGCCCACCACATGACTCTTCCTGAAACCCATTTTCGTCTTCTTTCTGTTTTGATTTTGGGAAAATCGGGAAGAGAAGGGAGTGAGGTAGAGTTGGAGTTTTGATTTTGGGGAAATCGGGAAGAGAAAGGGAGTGAGGTAGACGGGTTTTGATTTTGGGGAGGAAGGGAATATAGAAGTGGATTTGGAATAGTGAGAACAGATAGAGTTTATTTGGGCGGGATTTTTATTTGTGAGATGAGATATGAACCGTTGGATTAAGTTAGAAGATTTGAGATTAAATCTGAGCCTTTGTTGTGGTTTCTCAATTTTTTAAGTTGAAAAGGATTCAAAATTGGTTGTGTTTTATTATATAGATGAATCCCTGTTGAAAATAAGCCACAAAGAAACTCCGGTCCATTAAAATTATAATATCAAATTTTATAAATGAAAGCCCAGTAAAATAAATAGGTTCCAAGTTTATGGGCCGTGTGTGACGAAACTTGTTGATCCAGCCCATAATAAATGGCCCAAAACGTATCTGGGCTAAATATGGTACCAATAAAAATCTAAATCCAAATATAGATGATACGGCCATAACCAATGATTTCAAGAGATCAAATGGTTATTGTTAATCAAATGACTATGACCACAGCTTCATATAACAAGTTCATATATATTCTAGCAAAAACTATACTATACGAATCGGTTATAGCGACGATGGTTTTGTCCGTCACTATAGTCGATTTATTTTTAGTTTGATACTATGATTCGTTGAAGAGAACCGGACATACTATAATATATTATGTGCACAACTTCATAATGTATGAATTGTTTCAATAACTATACTTGATCAATACCCATGTGCACTGAAACAACCCGGGTCAAATCCTGAGTCTGGAACAAATCTTGGGTCAAATTCCAAGTCCGAATCGAATCAAATCCATCCAAATAAGGCCTCAAACCACTGGCCCAATAGTATCTTCTTGGGTCATCTAGCCCACCACAGGCTCCCAAAAGGTCATGACTTGAAGGTACTATTGGTAATAACTTATTTCCTTATATGCAAATAAATTTTTTCATATCTTTCGATGTGGGACTGGGGTGTTACAAACTCCCCCACTTAAATTTCTGAAGTTCCCGTCAGAATCTGATCACACACATGGGCCCAAAGATCTTTGCCTCTCTATCCATTGTGGGATAATACCGGCTCTCTAGCCATTGTGGGATAATACCGGCTGGCTTCGTGTCCCCACCTTCGGACCTTCATCTCTCCATTGTGGGATAATACCACCAGCCTTTGTGTCCCCACCTCCGGCAACCCGATCGGATGACCCGACCCGAGCTTTCGAGAGTCGGCTCTGATACCATATGAAACAACCCGGGTCAAATCCCGAGTCCGGAACAAATCTTGGGTCAAATCCCAAGTCCGAATCGAATCAAATCCATCCAAATAAGGCCTCAAACCACTGGCCTAATAGTATCTTTTTGGGTCATCTAGCCCACCACAGGCTCCCAAAAGGTCATGACTTGAAGGTACTATTGGTAGTAACTTATTTCCTTATATGCAAACAAATTTTTTTATATTTTTTGATGTGGGACTGGGGTGTTACATGCACACTATTTGGTACCAATTGTACTTTAAATTTATATTTACTGTACTTTAAATGAGTTGGTAAAAAAGAAGAAGTTTTAACCTGTTGACATCATAAAATATGACCCAATTGATATGTTTCTTCATTCTCGTATATAGCCATATAGGGGAGTGGGTGTTAATATTCGAATAGGAGGGGAGGCATCTGTTTTTAGGCCAAGCATAAGGGGAAGTTTGTGTGCTTTCCCCTTAGTAGACCATTGATACTTTGATATCTCCATATGACCTTCATAGATGATCACCAATGTTTTACTAAATAAAAAAGAAAAGAAAAAAGAAAAGATGAATTTATGTATTAATTTTTTTATTGTGAATAATTATTGCTAATAATATTTTAATTATATATGTAACATAATGAGTCAACCTTATAATTCTATTTAATTTCATGTATATTAATACGTATACGTTGTAATAGTAACTTTGTAGAAATTTTTCGTACCAAAATATATTTCAGGTGGAGTTTTGAGAGCTGATCGTGAGAAGTCTGATGTCATAAAGGGTTGACTCGATCGGGGGTCGAGCTGTGAAAAGTTTTCAAAGGCAAATGATCTCTATCAACCCTTGAATATGTTTGGAATTTTCTTTTTTTTAAATAATAGATTAAAATACACTTTGAACTCCAAATTTTGTAGCATTATTGAAATTTGCATCTTAATATTTAAAAAAGTATTTAAATGTACCCTCTATACATTTAATCGGTTAAAAATGATTGAATATTCCTATAAACCCATTTTGTAAAGGGAAAAATTGATAATTCATGTTTAAGAAAATTAAAAACATTAAAAAAAATAAACAATAAACTACTCCCCCAACTATAACCCAATATAAGATCCCAACTTATTATAAATAAAAATGATTTTTTCCTCTATTCATTATTCAAAATTAATAAGGTATTAATTTGATATAATGCTTTGGTTAATAGTAAAATGTGCAAATTTTACAAAATAAGCAAGTGGTTATAAAATATTCATTTCTGTCAGGGAATATTCGTTTGGTCGTAGAATATTCTTTTTGTCGGGAATATCCGTACGATGGTGCAGTCACTTGTGGGCCCTATAACGGAATAACTGTCGGATGAAAAAAATGACAAAGTATGAGTTTTATAAATAACGGCGTAGTTGTTACCGTTAACATTGTTGAAATACCTGGTGGTTAAAATACTGTAATACGCGTGGTTGCACAGTAGCACACAATATTACAAAGTATTGTTGAATTATTGATTCGTACGTAAGAAGGCACTACTCAATAATTGTTACAGTAGTTACTATTCAATATTTTATTTTATTGATTCAATAATTGCTGCGTTGATATTTTATATTATTGTTGTTTCAATAATTGTCACTGCACAGTATTTTCCATTATCAGATCAATAATTCATATTATTTAAATAATATTATTAGATAACATTATTGACAATGTCTAGAAAGTTCTGTCTAAGGAGAGGTTTGATCACTTAATTGCGCGCCAGTAAGGAGAAATTCTTATTGGAAAGCCCCCTCTTCCTGGGAACTGCCTGGTTGTCATAATTGTAATTCTGTAATATTATTGGTGAATAATTAATTATTGATTTATATGATAAAAAAATATTTATTTGATTTTGATATAAATGATGGATCTATTTATGTGGTTATAAATTAAGAAATTAATGCTGAGGTGTTTTATCAGTATTTTGTCGGAAGGGAAGTATTAAAAATCACCCGTTTATGGATTTCAGATATTTTCTGTTTGAAATTTAAAAAAACTCAAAGCTACAAAGTTGTAGAGAATTTGATTTCATGCGAAATGTACATAAAATTCGTATTTTTCTGATAAACGGGCTATTTTCTATGAATTATTGAAGTTTCGGAAAATAAAATAATTTTTATTAAAATTGGGTGGGACCCACTTTTGTTTTAACACATGTGGGCTGCTAAATTTTGTTAAAAGATGATTGGTGGCTGATCTTGGTCAAGAAGCATGCGTAGAAAAGAAGAAATAAAATAATATTAATTTATTATTTAGTCTCCTATGACGTTCTAGCATTTTCCTATAAATAGACGCTTAGGTTATAATTGAAAATCACACCAGAAACAAGTTTTCTTTCTCTCTAGATTATTGAGCGTATTTTTGTGAGTATTTTGATACTTTGAGAGTTGCTGTTCGGTACAAGTTCCCTTCGACTTTCTATCCGATATTCCGATTAGAAGTATGGTTATTTTGAGGTAAGGGATGTTATTTTCTTCTTAGATGATATGATTTTCTTCAATATCATTATGCCGAAATATTGATAAACTTTTTAATCAAATTTGAAACTTTTTGTGTCGGGATTACTATTCACGTATACGAAACTATTCACGTATACGACACTATTCACGTATACGGCACTATTCACCGAAAAATAAAAAAATTTCTTTTTGTCCAAGATGTCTATTTTGGCTACTATCTTTGATTGTATCCATGTTTTGATCGTTATTTTTGAATTCTGCTTCACAATTAGTTATTATGAAGTATTATTGATCTTGAATAAACTGTTATACGAATTCCTAATATTTGTCCTTCTGTCTCACTAGATTCATTTTTTTAACATATTTTTCATCATCATCAGTCTTAAATGATGATGTTACTGAATATCTTTGGCTTGTAATGCAAAGATAAATGATTAACTGATGAATATCTTTGGCCCGTAGTGCAAAGATGAACATGTGTTGAGATGAACATGACCGACTGGTGATACAAATGAATATCTTTGGCCTGTAGTGCAAAGATGAATATTTGATTAAAGATGTATATTGATTGTTGTTACAGGGATAAAATATTGATGATGGACCTTTAAATTTTAGAAGATAGTAGAATTCATTCTCTACGTGACTCTTCTAATTGATTGCTGTTTCCGCTGCAGTTTTGATCTAAAACTTGTTGTCTATTATACTATATCAGATTTTTCCCTGTTGAAGATTAATGATAATTTTTTGTATATTATCTTAGTCATAATATTCTTTACTGGGCTAGTTGAGCTCACCCTTTTCCTTTTTGTTCCATTTTTTTCTCAGGAGGTGAGAACATAGCAGGATTGAGTCGGGGTATGGAGTGATAGTTCTAAAAAGATGTTTTAGCAGTCCTCACTATTTCTGTAAAATAGTGCTTGAATAATTGTAATGAGGACTTATTTGAGTGTTGATATTGTCTAGAAGACAATATTTGTATTTAAACTCACAGTATGTGTTGTCGTATTTTGCACGATAATTGTATTATTGAAGTTGTAGTTTGCTTTTTGTACCATGTATATGGCGACTCAGGATGAGTGTTGCATACCTATTTTGGGGGCATCACACCCAAACCCCAACTCTAATTCCTAAATCATAATTAATTTTTAATTCTAGCTATCATCATCCAACCGCAAATATAATCATTCATTATCTTCATCTCCTACTCCACTGGTGGAACAATATAAAATCAAAATCACATAAACAATATAAGTTCTCGTTCTCTTTAACGGCTGATGTATATATTTATATACGGTCCGGATCTTAAACTCACCCATTATCCAACTCACCCGAGCTCACCCCACTTTAGTTACGGACCCGATGACGATTCGATCATATTACCGTCGTTTATACTTTTAGCAACGGACACATATAGCGTCGCTAAAAGTATAGACGACGGTTGTATGACCGAACCGTCGCTGGGTCCGTCGCTAAAGAGGGGGTGAGCTCGGGTGAGTTGAATAATGGGTGAGCTTAAGATCCGGACCGTATTTATATATATATATATATATATATATAATTTTATTTCTCTAAGAAAAAGCAACCAGGGGGTTATTGATGGAGAAGATGCATAGTGACTTGGAGTTTGGGGTATGTTTTAATATTTTTTTTATTTTTTAAACATGTTTTATCGAAATTACCCCTTCAAAACTTGAATTATAGGCACAATTGGTCACTTTTGGCCTGTTAAATGTACAGAAGGTGCATTTTGTTTAGTAAAAAAGGAATTTAGGGTACACTTAGATATATTTTAAATATTATGGTACAAATCTTAACAATGGTACAAAATTTGAGGTTCAAAATGTATTTTAGTCAAAATATTATTAGGGCTAATTTATTCTACATTTATTTTTTGTTGTATTTTTCAAGTTCCAAATATGCCCTTGAAATAATTCAAAGCGGCTTTCACGGCAGCTACCCATCCTACATGGAAAATCCACGTCGCCCAATCTCTCCTCTCGACGATCCAACGGCTGGGACGCATTTGCACTATAGACCATTGAACCAACACGTGGCTACCCATCAACCAGAAAATCTAGAAATAGCATACCACAATGTCTCAGCATATAATCTCCCGCCTGATAGCTACAAAACCGACCGGATTACCTGCAACCGCCGGTCATCAACCGTATAGCAGCAGCAAGTACCCCTTTTATACTCTCTCTTCATTCAATCCAAGTCCTATCTATTCTTCTCTCTCTAAACTGTAATCTTTCTCTCTCTAGACTTCCCTTTCAGAAGTTCTTCCTTTGTGGGGTTTCTTAATTCTTCAATGCCTGACAACCATCATAAAGGCTAAAAGCAGTATAATCATCCTCTTTATCTGTGAGAATTTCTTGTTCTTTTTAAGTTTCCATTTTTTTCTATTTTTGGAAAAAGAATCAATTTTTTTGGTTACTTAGTTCATTCGTTTATGAATTATTTGGTTCTGTAGCGGTATATATATAATATTTTGTTTGTTGGATCAAATATCTGATTTTGGTTGTTGAAACTGATCTGGGTTTGGGGAGGATTTGGATTTGTGATTGGTTTCTGTGTTAGGTATTTATGGGTGATTTTCTTAACAGTGATAGAAAAATTGAATAGTTTTGAATTGTATGGTTTTTGAATTGATTTGGGGTTGATAGTGTTGGGTAGTTGAGAATTAATGGAATATTGAAGATTGAAGTGATGAGGCTCGGTTATTATTCTTTCAATTTTGTTGAAACCGGAAAGGACAGCATTTTTTATGTACTTGGAGCATTGTAACCTTTGGGATTTCTAATAATTATTCATTCGGTTGATTGACACTATTTTGCTGCTTGGGTTTCAAACCTAAATGTACAGGGTTTGGTTTGCCAGCCGAGTGTATTGAGGTTTTGATAGAGTTTGAACTGGTTCAGTTTCTTTTCAGTTTTCATTCTTTCTTAGGAAAGGTGGTTACTTTATTTTAAGGGACTCAGTTTATGATCTGTAAAGAAATATGGCTGCGGGTACTGATTTCTCACCTGCATTTACGGTATTAAAAGGTGGTAACAACAAAGATAACGTGTTTATTAGAAAAGAGGAAATCTCTGAGAATTCAGATGACTTGAAGCAGATGACAACTGGAAGACCTCCACGGCATCTCTCAGTTGTACGGCATAGTATAAGCTCTGCTACGATAACAAGTGCTGTTGATTTGGTAAGTAAATCCACACGTGATGTTTTAACTGTCTCAAGCTGATGTTGAAGCTCTTAGTTGTTTCTCTGTGGTTTGTTAGGACCTTTATGTTTAGTTACAGTTCTAAACTTCTGTTAAATTCACTGAAGCAAAGCAATTGATAAAGCCATTGAAGTTGAAGAACCAAGATCATTATTTCCTTGAGTTTGGGTTCGCTTCATATTGCATCAAATTTGGATATTGCATGGAACCCCAATCGTCTTGTAAAAAAATGTTACGTATTAAAAAGTGAAAATTTATCATATTCTGGTTTAAATCTTTTTCCTATAATGTGGCCATGTTAGATGGGAAGGAATTCGTCATATTAATGATTTTATATTTCAGCTTACTTCAATAGATTACTGCACTATGAAAAAGGTTTTGTCCAATTTAACGGATGTCAAAGGATGCTTCAAAAAAAAACCATTTTTAACAGTTTCCACTTGTGTATGTGTAGAAGTTAATTGAACCAAGCATTCCTGAAAATCGCATTTACTTTGCTCGAAAGATCTTGGTTAACACCATTTGAGGTTAATTCATGTACAGTTGCTGCTTGTAGTCTCTCAGTTGCAGCCATACTATTTCATGTAAAAGAATATTGTTCATGGCGGCTGTAACATGTAATATAACTTTTTGACTTGAAAAGTGCAATCCTCAACACCCATTTTCTTGCCAGTCTCCAGTTTAAGAAAGAGTATCAATGTAATAATACCTATGACTTAATGGTACTGATGTTTATGTCGCGTTGCCAAAAACAAAACTTTGTGACAGGCGTCCCAAATCCGAAGATTCCCAGTGTTGTATTCTTTTTGGGTCATTTTTGCAAAAAATAAAAGGAATTGGTTGTCCGCTTTCAATAGTTTTGTTATATATATATATATATATATATATATATATATAATTCAGTGTTGACGTGATACAGTTGGTTGTCCTCTCCATTCAGAAGGCTCAACTACCTTGTTTCTTGTTTTTTTCGCACCTTTTTCCTTGTACGGCTAAAATTATTGGACTAACACTTCCTAATTAAACTTTCTCAGGAATCTGATTTTGGGGTCCTTGGCATTAAATCACCTTCAGATGAAAAATCAGACTTTTTGCCCGTGCTTCGATCAGGAAGCTGCTCTAAGAAAGGTCCGAAGCAATACATGGAGGATGAGCACATATGTATAGATAATCTTGCTGAACAATTAGGTGCAAGTACAACTGCAGGTTTCCCTTCCCCAGGAGCATTCTATGGGGTGTGTTACTTATTGCTCCTGTTACAATTTGAGTGATATAACTTCCATGGTGATTAATTATCCATTGCGTTGTATTGATAAGCTTAATCATTGTGGTTTCTTTTCTATAAAAGGGTGTATGTCTTGGGTCCTCACCTGTGTACAAGCTTTGCAGTTACTATACTCCTATTGTTTTGCCACCTCTCATTGAGAGGTTTCTCTAAATGGGAACTTCCGCACTGATCTTGGTATTAAATTAGTGCTTTTATGTGACTATTTCACATATTAGTTAAGAGAGGAAAAGATTTTCTAGTCACTTGGAATTAAATGTGTGTCCAGTTACTTTCTCAAGTTAATTGTTTAGTATCTAGCATTATACCTAATGGAAATTTTCATCATACAATATTATTTTTCCGCTGGAAAAGTGTTAATCATTGTTACTTGGATTATGGTTCAATACGGTATGTGGAACAAAAACAGTAACAGAAAATGTTACTTTTCATGGTACGGAGTACAGTAGGGATATGTTTCTTTAGATTGTTTAGTTGGTACATAATACATTTATTTGTAAAATGGCGCAGGGAATAACTTTCTTAAAGATATAGTTAAAACTACTAAACTAGTTGAGATATAGTTAAAACTAGTTGATTTGTTTCTAAGAGTAGTGTCATAAATGCATATTTTTAAAGAGGCTACACCATGTCATTGTTTTACTACTACATTTTGAACTTTTCAAGTTTCGAGTTTGTTATAACCTGCTTAGCTCGAAATGAAATTTACAACCATTTCTGCTGTTACAGCAGGATGGGCCATAGGCCGAGAGTCCGAGACAGCTGCCAAACTATAAAAATGTAAACTAGGGAAAAAGGTGTTAATGACAAATGCTGAGGTGAAAGGAGGTACTATTATTGATAATAATGAAATCCTCAAGATTTACAGTAGTTTGGAATGATCTGGTGGCAGTAATAATTATAATTTCTTGGAGGTGTCTGATTCATTCTTAGAAGGTTACTTTTGATTGGCATTAGTTCTTGTTAGAATTTTATCTTTTGAAATATGTGGTACACTTCTTTACTCTTTTCTCTATTTTGGATCGGAGGTAGCTATTTTTCGGCTCGTTAATTGAGTGCTTTGAGAGGTTATGATATAGTTAAAATTTTAGTTCATGGCATAATTTTTTATATTTTCTATTTTTCCCCCCTGAATTGACTTTTAAATGCTCTACAACAACAGGTGTTTGATGGCCATGGCGGTATCGATGCAGCATCATTTATTAGAAAAAACATCCTCAAGTTTATAATTGAGGACTCTCATTTCCCTGTTTGTTTGGAGAAGGCAATTAAGAATGCATTTGTGAAAGCTGATCATGCATTTGCAGATGATAGTTATCTAGACATCTCCTCTGGGTCAACTGCACTTACTGCTCTCATATTCGGAAGGTAAGCATCTGTGCTATTTAGAGGTTTTGATTTGTTGTCATCCATTGGAATTATGATCTAGATAGTGGGACTAGTTACGTTGTCATCAGATTTTTGTGCAAACTTATACTAGTGGCGAGCCCAAGTGTTCACTAGCAGATAGGTTTCCATCATCCCCCCCCCCCAAAAAAAAAAAAAAGAAAAAGAAAAAAAAGGGGATAAATAACTAAAAAAATAACAGCACTTATTAGTTAATGCAATTATCGTCGCAAGCGAATGAAACTTTTATGAAAGATGCAAAGGAAAAATAACACGAGATTATGCCGCTAGATTTGGCCTTTATCTGGTGCAGTGATGGTCACTGTATTCAAGAAAAGGTGATTGTGGTCCCAAGCACTGTATTGGGTTGCTAACTTATTACCTTGAAGTTGGTGGCCCCACTGAATCTAAACCTTGAGATATTTTGACATATAGGGAGTAATGGAAATTTCACACTATATATGACATTCTTTCTGTGGTTGGAGAGTGTTATGGTGCGATTGGTGGATGCTCCGGCATGTCTCTGTATTTGTGTGCGCGCTAGTGATGGAGAAACCAGGATTGTATATAGAATTTCATTCTGGACATCATAGTACTCATGTATAGATTGACATTGCTACCTTTTATTCCATAATCTCTTACCACCTTACGTACTTGTTTCAGTTACTAACAACAGTCCTAGTTGAAGAAGTATCATTCCATAGACGTGTCAAACGCCATTTTGTCTTTAAGTTTGTGCATGGTGTATGGTCTTTGCTGAGGGTCCAGGGGATTTTTGTTGGATTATTAGTAACATGGTTATACTCTCTGCAGAATGATGGTAATTGCAAATGCTGGGGATTGTCGGGCTGTGCTGGGGAAACGAGGTAGAGCAGTAGAGCTGTCCAAAGATCACAAACCAAATTGCGCGTCTGAAAGAGCAAGAATTGAAAAACTTGGTGGAGCCATATATGATGGATACCTCAATGGTCAATTATCTGTGGCACGTTCTATCGGAGATTGGCACATGAAAGGACCCAAGGGCTCTGCCTGTCCCTTGAGCGCCGAGCCGGAGTTGCACGAGACTTTATTGACCGAAGAGGATGAATTTGTGATTATGGGCTGTGATGGCCTCTGGGATGTAATGAGCAGCCAGTGTGCCGTGACAACAGCGAGGAAGGAATTAATGTTGCACAATGATCCCGAAAGATGCTCAAGAGAACTGGCAAGGGAAGCACTCAAACGCAATACATGTGATAATCTGACGGTTATAGTTGTATGTTTCTCCCAAGATCCTCCCCCTCGGATAGAGATTCCCCAAACTCGATTTCGGAGGAGTATATCAGCTGAGGGACTAAATCTTCTTAAAGGTGTATTGGATGGTAACTCGGTTTGAAAAGAGGAAGGAAATAAACAGTAGGGAGGAGGGGAGGAAGGATGATGGGGAACTTCTGTAAAAGGGCCTGTGCAAATGATGGAGGTTAAAGGTTACTAATGAAGGGTTCATTTGTTTAGCCCAAGTTGCTGCAGCCCCTTCACTATGGTTGACTTTCATCTTCCTCATTTTTGCAGAATAAACAAGTTAATTTTAGTTTTAATCTTTCTTTTTCTTTTTTATTCCATGTATATAATTATAAAGTTATGTTGTATCATTTCTTTGCAGTGAATAATATTTATTATTCTAGAGATGCTTTGTGCCTCCTAATTCAGCCTGTAAATGTATTTATATTTAATCAACACGAGTACAGTTGACATCAAATAATACATGGAACCAGAGTACCAATTGTGGAAACTATTCGCCTGGATAGGAATTGAAAATAAACTATTGCAGTCTAATTCTCTTGTATGTAGCTTGGACAAAGCCAAAACTAAATAAAAGCCTTTCACTACTGTCTGTTCCAACCGTATACAATCACGAGAGATCTAAAGTTCGCTGTTTATTTCTTCATCATCATCGTCTTCATTGCCTGCTAGACTGGAACCACTGTGCCTAAAAAACAAAGTGTAAATACGGAAATCTTCCTCAAATACTGAATTTGAAGCTAATAACTTTAACAATCTCATAAGGTGCCTAACATTGGACAAATTATAGTTTCTGAACTCAAATTACCTTTTTTGGCTACAATGTCGGCTGAGATCTTGGCATAAAACCTTGCTTACATATCCTACTTGAACAGATCCTTTCTTGATCAATTCTGCCAACTGGATTGATAGAATAAAGAATGAAAATATTCAAATCTGATGGTTAAAGTGGAAAATAAATCGGCAAATTCAGTTAATGACCACTCACTTCATCTTCAGTTTCCTCGAGTAATCTAGCCACAAAATACACATCAGTTAGAATAGGTGGTTATAATAGGTTTGTAGGTTCTTACAAAATAAAATAACGCATTGTCACTCAAATTAAACAATTTCCACTATTTTAAGAAAATCAAATTGAACTTCATCTCTCACCTTCCACAATAAGATGATATATCCTTTGAGTATGTTCGAGCTTCTTGTTTATCTGCCACGAATAAGAGAAACAAATCTCAATAGAAGCATTACTTCATAGGGACAGAACTGCATTTGCAGTAACGTCATGAATAAACCATTGCATCCTCAAGAATCAAGCAAAACCAGTAAAAATTAATGTGTCAGGACTAATAGAGAGATTCCTCAAGTGGAATGAAACTGAGTGATAATAAAGAGGTTTGTACTTTTCTATCAAAAGTAAAATCAGCCATCTACACACACTGTGATTCTTCTTAATGCAAGTTAGCATAAGAAGAATTTAATAGGCCTTCCACATACAACTCAATTTCAACTAATGCAACTAATCTGCATTTATTCTCAGTTTCTCACATCAGAAAAAAACCTGTATATTTTTTTAAAGTATTTTCTTTTTGAAAGTAGTATGTCCTCAAGCCAATATCATTGGATGTGATAACCATTTACTTTGTAATCTTGATCATTTATTAATAAAAGAATTTATTTATTTAAATGCATTCTTTATCCATGTTTAATTAGTTGAATTAAATAAATGAGATAAACCCGTTGCTTTGAAGAATGCTTTTAGAATCATGATGAAAATCATGCTAATGAGATCTAAATTCAAGATAACTCAAAACTAAAATGTTCCTAATCGTTGGATCACTAATGTGAGACCTCAGATTTTATGAATAAATATTTAATTTTCTCGAAATATTTTTTTGAATATTATAGTGTGGATTTGATATAATGTTATAGTTGTGGGTAATATTTATAAATTTTGCAAAAGTATACAAGTTATTATATTATATTCGATTGGTCAAGGGAATGTTCTTTGTGTCGGGGAATATTCGTACGACGGCACAATCATTGGTGGACCTCACAATGGAATTATTGTCGGATTGAGAAAACGACAAAAATATTTTTATGAAAATAACGGCGGAAGTTTTACCGTTAATACTGTTGAACTACTTGGTAGTAAAAGTACAGTAATACGTGTGGTTGCATAGTAGCACACGGTATTGATTATTGATGTTTACGTGAGAAGTCACTCAGTTTTGTTCAATTATTGCTACAGTAGTTGCTGCATAGTATCTCACGTTATTGGATTCAATTATTGTCGATTGTTATATATATATATATATATATATATATACAACCAGGATCCTATCAGGGATCCCGGATTTTACTAAAAGACGGACCTTTTTTTTTTTTGCTTTTTTTTGCTTTTTTTTTTAAAACTTAAAAAAAAATTTTTTTTAATATTTTATGGAACTAAAATTTTTCCATAATATAATGTTTTGGGCGTGATTTGGATACCTATACCAAAAAATGTATGTACAGTTTGAACAGACTGTACATACATGTTTTGTTATACATATCCAAATCACACCCAAAACACTGTATTATGTAAAAATTCAAGTTCCATAATTTTTATTTTATTTTTTATAGTTGTTTAAAAAAAAAGCAAAATAAAAAAGTCCGGATTTTGTTAAAATGCGGGAGTCCGGACCTGATCCGGACTCTATATATATATATATATATGTGTGAGTTTTGTTTTATTAGTATTATTAATGTAATAAAACAGAAATTTTTTTTATATAAAACAGAATACTTTTATAAAATTATTCGTTTTATTAGACTAATAGTAAAATCTTTTTATATAAAACATAATACTTTTATAAAGTTATTCGTTTTATTAGAAAATAATTAGAATATATTATATTTTATTATGCATAGTGTTTGCATAGTGCCTGCATAGTGTTTGTATAGTAAAATCTTTTTAAAAGTTATTCGTTTTATTAGATTATAAATAGAATATATTATATTTTATTGTAAACCAATTTGGACCGTCTGTTTAAAGTAAATCGATCTGGACCGTTCATGGATTGGTTACTATTCAGTCCATTCTTCTATAAATAGAAGTTCATTCCTTCATTATTTCTTACGAATTCACTGAAACTCTAGAAAGAGAAACTGTAGAGAGAATTATTCTTCTATCTTGAGCGTATTTCTTTAGCGTTTAAGAAAGCTTTGAGCGTAGTACAAGTTTCTTCAAGTATATCTCCGCCCTACCATCGGAGTACTCTTCTTTATAAGGTAAGGGATATTATTTGTTGTACCCGTAAGGGGTATTATTTCTTTTGTATTCATGAAGAGAACTTTTGTTATTCATTCTTTATTATTCTGTTGGAATAACCTTGTATACGCGGTCTACCCTATACTTGGTGAAATTCCTCTGTTATTCCATTCCTTATCATTATGTTGGAATAACCTGTCTATGCGAAGTACCGCATACATGGTGAAATTCTTCTGTTATTCCATTCTTTATTATTCTGTTGGAACATCCTGTCGGTGCGAATTTCGCCTGACCTGGTTCTGTTATTTATTATTCTGTCGGAATATCCTGTCTGTGCGTTTACGCCGGACCTGGTTCCATTATTTATTATTCTGTTGGGAATAACCTGTCTGTGCAGTCTATCGCACGCATGGTGAATCCTTCTGTTATTCCATTCTTTATTATTCTGTTGGAATAACCTGTCTATGTAGGATTACCACATGCATGGTGAATGATCCTTTGTATTCATTCCTTATTAAATTAGTGGAAATAATCTGTATACGTGGTGGATTACCGTGTGACAGGGCATAGATGGACTTGGTATGATTATGACCAGGGATTATTCAGTATAATCATGACCGTAATGTTACAAATGATGTGGAAAAAGTCCTCATTGGCCCGTAATGCATTGATGGACAGTTTTTTGTATGATTATGGCTATGGATTCTCTTCGGCCAAGGGAGCAAAGATGAATTGTTTTATGGCATGATTAGGACCGTTGATGAAAACACGATTATCTTTGGCCCGTAGTGCATGGATAATTCGTGGTCGTGATACTAAATAATATCCTTGGCCTGTAATGCAGGGATGATTTGATGATGTGGATTATTTATTAAGCTGAGTCTCGGCGATAAAAGTGATGAAAAACTTTTTAAATCATAAAAGATAGTAGATTTTATTCTCTACTTGACTCTTTTAATGGATTGTTTGTTCCGCTGCAGTTAAAATTGATGTCTATTGTATTTTATCAGTCTAACATTGTTGAAGACTAATTATAATTTATTCTGCATTATCTTAGTCATAATATTTCTTACTGGGCTAGTTGAGATCACCCTTTCTTTCATTATTCTCTTCAGGAAATGAGAACGTAGCTGGGACTAGTCGGGGAACAGAGTGATGGTCCAGATGATAGTAGTATTAGTAGTCCTCACTATTCTGTGAAATAGTATAATAATAAATGTAATGAGGACTCCATTAAGTGTGGATATTGTCTAGATGACAATATTTGTATTAAAACTCAATTTATGTTTTGTCGTATTTTACACGACTGTTGTATAATTAAGTTGTATTTGAATTTTGTACCATGTATCTGACGACCCAAGATGGGTGATGTATACCTATTTTGGGGGCGTCACAACTAATGTGAGATTACTGATTCTGGATAGATTAGTACATAATATGTTTGCTCTGTTGAAGAGGACGATTGATCTCATAATCATTTGTGTGGAGACACTAAAGCAAGTATGTAGGTGCTTATTGGAGAATAAGTTCACTGAATGTGACTCACTTAAAGGAATCCTAATGGAGTTTACTTGTCTGTCAATAGGATTTTCTATAGTGATAGTAGTACAAGTGATCATTGGACTTGAGATCATCATAGTATCTTGTGTATACTGAGTTATACTTTGTCATATTACTTAATACCTCAGAGTATGTCATAGGGTATGTTCGGGTATAATAAAGTATGCATAAAGGTAGGTGAATGATCAACAAATGATCTATCACTTCTAGTAAAGGGAGAGAATGCCCTATATGATTTGATAAATGACAACTTGGAAATCCCTGGCCAGCAGTGAATGGAAATTAGAAATGAGTTTCTAATTTACATTAACTAGAGTTGAGCATTTTTTTAATCGAAATACATATGATCAAATAAATAAACCTTGACAGTTATTCCACGTTTTATATTTAATTGAGACATTGTATGATAGAAGGAATGAATTGTACGGTAACTATTTACGGAATAGGTTCTTTGTGATTAAACGTTGAATTAATATTATCCGGATAGTCATGATATATTGTTGTAAGGTAGTCATTCTTGATGTAGAATAAATATTATTTATTTATATTTGAACTAAATGAGTTTAATTCATTATAAATAATATTAGAATGATTCTAATTTATTTATTCTAGTTATCGGCTTAATATTGAACCTAAAAGGTCACACCATAAAAAGAGAAATATAATTTAGAAGTGATTAGCTTAATAATAATGAATTAAGTGTATTTAATTTATTAGTGGAATAAATTAAATAACTTAATATTTATAATTAGGTATTTGACTAATTATAAATTAATAAGAAGTATTCTTATTCTTATTATAAATTATTTAATTCTTAAATAGTTTTGGAATTAAATTAAATCCAAAATCCTAAGGAGTTAGGAGGGAGGATTAGTTTATAAATAAGAGGAGTCTTATTATAGATAAAGAGGTCAGTATTTTTAATATGTATCATCAGTATTCTCAAAACCTAATAGAGTTAGAAGAGAGAATTAGGGCTAGCCACCCAATATCCTAAAACTCATTTCTTGGTGGATTAACTTTTGGGCGTTGCACGCTTGGGTAACGAACGTTTGATTCAAGGAATTAAAGAAGTACGAAGGAACAAAAAATTAGTACTAGAAAATTAGATCAAATAGTTGCATCATCTTTGAGGTATATCTTTTATCCTTCCTCAATTAATAATATTGCATAAGGTGATTCTTGGGATTGTAGAAAAATTTTAAATATGATTTTGTCATGCTTCCGCTTTTAATTACAATATGATTGTATGTATGTTTTATTTCTGCAAACCAACATTTTTTGCATCCTTCTATTCAAACGATTTTAAATATGATTTTGTCATGCTTCCGCTTTTAATTACAATATGATTGTATGTATGTCTTGTTTCTGCAAATCAACACTTTTTGCATCCTTCTATTCAAACATGAGCTACATTTCTGCTTATTATCAATATGTACTAATTATATTGAGTATATTAATCAGCCTACTATTATAAGATAACAAGGCAGCAACAGTTCTCAACATTCTTCTCCACATTACAATTTGCCTTCCTATTTTTGTAGCATTACCTTTGACCTGAATCTCATTCCAGTAGGCAGAAATTGGTTTTGCGGGTGTTGTAGGACCACTATAGTTTTTTGTCTCACCTCATCCCTGATCAATGATACCCTCAATATTTACAAGAGGTCATCCTAATTCTCCCTCCTCTTGAGCACTCAGTCATCCCAATATTTGCATTGATATGGTATTAATCTCTACCACAAAGCATGATTAAAATTCCGCATCCATGGGTCTCGTAACGTAATGCATATTACAATGCAAACACTTTCGTTTGGCAACCAATAATACGTCCTTAATCTCTACCTTACATAAATGTTACTCCCTCCGTCCCATAGTTATAGACTGATTTTTCATTTTGAGATGTCCCAATATATAGGCTACTTACTATTTATAAAATTTAGTTGGTTCATTGTTTTACTTTTATGCCCTTATAATAAATATTTAACCATTACTTTTTTTTTAAAGAAACAACATTCAACATCATTATTTTTATCATCACATTAATGTTGTTGTATTCTCAATAAAAAGATTCAACTTTTTAGGTTTTACTAGTTTAACATATTTTGTGTATAAAAGACAATTGGTTGAAAGTTTATGTAGATTAAAAACTCTATCTTTGGTTAAAGTTTTATGGTTAAGGACTTTAATGGTCAGTACACGTTAATCAATTAAGTTGAGAGTTCCAGTGTGATAAGTAAGGAGTAATTAACTTATTCATTAATTTCATATTAAGAGGTATATGTGGAAAATTTATGTTAAAAATTGTCACTTAAACTGATTTTCTTAAACTATATGCCAAAAGAAATCAGCCTATAACTATGGGACGGAGGGAGTACTAACATTATATATAGTTATTACAGTCCTAATCTCCCAAGAGGCCCGAACTGTTTGATTACATAATTAGAATCATGATTTTAAAGTTGTGTATTAGTAAGCAATTCATTATAGCATGTTTTATTAATTCATCTCTGACTATTGCAGAAAATACAAGGGGCTTACATTAGTCCTTGATGTAGATCACACTTACAGTGTCCTTTTCTCCCATAATTTATGTTACCTTACATTCTAATTGTACATTCCAATTATAGCGACAAAATTGGCTTAGGAATATTGGATGATATTTAATAACTATTAGTTTTTTCTTTTATCATTAATACAATTAGTCGAATGGCAACAGAAAACACTATAATCATCATGCACCCACCGTAAAATAAAGCAAGAAGCTGCACATCCCCTCACCCCAAGTACAATAAAAAGAAGAATATGAAAATCAGAAAACTTTATCTCACACTGGCTCAAAAAACTAGACTTATATACAAAATAATTATATTTATACTTAACGCCCTATAGTTCTTAGTTTTATCAACAACAAAAAAAAAACCTACTGTAGTCTTAGGAGATCTGTCAAACTCAAAGGTAAGATTACTTGGTTTCGTAATACCCTCATTCTGTCCAATGTTCGAAAAGTTAAAAGCGGTACGATGCGTTTTCTCCAGACAGACGAGACTAGTCGAGGCATAAGTCTCAAGGCGGAGCGAGGCGTAAGCTTCGATTTGCATACATAAAAGTCCCCAAAAAATTATTTAAAAAATGCTAATAATATCATAAAATAATCCATCATTATAAAGTAACCATGGGATAGATCAGTTCTAATTCTGATTCTGAAGGCCAAGGGTATATTATAAAAATGAGGAAGAAGAACAAGGAGGAATTAAGGAAAGTTGGTTTTGGAGACGGATTGTTTGGGAGAAAAGGGAATTTAAATCAGTGAGGTAACTATTAATATTATTTTTAATCATATTTTTAGGAGAGATTGTCGTATAAATGACTTAAAAAATATTATTAAAATAATAAATTGAGTATTGATATAATATGATTTCATTTAAATTTAATATTTGACCCAAATTATTCCATGTTAACTATAGGATATTGTCTGTTCCACAAAAATAATACTTTTATTTACAAATGTTAAATATCTTATGAGCATAATTTTTTTTTTGTTTATTTTAATTTTATTAAGTAGTTAGTTAAATACTTCTTATGTTTCACAAAAATACTCTTATTTTAATTTTTTTAAAGTTAATTTTAAAATTGACAGATTCACAAGCTTTAAAAATAACAAATTGTATATAGTACTTTTTATTTAATTTGTGAATTGGCAGCTGTAATAATTAAATTAAATGCATTTCTATTAATTTAAAATTTTCATATAAATTAATTTTAAAAAATAAAAATAAAACCCTTTTTAAAAATGAATTATAGTAGTTAAATATAAGAATAGTATGATGATACAACTGTGATGATAGACTTAAAAATATCGAAGGCAGAGGAAGAATAAGAAGACAGAGGAAGAGGAAGAGGAAGAAGAAGACGACAGAGGAAGAAGAAGTTGCACGAAGTCACGAACTGAAGTCGCAGTTCGTGTTTTTTTCACTTCAAATCAAGGCCCACGCCTTGGACCGCCTCGAGGCACAACGCACTGAGGCGTAAGCCTCAGCCAAAAGAGGTGCTAGCATCTGTTTTAGGCGCAAGCCTCGCACCAACAACCTGTCGCCACGCTATGAAGCGCGCCTCGAGGCGTGCGCCTCAAACACAATTTCAAACAATGATTCTGTCTCTAGGTCTACACTATATATAAGATGCTAATTTCACATCCTCTACTGATAAACTTTGATACAAATACATAATTACAATAGGTGCCAGGTTTGTCTCTTCCGACCTCTAGAAAAGTTACATATTAATATGTCAATTAGAAGGTTTTGATATTTCTGCAGAGCCTTAAATGGAGATATCAAATATTTCATCATGAATCTTCTAGAACCAATTTATCCAAAAAAATTTATAACAAAAATTTCAAGAGAAACATATATTATGTGGAAATTAGCACATCAATTCATTTTCCCTCTCTCTCTTTTGGTTGAAAATTTTATTTAATAGCAAAGTTACTTATCATGAAAGTCTAAAGAAAACTGTGTCATAGTAAGGAATCAGATCGGATACACTAGATTATTGTGTGATAAGTTATAACTAATCTATGAAGATAATGCTATTTGTACAGATATAATGGGAAAACATGTTGAAGGAAATGAGACACTTATTACTATGAAAGGAGTGGTATATGGAAAATGTAGTTATAAGTTTATGGAACCATCTTAGCAAAAAAACAAGACAAGCTAATTCAATGAAGAAGGCATGCACATACTGGCAGTGAGGTTATCCCAGTCATCTACTTTGATCCAAACTTGTCTAGTCGAATCTTTCTGCAAACAGGAGACCCAAGCATCAAAATATATATGAGATGTATATTTTGTGAAATTCAACTCAAATTGAAGTAAATTTCCACCAATGACAGACAATGTAGGCGGCAATTAATGCACGAACGCCAAATAATGTACGAACGGCCGAACGCCAAAATGTGTACTGTTCATATACATTTTTTTACAAATGATTGCTTATCTATGAAAGACCGGCAAAAGCCTATGGTGACTTTGTGAGGGTTTTAGATAAGTTACTAAGGAATGCATTTCTCATTGTCCTGAAATATATCTTGCAGAGCACATTGTGACACGTGTATATGAACAGATAAAAAGATAAATGGAAATCAATCCTGAAGAAAGAGTTTACCTTCTCAAGAGTATAATCTTGCATCTTGTCACAAAGCCCATCAAGGAGTTCAACAACTCTCAGCTCACTGACTCTATTTACAGAAGTTACAATGTAAATACAAAGGGAAAAAATGAAAGAGCAAAACCTAGAGTAAAGAAAATCAAAAACTAGTATGCTTTATGTAGAAAGGTGATTGTTAATTTTTTTTTTCTGTCCAAGTTTCCATGATTAAAACATACCCCCAAACTTTTAAATGCAATTAAAAGTTTAAATCTCAAGGTACTTCAGTTTCCCATATACTTCAAGCAAAAAAGTTACAAACTCAAGTTGGTGAGATACAATGTGTGATAGACAAATCAACCCCTAGTATGGTTTGGACTACAAAGATTGACTTCACTGTTATTATCCAGAAGTGACTTCAAATTGACTGGTTCAATAATGTGAAGCTTTAACATAATGAAATCTAGTCTTTTATTTTGGTCTGATGCGAAATTGTAAGATGACTTATCTAGTTTTCTTTTTTCTACTGCATTGTTGCAAGAGAGTTTATTTTTTCTTACCAATAAATTTAAGAGTTATAACATAATAATATGAAAGATACTCAGAATATAAGATTCTAAATTATTTACGTAGGACGTAATGGCTAAGCATCTTCTAGCTAATTCAGCAAGCCAATGAAATGTTCCGCTAACTACCTAGATATAGGCAAAAAAAATTATTATATCTCAAAATTAAGGTGCATAAGGATTTACCCATAACAGTTGAGCCTTTTTCTTAACCTATCCTTTTTCCAATCTTACATTAAAGGTGTGAAAGATAAACAGTTAACATGAACAAAATACATCTAATGATCGAAGAGTGCAAGTGTTGATGACTGTTAATCTTTACTACTTATTCTTGTCAGTACTTCGATTCCATTTCCATTCAAATGGGAGTATAATACATTCGTCCACAAATGACAACCACTTCTTCATTGCTTTAATTTTAGTTTGAAATTTGTCTTCCTACAGGCCACAAAGAGATCTCTGGAATGATACCTGTAGTCTATTACCTTTCCTCTACGCTGACCTTTGGAGTCCAAGCGGTGTCTCATATCCAAATGATTTCTAGGTCTTTCCTACACAACATATAAAAGAATATATGCAGAAAATATCACATACAGGATAACATTAAGGTGAGTAACATAAACTAACATTCAGGGCACTTGCTCAATAATATTTTTAATTTTTTTCTTCCACTAGGCTACCTGATGCAGATCATGATAGCTTAAATGATGACACATTGAAAACTTTCTACAAAGCGTCATTTCAAAAAACAAAAATATTTAAAATTTCAGACGAGAAACCCGTGCTTAAAATCTAGCAAAAGTAGTTTATTTAGACATTCAAAGTTTCAATTCCATATTAATGTGTATATACTATTTTATGTTGAGTTTTATCATCTGAGAAAAGCCTATGAAAATTTTATTGTGATGTATGACAAAATGACCTACTGTGTGTGTGGCAATGGGGTTTGTAGATGAGGGGGAACTAAAATATTCGACATTAATTCGCTACTCTCATATTGCTTTACTCTGTAAAACCAGCACTTTATCTCCTCTAGGTTCTACCATCTATAGCCCCAACCACTACTTCTACCCTCTCATCCTTTCATTAGAAACACACAACTCTAAAATAGTTGCTGAACAAAAATCCAGTAAATACATTTCAAAATTTATTTCCCTGTAACACCAAGAATATCTAACCCTTTTCGATCTATAAATTCTCCAATCATATTTATTCTTAATAACTAATAGACCCACATGCTCTCAGCTATATCCCCTCCCCTCCCCAATCACAAACTAATCATAAAACTTCTGTAAATTTTAAAAAGTGCTTCCAGAAACTATGATCCAAGGGAAAAATTAACAAAAGATAGCATGAATAAATCTTACATTTAAGAGTCCGCTTTCCAGCTCCACCTGAAAATTATAGGACATATACATCAGATATCAAATAATCCTACAGGAGCAGCTACACTAGTATTTCATTATGTACATAAATTAGTTCTGAATTAACTCAAATAAGCTACCAAAATATAATTTATTTATTTATATATAAAAAAAACATCAATTGACATTAGATGATGGAGGGATATACAAATCAAATCGAAGTACAAAAAATGGGAGGAATAGAGATGAATACTGACTGCAACGGCATTGCAAGCTGCGCATTTATCGTCTATGCATTGAATCAATGATAAAGTGGCCAATATCCAAACCAGGAATACCAATCGCGACAACGATTCCGCCATCTTCTCTCTCACTCTCCCCCCTCCGTTCTAAACGACGTCGTCGCAGTTGCAGCTCTCAATTCTTTCAATTCTGGAGCTTGAACCTCTCTCTGTTCTATTTATTCCGGCCTTATTCAGTGGGGACTGGAACGAAACAACACGTCAGCGGCGGAATGTAGTGTAGCTGCCAATAGCCATATGACACGTCAGATTAGTCTTCCATTGCTTGCCAAAACGTGTGCCTTGTGTTCGTAACTTCGTATTTTTTTTTTTACAAATTGATATTTTTACAAGAAAATAAATTATAGTAACATTAGTATTTTATTTAATTAATAGCAATATGTCATATAAATAATTTAAAGTAAAATAAAATATTTTAAATTTAATTTTATTAATTAAACAGTTTTAGTTTGACAATTAAGAATTACACAATTTGTTATTATAAGTCAAATTCATAATTTTCTCTTAAATTTATCTACATTGCATGTTGTTATTAGATGATATAAAACACTAATTTTATAAGTCGTCGGTATATAATTTATTTTTTTCAAAAATACAAATACTCTGTCCCCAAAAAGATGACAAGTTAAAAAAAAATTTATCCTTCAACACTTCATTCTCCCTCTCCTACCATCGGGGTTATAAATGCTATGATATTTCGAATCGGAAAATTATTATTACCCGACATGTTCTTTTTGATGAATCTAAATTTCCTTTTTCAATACTTCATTCTCCCTCTCCTACCTCCTATGAATTTTTAGATGATGGTTTGCATCTCCATATCCTTCATCAATTGCATGCCCCTACCTCATTAGATCTACGGACTCAGCCGTCCATTTCCCCTGCTGAGCCTCACTCTTCGCCCACACAAACATCCTCTCATTCCTCCCTAGCCCGCGTTGCAACACAGCCCCCTTCTCAGCCCATTCGCTCCCCTTTTTCCACTGCCACGCCAACCCAACATCCATTCACCCCAGTCCAATTTCCACTACATTCATTCGACCTCCACCTCCAGCCCATCGAATGGAAACTAGGAGTCAACATGGTATCCACAAGCCCAACCCCTAAATACCATAACTTAAGTGCCCTCTCGACCACTACCTCTATCTCTCCTATACCCCGCAACCCCGTGAGTGCACTTAATGACCCGAATTGGAATTTGGCCATGCAGGATGAATATGATATTCTTATTCAAAATAAGACGTGCAAATTAGTATCTCGTGTAAGACCCCAACTTTTATGAATAAAAATGAATTTTCTATAATTATCATTTTTGAATATTATGAAATAAATTTAATATAATGTTATAGTTGTGGGTAGTATTTATAAATTTTATAAAGTACGCAAGTTATTATATAATATTCGATTGGTCGGGGAATATTCGTTTTAATAGAAAATATGCATACGACGGCACAATCATTGGTGGACCCCACAACAGAATTATTGTCGGATTGAGAAAATGACAAAAATATTTTTATGAAAATAACGGCAGAAGTTTTACCGTTAATACTGTTGAACTACTCGGTAGTAAAAGTACAGGAATACGCGTGGTTGCATAGTGGCACACAGTATTGATTATTGATGCTTACGTTAGAAGTCACTCAGTTTTATTTAATTATTGCCACAGTAATTGTTGCATAGTATCTCACGTTATTTGATTCAATTATTGTCGATATTTTATATTATTAAATCAATAATTGAGACGACAAAGTTATTAATATTATTATTTGCAATATTAACGATGTCTAGAAGTTCTGCCAAGGAGAGGTTTGGTCACCTAATTGCGCGCCAATAGGGAGAAATCCTTATTGGAAAACTCCCTTTTTCCTGGGAACGATCTGGTCGATTAATATTGTGAATTATAACAATGATGATAAATGTTGTTAAAATTATTAAGGTAATTTTTTATGAAGTATTTGATATTATTATATGGACCCCCCATTTATCCATTTTTCAAAATAATCGGAAGGAAGTTATAAAGTATATATATATATATATATATATATATATATATATATATATATATATATATATATATATATATATTTGACATGTGTGTGTGTGTGTTTTCGTAAGAGTGTGTGTGAGGTAGTGGGTTTTGGTGGGTGGTGGTAAGTATTTTATATATGTATGATATGAATTGATATTGGTGGGGGAATGAAAGGACTTTTGTTTAGGTGGGAGGAATTCCACCCGTGAATTGGGTGGAATGTGGGAATGGTGGAGTAGTATATATATATATATATATATATATATATATATATATATATATATATATATGATATATTGTCCTTTGGTGGTATCAAAAGTCAGTGGATTTTAAGAGTTTGTCGGGTCAGAGCAAAAAATTCAACAAGCATGTGTTTATATTGATATATATATATATATATATATATATATTATTTTAATTTTTGGTTGTGTTAGGAAAATTCTTTGAAATTCAATCAACCAAAGGTTTCGTATGATATGAATTATTGCGTCCGTGATAAATTCTTACACAGTGTCTTTCTATTCTCCTATAAATAGAAACTCATTCTTTCATTATTTCTTACGAATTCATTGAAACTCTAGAGAGAGAAAACTATAGAGAGAAAGAAAAAAAGAATTCTACTACTTCACCACTTCTATATCAAGTTTTCTTATACGGTAAGGGATATTATTTCTTTTGTATTCATGAATAGAACTTTTGTTATTTCATTCTTATTATTCTGTTGGAATAACCTGTATACGCGATCTACCCTATACTTGGTGATTTCTGTTGTTATTTCATTCATTAAATATTATGTTAGAATATCCTGTCTGTGCGTTTTACGCCGGACCTGGTTTCGTCTTTATTATTCTGTTGGAATATCCTGTCTGTGCGTTTTACGCTGGACCTAGTTCCGTCTTTATTATTCTGTTGGAATATCATGTCTGTGCGAAGTACCGCATGCATGGTGATTTATTTTGTTATTCCATTCTTTATTATACTCAGTTGTTTATAATATTCGATTGGTCGGGGAATATTCGTACGACGACACAATCATTGATGGACCCCACAACAAAATTATTATCGGATTTAGAAAACGACAAAATTTTTTTATAAAAATAACGATGGAAGTTTTATCGTTAACTGTTGAAACACCCGGTGTTAAAAGTACAGGAATACGCGTGGTTGCATAGTAGCACACGATATTGATTATTGATGCTTACGTGAGAAGTCACTCAGTTTTGTTCAATTATTGCTTCATAATTGTTGCATAGTATCTCAAATTAATTGATTCAATTATTGTTGATATTTTATATTGAGATGACGAAGTTATTAATATTATTATTTGTAATATTAACGATATCTAGAAGTTCTGCCAAGGAGAGGTTTGGTCACCTAATTGCGCGCCAATAGAGAGAAATCCTTATTGGAAAACCCCCTCTTTCCTGAGAACGACCTGATCGATTAATAGTGTGAATAATAATAATAATGATGAAGTTTTATTTTATTAGTATTAATAATGTAATAAAACAGAAAAACTTTTTATATAAAACAGAATACTTTTATAAAGTTATTCGTTTTATTAGGCTAATAGTAAATTCTTTTTATAAAGTTATTCGTTTTATTAGACAGTAATTAGAATATATTATATTTTATTATGCATAGTGCCTGCATAGTGTTTGCATAGTAAAATCTTTTTAAAAGTTATTCGTTTTATTAGATTATAAATAGAATATATTATATTTTATTATAAACCAATCTGGACCGTCCATTTAAAGTAAATCGATCTGAACCGTTCATGGATTGGTTACTATTCAGTCTATTCTTCTATAAATAGAAGCTTATTCCTTCATTATTTCTTACGAATTCATTAAAACTCTAGAGAGAGAAACTGTAAAGAGAATTATTCTTCTATCTTGAGAGTATTTCTTTAGCATTTAAGAAAGCTTTGAGCGTAGTGCAAGTTTCTTCAAGTATATCCCCGCCCTATCGTCGGAGTACTCTTCTTTATAAGGTAAGGGGTATTATTTTTTTCATAATCATGAAGAGAACTTCTGTTATTCCATTCTTTATTATTCTGTTGGAATAACCTGTATACGCGGTCTACCCTATACTTGGTGAAATTCTTCTGTTATTCTATTATTTATTATTCTGCTAGAATAACATGTCTATGCGAAGTACCGCATACATGGTGAAATTTTGTTATTATTCCATTTTTTATTATTCTGTTGGAATATCCTGTCTGTGCGTTTTACGCTGGACCTGGTTCCGTCTTTATTATTCTGTTGGAATATCATGTCTGTACGTTTTACGCTGGACTTGGTTCCGTTATTTATTATTCTGTTGGAATAACCTGTCTATGCGAAGTACCGCATGCATGGTGATTTCTGTTGTTATTCCATTCTTTATTATTCTGTTGGAATATCCCGTCGGTACGTATTACGCTTGACCTGGTTCCGTTATTTATAGTTCTATTGGAATAACCTGTCCATGAGAAGTACCGCATGCATGGTGATTTTTTTTGTTATTCCATTCTTTATTATACTCAGTTGATTAAAGTTTTGACTTTTATACTCCATGAAATTAGTGGAATATCCTTGATATTTGCGTTTCATCCAGTATATCTTTTCATGGAAATATTCTTCTGAGCATTCTTGAATTTTACTCTACAAAGAAGTATCATGTTGATAATTTGGACGTTATTAGTTCCTGAATAAATTAATATTTGAACATGTTTTATTGAATTCTTATATCATTGTCATCATCCTCATATTTATATTTTATTGAAAGTCATCTGTGGCCTGTAGTGCATAGATGGACTTGGTATGATTATAACCAGGGATTATTCAGTGTAATCATGACCGTAATGTTACAAATGATGTGGTAAAAGTCCTCATTGGCCCGTAGTGCATTGATGGACAGTTGTTGGCATGATCATGACCATTAATGCATACACAAATATTCTTGACATGTAGTGTATGGATAAATTGTGGTTGTGATACTAATGAATATCCTTGGCCGTAGTGCAGGGATGATGTGGATTATTTATTAAGCTGAGTCCCATCGATAAAAATGATGAAAACCTTTTAAATCATAAAAGATAGTAAATTTTATTCTCTACTTGACTCTTTTAATGGATTGCATGTTCCGCTGCAGTTAAACGTGATGTCTATTGTATTTTATCAGTTTAACATTGTTAAAGACTAATGATAATTTATTCTGTATTATCTTAGTCATAATATTTCTTACTGGGCTAGTTGAGCTCACCCTTTCTTTCACTGTTCTCTTCAGGAAATGAGAACGTAGCCGGGACTAGTCGGGGAACAGAGTGACGGTCCAGATGATAGTATTAGTAGTCCTCACTATTCTATTAAATAGTGTGTTAATAAATGTAATGAGAACTTATTCTGAGAGTGGATATTGTCTAGAAGACAATGTTTGTATTAAAACTCACAACTCTCCTGTTATATATTTAAGATTGTATTTGTATTCTGTACCATGCATTTGGCGACTCAGAATAGGTGATGCCTATTTTGGGGGCGTCACAGTTGGTATCAAAGCTTATGATATGATCCTTGGCTGAGATGTACCAAGAACTAGGAGGGGAGAGACGGAGAATTCCTTCCATAGTATGACCTACCTAAGTTTATTTGATATTTAATTGGTTGGTCAAATTTTAGGGATTATATGTGATATGTTAATTAACCCTTATTTTGTGGCAGTATTTAAAAATGGCATCCGAGAATGTTGAGAACATCAATAGAGCACAGGAGACCATTGAGTCTCCACAGATCAATAATCAGGATAATGTGCATCAGGAGGCGACAATCCTAATGCAAACAACAACACTGACCAAATGATGAACGATGGAATGTTTCGAGGCTTCATGCAATTCATAAACATCAGGCGAGAGCGGCTCCTGTCCAAAATGCAGGTGAAAACACTAGCAACTCTCGGACGGTCACCGCCAAACAGTTCAAGGAGCTGGGACCACCAGGGTTTTTTGGAGAGCCAAAACCACTTAAGGCGGAGACGTGGATAAAGCAGATCAACAAGATATTTGATGTCTTGGGATGCTCCGAGGAGCAAAAGGTTTCCTTTGCCACCTTCATGTTACGGGCAGAGATAGATTACTGGTGGGAATCTGTAAAGCGTACTCAACCTGCCGCACTGAAGATGTTTTGGGAGAAGTTTCAAGAACTGTTCAACGACAAGTACTTTTCCGAATGTATTCGTCACATGAAAGAGGTAGAGTTCATTAAACTGGAACAAAACAACATGACCGTGTCGCAGTACGAAGCCAAGTTTGCCGAGTTGTCCCGGTTTACGTCCCATTTGGTTGATAATGAGGAGAGAATGACGCGAATGTTTCTAAGAGGTTTGAAACCCGAGATACGTCAATATCTTATCTCTCATAAACTGTGTTTGTATTCAGATATTGTTAATAGGGCTCATTTATTGGAGTGCGATAATGAGTCAACACAACCAAAAAAGAGCAGCCGGCAAAATGATAATACCAGTGATAACAGTCATCGAAGCGGTGACAATAAGCGTGGAGGGAATTAACATGCCAAAAATGGTAACCACTTCGGTGGTAATCATGGCCAAAGCAATAACAATGGACATTTCAAGAAGAGGAGATTCAACAATGATGGAAAGACGTCAGCACCTGCACCTATTTTTAAGGAAGGAGAACGACCATATCATATGCTTCAAATGCGGAGGGGAGGGACACATCAGTCCAAACTACGCGATGTCGTCCAAAGCATGTTATAATTATGGAAGAGAAGGTCACCTAGCCCGATTTTGTCGTTCACCGAAGACAAGTTCAGCTAGGATGGAGGCACCAAAGGACGCCTCATAAAAGTCAAAGCCAGTAGTGCAAGGGAGATCGTTTATCGTGACTTCCCAGAAAGCAAGGAACCCGAATGACGTCATCACGGGTAAGCTTATCATAAACTCTAGCGAAGTATATACCTTATTTGATACCGGTTCTACCCGTTCTTTTATTTCTCCTACTTGCGCTCAACGTTTAAATTTGACTCCGGAGAAATTAGACTTTGACTTATCTGTTGAAACTTCGGTTGGGAGAAACCTTCATTACATCCACTGTTTATAAGTATTGTTTGGTTCAAATTGGTACCCTCACATTACCTGTCGATCTTATTTCATTGAAAATACTTGCATTTGACGTAATTCTAGGGATTGATTGGTTAACTACTCATCATGCAAAAATTAATTATTTTCATAAGGTTGTTAGATTTCATATTTCTAACCAACCTATTATGCGAATTTAAGCAACCAAACCATTAAAATCAATCACTGTCATCTCAAGCCATAAAGCTATTCGTTTATTAAAAAATAGATGTCAAGCTTTCTTAGCTCATGTCACGGATCTAAACAAAAATATGTCAGTTTTGAATGATATTTCTATTGTTAATGAATTTCCTGACGTATTCCCTGAAGAACTTCCTGGTCTACCCCAAGAACGTGAAATTGAATTTTGTATCGACCTTGAACCCGGTACAAAACCCATTTCTAAAGCCCCATATCGAATGGCTCCTATTGAACTTTAGGAGTTACAGACCCAACTGCAGGAATTGTTAGACATTGGCTTTATTCGTCCTAGTACTTCTTCTTGGGGTGCTCCTATTCTATTCGTGAAGAAGAAAGATGGGAGTATGCGACTTTGTATTGATTATCGGGAGTTGAATCATGTCACCATCAAAAATAGGTACCCATTGCCACGTATTGATGACCTGTTTGACTAGTTGCAAGGCGCCAAATTCTTTTCAAATATTAATCTTCGTTCTGAATATAACCAATTGAAGATTAGAACCGATGATATTCCAAAAACAGCTTTCAGAACTCGGTACGGGCATTATGAATTCCTAGTCATGTCTTTTGGATTGACTAATGCTCCTGCTGCTTTCATGGATATGATGAACCAAGTATTCAAGGAATATTTGGATCACTTTGTGGTCGTCTTTATTGATGACATCCTTATTTATTCCAAAAGCCGTGAAGATCATGAGCAACACTTGAGGCTGATACTCCAAAAGCTTCGTGAATATAAGATTTATGCCAAGTTGAAGAAATGTGAGTTCTGGCTTGAGGAAGTAGCATTTCTTGGGCACATAATATCAAGTCATGGAATATCTGTTGACCCAACAAAGATTGAGGCTATTCAAAGCTGGGAGAAACCTAAATCAGTGGCCGAAGTATGTAGCTTTCTTGGTTTAGCTGGTTATTATCGGAGGTTCGTGGAAGGATTTTCTCGAATCGCTACTACACTAACTCAGCTGACTCGGAAATATAAAAAATTCGGTTGGAACGAGGAATGTGAGAAGACTTTTCAAGAACTCAAAAGGAGATTCATTTCAGCATTTGTTCTGACAATACTATCTGGCTCAGAGGGATTTGTCATCTACAATGATGCTTCGGGCAAAGGGTTAAGATGTGTTTTCATGCAACATGGGAAAGTCATAGCCTATGCCTCTCGACAACTTAAAGAATATGAAAGAAATTATCCTACTCATGATCTAGAGTTGGTAGCAGTCATTTTTGCACTAAAGATTTGGAGGCATTACTTGTATGGGGAGAAAGTGGAGATCGTTACGGATCATAAAAGCCTCAAATATTTCTTCACTCAAAAGGAACTCAACATGCGACAGCGACGTTGGCTTGAACTGTTGAAAGATTATGATCATACCATCCAATACCATCCTGGAAAAGCAAACGTGGTAGCTGACGCATTGAGTAGAAGATCATATGCGGGTACGAGTGCGATATTGTCAACGCAAAGGCTCATTTTGTGTTACTTGCAAAGAATGGAGATAGAATTAAAGACTCCAGGGACCCATGTAATGATAGCGAATATACGAGTAGAACCAACTTTAATCGATAAAGTTAAAGCTGCTCAAGCTACAGACCTGGAGCTGATGCGTTTGAGGAAGAAAGTACAAGAAGGTGCTATGCCGGAGGCAATAATTGATGAAGATGGAATATTTCGAGTTAACTCCAGACTTTGTGTTTCTAACGACCCTGATTTAAAGTATAAAATCATGATGGAGGCGCACAACACACCGTTTGCAATCCATCCTGGGAGTACCAAAATGTATCATGATCTTCGACATACATTTTGGTAGGGCAATATGAAGAGGGAGATAGCGCTGTTTATCTCAAGGTGTTTAACTTGTCAACGAGTCAAGGCAGAGCATCAAGTACCAAAAGGTCCATTGCAACCACTTGAAATTCCAGAATGGACACATTACTATGGATTTCGTTACTGGTCTTTCCAAGGTTTCTCAAGGCATAGATGCAATTTGGGTCATTGTTGATAGATTGACCAAGTCTGCTCATTTCTTATCAATACGAGAAACTTATACACTTGAACGTCTTACTCGTATGTATATAAACGAGGTTGTAAGATTTCATGGTATGCCAGTATCCATAGTTTCTGATCTAAACACAAAATTCACTTCACGATTTTGGGTTAGTTTGCAAAAAGCTATGGGCACGGATTTACGATTTAGTTCGGCATATCATCCTCAGACGGACGAACAATCAAAGAGGACTATTCAAACTCTAGAAGATTTATTAAGACTTTGCGTCCTTAACTTCAAGGGAAGTTGGGACAAGTTCTTACCATTGGTGGAGTTTTCCTACAACAACAGTTATCAAACAAGTATTGGCATGGCTCCATTCGAGGTGTTGTATGGAAGAAAGTGTCGTTCTCCAGTATGCTGGGATGAGGTGGGTGAAGCAACATTGTTGGGACCGAAGTTAGGACGTATGACTACAAAAAAGATACAAACGATCCGACAACGTATAAAAATCTCACAAGACCGACAAAAGAGTTATGATGATCTTTATCGAAAGGACGTGGAATTCGATATTGGAGATCATGTGTTGTTACGTGTTGCTCCATAGAAAGGAGTTACGAGATTTGGAAAGAGAGGAAAGCTTAATCCTCGTTTCATTGGCCCATTTTTAATCCTCGATCGAGTAGGAACTGTAGCGTATAGACTCGCTTTACAGACACGTATGTCTAGTGTTCATAACGTTTTTCACATATCCATGTTACGTAAATATATGAAAGACCCGAACCACATTATTGAGTTATAACCGGACGAAATAGCGGAAGATTTGATGTATGAAGAGGTTCCTGTTCAAATCTTGGATAAGAAGGAACATATTCTACGCTCTAAGGTTATATTTCAAGTTAAAGTTTTGTGGAGAAACCATGATGTTGAGGAAATGACTTGGGAGTTAGAATCTGAAATGAAATCGAGGTATCCTTACCTCTTCGACATATCAGGTACGTACCCAAATTTCGAGGGAGAAATTTCATAAGAATGGGAGATTGTAAGACCCCAACTTTTATGAATAAAAATGAATTTCTATAATTATCATTTTTGAATATTATGGAATAAATTTAATATAATGTTATAATTGTAGGTAATATTTATAAATTTTACAAAGTACGCAAGTTGTTATATAATATTCGATTGGTCAGGGAATATTCATTTTAATCGAAAAATATTCATACGACGACACAATCATTGGTGGACCCTATAACAGAATTATTGTCGGATTGAGAAAACGACAAAAATATTTTTATGAAATAACGGCGGAAGTTTCACCGTTAATACTGTTGAACTACTCTGTAGTAAAAGTACAGGAATACGCGTGGTTGTATAGTGGCACACGGTATTGATTATTGATGCTTAAGTGAGAAGTCACTCAGTTTTGTTTAATTATTACCACAGTAATTGTTGCATAGTATCTCACGTTATTTGATTCAATTATTGTCGATATTTTATATTATTAAATTAATAATTGAGACGACGAAGTTATTAATATTATTATTTGCAATATTAACGATGTCTAGAAGTTCTGCCAAGGAGAGGTTTGGTCACCTAATTGCGCGCTAATAGGGAGAAATACTTATTGGAAAGCCCATCTTTCCTGGGAACGATCTGGTCGATTAATATTGTGAATTATAATAATGATGATAAATGTTGTTAAAATTATTAAGGTTATTTTTTATGAAGTATTTGATATTATTATATGGACCCCTCCCCATTTACCCATTTTTTAAAATAATCGGAAGGAAGTTATAAAGTATATATATATATATATATATATATATATATATTTGACATGTGTGTGTGTGTTTTCGTAAGAGTATGTGCGAGGTAGTGGGTTTTGGTGGGTGGTGGTAAGTATTTTATATATGTATGATATGAATTGATATTGGTGGGGGAATGAAAGGACTTTTGTTTTGGTGGGAGGAATTCCACCCGTGAATTGGGTGGAATGTGGGAATGGTGGAGTAGTATTTATATATATATATATATATTATTTTAATTCTTGGTTGTGTTAGGAAAATTCTTTGAAATTCAATCAACCAAAGGTTTCGTATGATATGAATTATTGCGTCCGTGATAAATCCTTACGCAGTGTCTTTCCATTATTCTATAAATAGAAACTCATTCCTTCATTATTTTTTACGAATTCATTGAAACTCTAGAGAGAGAAAACTATAAAGAGAAAGAAAAAAAGAATTATGCTACTTCACCACTTCTATATCAAGTTTTCTTATACGGTAAGGGGTATTATTTCTTTTGTATTCATGAAGAGAACTTTTATTATTTCATTCTTATTATTCTGTTGGAATAATCTGTATACGCGGTTTACCCTATACTTGGTGATTTCTGTTGTTATTCCATTCATTAAATATTCTGTTAGAATATCCTGTCTGTACGTTTTACGCTGGACCTGGTTCCGTCTTTATTATTCTATTGGAATATCCTGTCTGTGCTTTTTACGCCAGACCTGGTTCCGTCTTTATTATTCTGTTGGAATATCCTGTCTGTGCGTTTTACGCCTGACCTGGTTCCGTTATTTATAATTCTATTGGAATAACCTGTCTATGCGAAGTACTGCATGCATGGTGATTTCTTTTGTTATTCCATTCTTTATTATACTCAGTTGGTTAAAGTTTTGACTTCTATACTCCATGAAATTAGTGGAATATCCTTGATATTTGCGCTTCATCCAGTATCTTTTCATGGAAATATTCTTCTGAACATTCTTGAATTTTACTTTACAAAGAAGTATCATGTTAACAATTTTGACGTTATTAGTTTCTGAACAAATTAATTATTGAACTTGTTTTATTAAATTCTTATATCATTGTCATCATACTCATGTTTATATTTTTTTGAAAGTCATATGTGGCCTGTAGTGCATAGATGGACTTGGTATGATTATGACCAGGGATTATTCGGTGTAATCATGACCGTAATATTACAAATGATGTGGTAAAAGTCCTCATTGGCCCGTAGTGCATTGATGGACAGTTGTTGGCATGATCATGACCATTGATGAATACACGACTATCCTTAGCCCGTAGTGCATGAATAATTTGTGGTCGTGATACTAATAAATATCATTGGCCGTAGTGCAGGGATGATGTGAATTATTTATTAAGCTGAGTCCCAACGATAAAAGTGATGAAAAACCTTTTAAATCATAAAAAATACTCCCTCAGTCCCAAATTATCTGCTGTTTTAGCAAAAAAAATTTGTCCCACAATATCTGCTTTTTTAAGATTTCAATGCATTTTTTCCATTTGTTTTCCAAATTTGCCCATTTATCTTAATTGTTGATAATCATTACTCTCATTAATGTCTCTCCTCTTTTTTTAAACATCCGCATTCATGCCTCTCTCTCTCTTTAATTAATAATTGTTTCTCTCTATCTCTCTCTTCAATTAATGTGCTGCTTTCTCTCTCTCTCTCTTCAATGTTTCTCTCTCTCTCTCTCTCCAATTAATTAGTTGTTTTTTTTCTCTTCAATTAATAAAAAAGTCAGCACAAAGGGTATTTTTGTATTTTTATCATACATATTGGTATCTGTGTGAAATTCTAGAACAGCAG
Source organism: Panax japonicus (assembly GCA_020205505.1). Taxonomy (NCBI): domain Eukaryota; kingdom Viridiplantae; phylum Streptophyta; class Magnoliopsida; order Apiales; family Araliaceae; genus Panax; species Panax japonicus. Next base: position 3,378,604 of record CM035110.1, on the reverse strand, counting down.
ATAATTTGGGACGGAGGGAGTAGTAGATTTTATTCTATACTTAACTCTTTTAATGGATTGCATATTCCCTTGCAGTTAAACTTGATGTCTATTATATTTTATCAGTTTAACACTGTTGAGGACTAATGATAATTTATTCTGTATTATCTTAGTCATAATATTTTATAACCATATATGAATATCTTTGGCTTGTAATGCAAAGATAAATGATTAACTGATGAATATCTTTATCCCATAGTGCAAAGATGAACAAGTGTTGAGATGAACATGACCGACTGGTGATACAAATGAATATCTTTGGCCTGTAGTGCAAAGATATATATTTGATTAAAGATGTATATTGATTGTTGTTACAGGGATAAAATATTGACGATGGACCTTTAAATCTTAGAAGATAGTAGAATTCATTCTCTACGTGACTCTTCTGATAGATTGCTGTTTCCGCTACAGTTTTGATCTAAAACTTGTTGTCAATTATATTATATCAGATTTTTTCCTGTTGAAAACTAATGATAATTTGTTGTATATTATCTTAGTCATAATATTCTTTACTGGGCTAGTTGAGCTCAACCTTTTCCTTTTTGTTTCATTTTTATTCTGAGGAGGTGAGAACATAGCAGGATCGAGTCGGGGTATGGAGTGATGGTTCTAAAAAGATTGTTTTAGCAGTCCTCACTATTTCTGTAAAATAGTGTTTGAATAATTGTAATGAGGACTTATTTGAGTGTTGATATTGTCTAGAAGACAATATTTGTATTTAAACTCACAGTATGTGTTATCGTATTTTGCACGACAATTGTATTATTGAAGTTGTAGTTTGCTTTTTGTACCATATATATGGCGACTCAGGATGAGTGTTGTATACCTATTTTAGGGGCGTCACAGCGGGGTGTGATAGAATATATGTGATTATTCTCATTATTATTATAAATATTTTAGAATATTATTCTGTTGTAAAATCATGCGCCTAACTTGTAGGCATAATATTTGTTTATACTTTGTATATATTACCAACGAATAAATGAGAAAACATCAAGGGATTATATTCTTTTAAATTCAAATGAAAAGATCATGTAAAAATATAAAATTTTATTTATTTTAAAATTGTGTAGCGCTATTATTATAATTTTGTAAATTAAATATTTTTTTTATCAAATCATATGAAAATTCATATATTCAAAAAAATTTGTATGTTATTTATATTCGTACTGTTTAATTTATCTAAAAATACCTAAAAATTGACTCATCAATCTCAATCTTAATCTTATTAAGTATCCTAGTTAGATACCCTTTAAATATCTCCTTTTGTACAAAAATTATAAACACTCGTACAAATTGAAATTGAACATAATATCAAGAGACCTAATTGACCACCTTATTAGTAAATTAAGCAAAAGACTAAAATAAAGAGCAAGTTAACAGTCCACTTCCATAACCTACCCACTTACTTATTTTTTTAATTTTGTCATTTGAATAATTTGGGAATGTAATACAAGATGGTATTGATAACCAGTTAGCTACACATTTTATTGTTAACATTTATTTGTAAAAATATTGGGTGTGACATAATTATTTGTATTAATTTATTATTATTTTATTTTTTAATTATTATGTTATTTAATTAGCAAATTCATATTGCTACAATTTAACGTCAAACTTATGTTATCTTTAAAAATAAATAATATATAATTAATATTTGTAAATTTTATGAAAAAAACTCTTTTTTGAAATAATATTTTCATAATAATTTTTGTTATTTATACACTTAAGGCCTATTTTTTAATCAAATAAATATTAAAAAAATGGATCTTACACGTAGAAATATCAAAAATTATTGTGAAAATATCCGTTATATATGAGAGTTGATATTTTTCACAATAATTTTTAATATTACTACACGTAGAATCTATTTTTTTTAATATTTATTTAGTTAAAAAATAGACTTTACGTGTGAAAAATTAAAAATTGTTGTAGAAATATGAGGTTTTTTTTTTGTGTGATGGAGGGAATAATTAAAGTGAATAAATAGTCAGAGGGAGGAATGAGAGAGTGGGGCAGCTCATCAAAGAAAGAACAAAAGGCTGAGGAGAGAGACTGATATGCGGGGAAATAAAAGGAAAGAGATGAAAAGCTGAGGCCCTGAGGGGAGGGCGTCGCTTTATTTATTTAATTTTTTTGTGTTTTTTTGCATCAGTTTCCTCGCATTTATAATTGGTTGCTGTTGCTTTACTAAATTCCTCCTTCCCTCAGGTATTTTCAACCACCACCAAGCATATACATATACTATATTTATATATATATATATATCCATCTAATAAAATACAAATGATTTTGAATTTTCTGCTCATTCAATAAATCATCTGGGCCGTCCAAATTTTGGGATAAATCTCACCATCCATCTATCTAATAAAATACAATCTATCTAATTCTATATATCTAATTATATCTAATAAAATACAAATGATTTTGAATTTTTCGCTCACTCAATAAATCATCTAGGACGTCCAAAGTTTGGGATAAATCCCACCATCCATCTATCTAATAAAATACAAATGATTTTGAATTTTTCGCTCACTCAATAAATCATATGAGTCGTCCAAAATTTAGAATAAATCCTAACGTCCATAGTGCCGGAGGCACGGGACTGTTGCTAGTATATATATATATAATGGGTCAGGAACAGCAGCTAAGGGATCTCTTACTTTCATAGAATGAGTGATTTTTTTTTTTGCTTTTTTTTAAAACAACTGAATTTTTTTTTAATATTTTATGGAATTGAAAATTTTTCATAATACAGTGTTTTGGGTGTGATTTGGGTACGTATAACAAAACATGTATGTATAGTCTAGTCTGGACAGACTGTATTATAGAAAAATTTAAATTCTATAAAATATTAAACTTTTTTTTAATTATTTTTAAAAAAATAAAAAAAAAAGTCCCTCGTGTTAAGAAAGTAAGATACCTTCTTGATCATTTCTGTATATATATAAGCAATTGATTATGTTCTTGAAAGTAAAAGCTTGAAATCTTATGCAGATTGCTTGGAGCTGTTAACGCTGTTGGATCTTGGAATCGTAGATTCACATTCTGTCAAGCTTGATTAATTTGTTGTGTTTTAGCTTTCTGAGGTATATATGTATTTGTTGAATTTCGCTCTATTTCTTTTACTGTGTGTAGTTATTTATGGTTTATTTTTATCTGGAATTTGCTGTTTAATTTTTCCAAGTCTCGAGCTGGTTAATCTAATTAGGATTTAAATTTGGTGGACTGACTGGTGTGTATATTCTATTTTGGAATGATTTTGTGATTTGGGTTGTTTTTTATATGTCTCTGATCTGGTATTTATATTTTCAGTTCTTGTCCGTCTCACTTTCCATAATTATTCTTTTTGCTCTTTTTTTTATTCTTTAAATTATGTTGCTTGACAAAAGTAAGAACATAGATCATATACCAAAATACAATGCTATGAATTAAGCTAAAGTATGGGTCTCGATAGATAGAACAGCAACAAAATCAAAAGTTAAATCGGATCAAACAAGTTAGCTCTTGAGAAAAGAAGGTAAGGCAACTGACATGTCCAATCAGCTGTCAAAATTCTTCTTGCCATATCATGGTCTTTTTGAATTTGATTTTGGTGTATGCAGCTAGCTTAAAGGCTGAATATCTTTGACAAAGTTCTTATCTTGAGATATTTTTTATTTTGCATAGCAGTCAAACAACGAGCTAATATTTTCTATTTTTCTCATTTTGGTTTTATGATAATCAAGAGCACCATGACTATTGTTAGGGTCAGTACGAAGGATGGAGACTGAAGAGAACATAAAATATTCACAATCTCATGTCTCTGATAAGAGTGGCTCACTTCCTCATTATACCAATAACCAAATTACCAAGGCTACTCAAAGCTCAGTTATCTTTCCTCATACTATCCATCTCAATAAATATACTTATAATTTTGGATCCTAAATTGGTTGTTTCATATGAAATTCATATATCACTATATGAGTGACTGCGATAAGTACTGAGCAGGGACAATTGCTTTTTCTGCAATAAATTGAAAGACTTACAGAAATTATTTAACATGTATTAATGATGCGGAGATAACTGTCATAGGGATGAATTCAGTACTTTCAGAAACCTTATGGCTTTTTCCATTCTATATGACCCAAAGAATAGCTACGTATAATTACAAGTTTAGGTGGCTCCATAAAACAGGAGAAGGCAGAAAGGGAAAAACAAATTAATATGCAGTTAACTTATTTAAATTATTTTTGGGTGCCAAAAAAACGTGAAACCTAAGATGTTACAGTCCAATATCTTCATTTTTAGCTTCCATGGCAGATAATTGTTAAATAATTTGTCAAGATTGTAAGAAATTCAATCATTTCGAACTTTCATAATTCTTTGTCAATGTTTGTGCCTTGGGAACAATCTGTAGCTAGTACCTTTTAAGTTGAACTTTTTATAAACATTCTTAACTTACTGTGTTTATTGTGAGAGACATGTTAAGCCTAACCTCTTTAGAAGTCTTTGTATAGGTACCTAAGCAGCTTGAGAATGATGATGGCTGCAAATTGAAAGACGATGGTTTAGTTGGTTGATTTTATGATTATGAAAAAAAATGATTTCTGAAAGACTGACTGGAGAAACATCTCTTCATCGGGATCTTGTCGCTTTGAGTGTGTCAAAACGTCTTGTCAGAAGTGTTAGCCAGAAACTGAAGAAGAAAAATCATAGAGGTGAAGCAGAAGAAGAGGATGACACCAGGGGTGTTTCCTTAAGATGTCTTACTTTGTATAGCAGGGGTGGAGGTTGTAAAGTAGGAGCTGACACAAGTGAAGAATTTGGTGATATGAGTGGTCAAAGACAGTCAAGTGCCAGTGAAGAAGGAAAAGGGCACACAACAATATGTGGAACCGAAGAAACCACTGTGGATTGCTTTTCATATGGGATGAAGGAGAAGTTTTGGAAGAAAACTAACAAAAAGGTTTTAGACCTTAAAGTATCACAACGAAGTAGTGGGGTGCACGTATTTCTTCCTGATGATATTCTGGAAATGTGTTTGATGAGACTTCCAATGACCAGTCTCATGACTGCACGCCTTGTGTGCAAGAAGTGGAGAAACTTGACTACAACGTCTCGGTTCATGCAGATGAGGCGTGAAGGTTTGTATCCGAGTCCGTGGTTGTTTTTGTTTGGTGTTGTCAAAGATGGTTATTGCTCCGGAGAGATACATGCTTTCGATGTTTCCCTTAACGAATGGCACAAAATAGAGGCTGAAGTTCTCAAAGGAAGGTTCCTGTTCTCTGTTGCCAGTATCCAGGATGATGTTTATATTGTTGGAGGTTGTTCTAGCTTGACCAACTTCGGTAGAATGGATAGGAGCTCCTTCAAGACACACAAAGGAGTACTGGTATTTAGCCCCTTGACTAAATCATGGCACAAAGTTCCATCCATGAAGTATGCAAGATCAGCGCCCATTTTAGGAACATATGAAATCGTTTCAGACTGTTCAATTTTAAAAAATCAGCAACATCGGCTAGAGAGGCGTTTCCTCAGGTCACGTGTTGGTGGGGTATCAGATGTTTACGAGGATCCTCACAGGCTTTCTGTTAGACGTCAATTTAGGAGCTCTCTAGATGAGAATGAGGTTTCATTCTTTTCTAATATGAAGCCATACAAATTTGTTAGACAAAAAAGCGATCATTTGAGTTCAAAAGATCATAGAAGGTTTGTGCTAATTGCTGTGGGTGGTCTGGGAAATTGGGATGAGCCTTTAGATTCTGGGGAAATTTATGATTCTTTATCAAATAAATGGATGGAAATTCAGAGGTTGCCTGTAGATTTTGGGGTTATTTGTTCTGGGGTTGTTTGTAATGGGATGTTTTATGTTTATTCAGAAACCGATAAGCTTGCTGGGTATGACATAGAAAGAGGCTTTTGGGTTGGCATCCAAACAACTCCATCCCCTCCCCGCGTTCACGAGTACTACCCAAAACTCATATCCTGTAACAGGCGCCTATTCATGCTCTCTGTCTCCTGGTGTGAAGGTGACGGTCAAATAGGCAGGAGAAATAAAGCAGTTAGAAAGTTGTGGGAGCTTGATCTCATGTTTCTTACTTGGACCGAAGTTTCAACTCATCCCGATGCTCCCATGGACTGGAATGCTGCTTTTGTTGCTGACAAAAACCTGATATTTGGGGTTGAAATGTTCAAAATATTTGGGCAGGTGTTAGACTTCTTGACCATGTGTGATGTATCTGATACTGAAACAGATTGGAGTCATATTTCGAGGAATCATGCGGCTCACGAGCTGGATGCTTCTTCTTGCATGACAAAATCAGTGGCAGTGCTACATTTGTAATGTCCCTGGCAGACACTGTAATATGTTCCAAGAATATTGGCTTCAATTTGCTCTGCGGAGAGACTTTTGAACAAGCTGTTTCACATGGAATTTGGTATTCTTCTCAATTATATTCTTTTGTGCTACTCAAACTTGTATCATGACAAATACATCTGAGAAATTATTAATGTTCATATTATTTAAGTTAAGCTTATTTTGTTTCTTATGATTTCGTCACAACGGTTGCATTTGTGTGTTTATATGTGGCAAACTGGCTAAAGCAGGTATATTTATCTTTAGTTCCTGAAGTATTAGTCACTTCTTTCATGTAGATAACCGACAAAACCTTGTTTCATTCACCATTTCTTAAAGTCCACCTTTTTGACCTTGCAATGTGACATTACCAATCTTAATTTTTTCACAAGCAAAAGTGATCATTTAGTTTCACAAGATCTCCCGCATTAGTAAATGAGACTCGTTTAATGGTTTGCTGCCCTGCAGGTGCTGGAAATTTATAGGAACCCGGACGAATATTTATGGACGAGTATTGCAATTGACGAATATATGTAATTTAAGATTCAAAATTGGTGTTTGCATTGTCCTCACATTTATACATGGCAGTATACAGCTCAATTTCTGTTTAGCCATACAACTTGAAATTTTGACAAGCTGCAAGTTGAAATATAGAACGTTACCCAAGATAACCGAACGACCAATGAGAAAGGCAAAACTAAAATCTCATAATTCGTACAAATGTTTAGAAAAGTTGATATTCATAATTGACCTACATAGATTCATACCCATTTTAAATTTGAAAATATATTTAAAAAAGTCAATATTTATTATTTTAGAATGGAGAGAATAGTGAAGATTGAAAAATAAATAAAAAATTATACTTTCTTCGGCCTTATGATACATATAAAAAATAAATACTGTAAAATCAATAATGATGAAATAAACAATAATACATTTCCACACAAAGTATACAACATACACAGACCATGTAAAGAAAAATTACCAACAGAAACAACATGAATGAGAACCCGAGAGAAGTTCCCAAACCATACAAAACTATGAAATAGAGGAAAAACAACATCTACCTGGATATCTTTCATGCTTCACAAACATAACCTTAGATGTCTCAGAACCTAGCAAGGGGTCAAAAATTCAATAACTACAAGTTCCTTGCATTTGCTGAGCACTGTAAGCAGACTACTTGGAAGTTGGAAGAGACTTATTGTCCTATATTTGGAAAAATACCAGAGAAATTTGGTATCTTGTCAACATGCTTCAGGGCACGCTCAGCAATCTGTCGTGTTCGATAGTCACCATGCTGGAAAGCATCAACAAGGGCCGTGCTAACGTTGGGATCACCAGACACTTCATAGGCTAGATCATCAGTCCGCAAAAGTCTCTCAACAACCCACACTGCCCTCCTACTCAAGTTTTCTGTCCGTTTCTCAATTAATACATCAAGTATAGGCCTGATTGCCTCCGCCTCGCACAATACGGTAACCCCATTTTCAATATCAACTTCGTCCTCTAACAAAGTTGACATTGCTGCAAGCGATGCCTCAACCACCTTCTCATTTGTGTGGTCTAGAAGGGCCACCAACTTCTCCAAAGCCTGTCCTTCCAATAGACAAAAGGTTTCCTTTAATGAACATGTCCCTCTGTGAACTCGACATAATCCGGTTATGACAGGGGTTTTACTAAAACAAGGAAAGATTGTGACACAGAAACCAGGCGGTGGCAACTCAGGCAGTTTGGTCAAGTTTTTGCATTCTTGAGATAGATTCTCCAAAGCCATGGCCGAAACCATCTGCACATTGTCAAGTCTGTTGTACTGAAGCAGGTCAGTGAATACGGAAGCAAGATTGTGCTCCTGACACAATCCAATGGCATCAGGTTCGTCAGCCAAGACAAAGGTAATCCTTGCCAGAACACGAACAAGCCCTTCCAGATATGGGGTCATAAAGCGATTGCCTCTAGTCTCCCCTTGGCGGATCCTAGCCACTCTGGAGATGACCAACTGGAAGGCACCTTCATTAAGCATCTGCCTTGTGAGGCTCACGTCCCTTTCTGGGAGATCCGCTAAGAGCCCAACGGCTGCTGCTTGCTCTTCAGTAATACCAATATTTTCTGATATGATTTTGATTAAGCTACCTAGCTGCCCAGCTGTAGCACGTAGACAACCAGCTAGTTCCTGGCCCATATGTTGAGAGAGGTTCTGAAGAAGTTTTATGGAAGCTGCACGGAGATCCCTCTGTGGAGCTTCAATGAACTGCACCAAACTGATAGTAGCACCAGAGCTTTTGATGGCGGCAACAAGACTGAGAACTGTAGTGGGGGAAGTAGTGAGTCCAACAAGAACCTGGATAAGCTTGCATTCTATTGCTGGCCCCGTGTTGCTAATGAGATGTAGTAGGTTGTGAACTATGTCCTCTGAGACTAGAGTCTGGTTGTCAGGTCCAACTGGAATGGAGTCAAAGTCAGAGCCTGAATTCACAATATTTGCCAGAATTGTAGCAGAAACCTCCTTCAGTCGCATGGGAAGCTGGTTGGCACCAACAAGGAAAAGATCCTTCACTAGAGGGGGTAGTATACCTGCCTCTATCAAGACCTTGGCACTTGCCTCAAATGATGATATCTGATTTAAGGCCTTTAGGGAAGCTTCCCTAGACTCCATGTTACCAATTCTCATGAGATTGATTAGTGATGAACCAACAGTTTTAGCCACAAAGACTTTCATGTCATTATTAAGTACCAGCTCACCAAGGTATATAGCCATGGACAGTTTGGTTTCTGGAGGACCTGCAAAGGTCCATATGGCAATAAAGAGTTAAACAGGACTGTGCTATATAATATAGCAGTTAGTATAACTGTTTACATTTCACGAACTATAATTTGACTCCACCAACTAGCAAGATCCAACTAAACATGAAACCCTTTTAAATTTAGTGTCTAGGGAAAGATGCATGTTAAAAATTGATAATAAAAAGAAAGGTAAATATTATCATATATATATATATATATAAATATATATATATATATATATATATATATATAAAATAAGACAACTTGGTTTTTTAGTCTTCGTCTTTGGTCTTTGGTATAGGTCTATAATTTAACTAGAAGTAAAATAATTTTTATGCTCCTATACAATGTTAGGATTAATTTAACTACAACTAAAACTCTCTTTATAGTCCTACAAACTTTAATATTAACTTATTATTCTACAACAATTTTATTTTTTATAAGTCCTTCAGTTACCTAGTCATATAATAAATTTTAACTTAAAAATCATATTTAGGATTTTAGTTTAAGTTTCTAATCAATTTTAATCTCTAAATGACTATATATTATAAATATTATGAGTACATAATAACTAATATAGAAAAAAATTATTTAGAAATATATATATTAATTAATAGAGGAAAACTTTAGTTAATTAATACTTTAGTTAATTAATGTTACAAAACAATTTTAACTTATATATTACTCTCTCCGTTCCAGGTTAGTCCCAAGATAAATGTCTACCTATCTTAAATAATCCATTTTTACAATAATTTGCCTATAATATCCTTAGTATTAATTGTTATATTTCTATTCTTTATGCGTATTTATGAAATATCACTAGTCATATGCAGAAAACTATGCAATTAAATTAGAATTTAAATATGGACAATTTTATAATTTTATCCCCTTTCTTAATATAAGTAAAAAGTCAACTAGAACTTTTGTCGTGGGACGAGGGAGTAGTTATTAAAATTTAGTTAGCTAGCTTTTAAAACTAAAATCATAATGGCAACTCATTATTTACAACAATTATATTCCTAAATAATTATATATTAAAAATATAAGAAAAATATTATGAGTATATAATAATTAATATAAAAAATTATAATTTATATTAGAAAATATATTAACGATTAAAATTTAGTAAACAAATATATTTCATATAAGAGATCTTAAGTTAATCAATGTTAAAAAAAATCCTAACTTATATATTACTAATTAAATTTTAAAACTAAAATCATGATCGTAACTTATTATTTTACAACAATTTTATTTTTTATAAAATTTATTTAGTTAATTAATTATACAATAGAGTACGACTTAAACACTATGTTTAGACTTTTAGGTTTTCACTCAACTTTGAACTCTAATTAAAAATGCATATATAAATACAAAGGATTGGATATAAAAACTAAATATTAAATTTTTGAATCTATATAAAAACTTAATAATAAATTAAAAATAACAAAAGAATCATATTATTAACACTCAATAGTGAGCATTCGACAATTGTATGTGATCTATAGTCATTCGTTTTTAAGCAAAATAAATAGTAGCAAGTCAAATTAAAATTTAAAAAATATATTTTATAATCACTATATAAAATAAATTAAAAATAATTGACAAAACTTGGTTTTTTGGTGCTCGTCTTTGGTCTTTGGTATAGGCTTAGAACTTAACTAGAAGTAAAACACTTTTTATACTTTTATATAGTGTTTGTTGGGTTAATTTAACTAGAACTAAAACTCTTTCATGATTCTACAAACTTTAATATCAACTTATTATTATGCAATAATTTTATTTTTTGTAAGAGTTCTTTAGTTACTTAGGGAGTCAAAATCTGAATGAATAAGTCATTTAGACTGTTTGTTTGTAAATTTTAAAATCTGGATGTGACTGAATATATCTGACCCATTCATTTAAAAAAATTTAGTTGAATAGGTTGTATAGATCTGAGCACCATTTTTTACTTTCTCTCTTCTCTGCAGCTTTGATCATTCGATTTGTCTCCATCTCCATCCACAATTTCTTATTCGATTCGGCATATCTAATTTTATTTTTGATTTACTCATTCGAAATCTACTTTCTGTTTTATTTGATCCCGCTCCAATTTCAGTCGTATTCTTCTTCTTCATATCGTATTCTATGTATACATGTAGAGTGAACAGAGAGAGAAGATAGTGAGAGAATACTTGCAGGACCTAACAGGAATGAATTGAAGAAGGGTGGAAACGCCTTGGATAAGGGTTCTGGCTTTGAGGACATTTTCAGCCATAGGAATCATAGATTTTACTGGATAGTCTTTTGCTCGATCCTCTCCAAAATAAGTGGTCCTAGTTTATTCGTGTCCGCCTTCCAATTAACACCCATTTAAACCCTTCTTCCAGCATCAACATAATACCACTTCGCCATAAATTAAGATTCCTCAAAATCAAAGTCATTTCTTCTTCTTCTTCTTCTTCCTCTTGGTACATGATACTATAGTTGCTAGTACTAATTTTGAGTTTATTGATGATAGATATAGAAGGATTGTATGCGTAGATAGATCATTTCGGAGAGGCAGTGACAACTCGCAGGCAGGTACAGATGGAGGGGAAACTAGTTTGAGCTAGTGAGGGAAAACTTTGGTCTTATATTAAATATTTCCTATTTTTTGTTCCAACTTCAAATTTTTAAAGTTCATTGATATTGTTAAGATTAAATATGGGACAAATCCTACTCCTATTATGAATATTGTATTTATTTAGTACGTACATACAAAATTATATACTTGTTCAACATAGTTTAGAGGGGGAAAATAGTAAAAGAATATTATTCAGATGTTTCAAACATATTAATTATCAAATAACTTTTTTCATTCAATATTCAGCTCATTCAGATTACTTAAACATTCAGAACTATTTCATTCAGTTTTATCAAACAACCATTTACTCGTATAATAAATTTTAACTTGAAATCATATTTATAATTTTAGTTAAGTTTCTACTCAACTTTAGTCTCTAAATGACTATATATTCAAAATATTATGAGTGCATATAATAATTAATAGCAAAATTATATTATATATATATATATTAGAAATATATTATTGATTACTTTAGTTACCAATTCTATTACATATAGGAGACCTTTAGTTAATTAATGTTACCAGAGAGTTTCATATGCAGGTGGTCCACATCCTTTAGCGACGGATAAAACCATCGCTAAACACGTCGACATAGGGTTTGAACCGTTGTGATAGCCCAAAACCGTCGTTATAGCCCGATTCAGACAGGACGAGTTTAGCGACAATTTTATTTGTCGTTAAAGGTGGTCTGCATGCAGACCACCCGCATAGGAAACGGACTGTTAATGTTACAAAACAATTCTAACTTATATATTAGTTATTAAAATATAGTTAGCTTACTTTTAAAACTAAAATCATAATGGGCAACTCGTATTCTACAACAATTATATTCCCAAATAACTATATATTAAAAATATAACAAAAATATTATGAGTAAATAATAATTAATATAAAAAAATTGTAATGTATTTACTCATATATTTCTAGTTTTTATAGAATTTATTTTTAATTTACTAAACTAAAATTGTTGTAAATTAAAATTTAGTAAATAAGTTTATTTCATATGTGACATCAAGTTAATTAATGTTAAAAAAAATCTTGACTTATATATTACTAATTAAAATTTAATTACCTTTTAAAATTAAAATCATGATCCTAACTTATTATTTTACAACAGATTTAGTTTTATAGAATCTATTTAGTTTATTAATTATACAATAGAGTACGACTTAAACACTACATTTAGGCTTTTAGATTTCCACTCAACTTTGAAATCTAATTAAAAATTCATATATAAATACAAATGATTGATTATAAAAACTAAACATTAAATTTTGAAACTATATAAAACCTTAATATTAAATTAAAAATAACAAAAGCATTACATTAGTAACACTCAATATGTGATTTGTAGTCATTCATTTTTAAGCAAAATTTATAATCATTCTAATAATAATAGTAAGTCAATTTGAAATTCAAAAAATATATTTTATAATCACTATATAAAATAAATTAAAAATATTTTTATTTAAAAAACAACTAGTGCTTAGCACATTACAACACTTGGCTAGTTTGAAGAAGTAAATAGAGAAAAGGAATCTACTTGAAGCATCTTTGTGAAATTATAGAGGAACTAACAATCAATAAAGTATTTTATTAAGGAAGAGTCTTTAGGAGAGCTTCTTCAGCTCTAAACAACTACTGTGCTCATTTGGTCTATCAACTACACCTAATTGGGAGCTTTTCAGTTTATATTTTTGATAAGTGACAACTAGCAATTATTAAGTTTAGGGAATTGATATTTTCACAATATCTCTCTCACATGAATGTGGGTCCCATCTACTATTCGTGTGAGAGGTTGTAGAACTATCAGTTTTCCTTGTGAAAATATCAATTCCTTAAATTTAAAGGTCTTAAAGCATTAACAATAGTTTCCCTAATCAACTCTCTATCTCCAATTTTGAAGAATACATCAACAAATCATTATCCAACAGTTTTCTTATCCTTATTTGACTCTCTATTTTAATCTCTATATAGAATTTTACTCCCCAGTGTGAGAAAGTCAAACGACTATTCTCTATATATACAAAATGACATTTCACACCATCATTTAAGTGGACAACTCATCAATCATACACATCTTTACATTATTTTAATACTTCATTTTCAAATTATAAACTTAATATTGACTTATTTTTTAAAAATTAATTTCAAATGTATTTAAATTAAAAATTGATATAAATTTATTTAATTTATGTCAATATAATTATAAATATTATAAAAGTATTATTAATTATAAAATTTATTATTTTCAAAATTTAAATGAATCATGTTAAATTTAAATTTAAAAATATCATAAATTAACTTTTTAAAAGTTAATATTGATCTTATGTACATTTGCAATTACAATTCATTCAACACTCACTCCAAAAATTACTTAAAATTTAAAATAAAATAAATTTTATTTTATAGTAGAATATAATTGATAAATTATACTCTCTTTTATAAATTATAAGATTATTATTAATTTGATGTTTACTGTTGAAACTTTTAAATTTTAAATTTCATTATTTAAGAAATCAATATAAAGAACATGTTGGGTATATAGTGAAAAAATTGAATCCCTATTTTGCAGAATGACCCGAGTAAAATTTTCATTTCTATCAATATGTCTAGAAGTACAATTGTTGAACTCAGTTGAAAGGAGTACTAATTACCCAAAGGCTCAAAGATTATTTATTAAATAGTTGAACTAGAAATGGAAAGGAGCACTTAACTGCATATTTTAGTTTTCTACATTTCCCGCTCAAGGTATCAATATTGAAAGAAAGTAGTTAGCATGGTAGTTCTAGGTTATACTTGGAGTTTCATGAAAGGAGAATGTTACAAAATATTGGTTTTATGCAATAAAGAAAAGGAGGGTAAAGTTTAAGACAATGGATTCACTAAACCACACGCACACGTGTGCTGGCACCCACCCACCCACCCACCCACCCACACACACACACACACACACACACACATATATATATAACTATGTATGGAAAAAGATAGATATATAGGTCATATTTAAACTAACAAAGGTTTTGAAATGAGAAAAAAAAGACATCATCAGGACATGACAAAAAGCACAGATATGTAAACTTAAAAAGTATAGATAGATTTCTGAATATAGATAAAGTGGGACCAATATGCTAGAAGTAAATGCTAATGATTGCACAAAACTGATGATGTGTGTTCACCCCTCCCCTCCTCCAAAAAAAGACAGCCAAACTAACAAAATTTCATGTTTTGTAGAAGCATGTTCAATGCTTCCATTATATTATCAAGTTGCTTCCCCCTTTTGTTAACAGTTGCAATACTTTTTATTACATTAAACTCTTCCGTTCATTATTTATGTAGACAATTTTTCGAGGTGGCATATCAATTTTTTTCTAGATGAAACAATCTCTTTGATAGGAAACTTCAACATCCATTTCACATAAAAACTTGAATATTTTGTGCAACCAAACAACTCATTGGCAAGAAAAGAAAATACAAGCGACTAACAGTCACTATCTCCGAAAGCAAAGAATTATCTAGGGTAGAGGAAGTACCTTCAAGGAGTAATGTAAGAAGTGGCTGCAATTTACCATAATCAGCCATCTGCTTTACATTATTCTCACACTTCTCCAAATTTTGGAGAGTTTCATCAGCCTTCTCAACAGTCGAAAGATTTTCTGATTTGCTGCTAGTCATTCCCACTAAAATAAGGATTGCTCCGTTGACTGAACCAATTTTTTCGCACAGTGTTTCAGATTTTGAAAGCTCATAAAGCAAGGAGACGGCTTCTTCCCTCTCTTTAGATTGTTCATGAGATAAAAACTTAACTATCGTTCGTACAGTGTCCCCTTCAGCCATAATTTCCTGCAAAATAGAAAGAGCCATAAATAACAGGCCTAGAGTATGTCGGAATATCTGAACAATGAAACAGCAAACCTTTGACAACCTTATTATCAGAGTCTTCCTCTACCACAATGCGAAGGGTTTCTAAAGCTTTACATCTTACTCTACGACTACTGCTCTTCAACATGTCAACAATCATAGGTATCAACTCTGCATTTCGAACAACTTGCTTATTTGACGGATGTTTTTTGCAAAGATGCTGGATGAACTTCAAAGCCTGCAGAATTTCAGGTTCTGC
This sequence comes from Panax japonicus, assembly GCA_020205505.1. Taxonomy (NCBI): domain Eukaryota; kingdom Viridiplantae; phylum Streptophyta; class Magnoliopsida; order Apiales; family Araliaceae; genus Panax; species Panax japonicus. The sequence goes on along the minus strand of CM035110.1, from coordinate 3,362,713 downwards.
ATTGCCCACAGAAAATGACCTACGAGCCATATCAAGCTGAGCAGCTTCATTCCTAGCATTCCATTCTTCAATTGTGTTCCGCAAAGCAATGCTTGGGTTCAAATCCGTACTTCTTAATTCTTGTAGTGTTAATGGGCAAACCAGCCTTCTTCCATTCTCCTTACATTCCTTGAACCATTTTTCAATCGCTTCTCTCTCAAAAGTTTGCCCATTTTCTGAAGTAACAGGATCACGCATAACTTGTTTTGTTAGAGGGCAAATGAATGCGTCATAGATAGGCTCTATGTGAAATCTCTCAAATTGATAGCTATCATCTGACTGGCTCCCTTGGTCATAACTTCCATCCCAGCTTCCAGCCATCAGATCCAAACTTTCTGTCAATGAAAGCAATATTACATATAGTTGGCCCACCGATGTTTTTGAATAACAATACTAGAGCAGTAATAATTTCATATGAGATGATAAATCTTATTACAAAACAGAGAAAATCAATAGGAACCACAATGCAAAGCAAGGCCTAATTAGCCTTGTAATTTGAAGGGCATACTCTTAAATGTGACAATAGAATCAAAAACAAGCACAACCTAAATCATGTCAAAAGGCTGCCAAGGTTGTGTAGTAAACTGAACTACCAAAACAAATTTAGGGTGGCGTTGAATCTTCTCGTTCATAATTTCACTTCTCTTTTTGAATTTTCTACAAAACATAAGAGCATCAACAAAAATATCCTGAATATGGGGGAAGGCACAACATAAAGATGTAGACCAATGTGGAAAATCTGAAATCTTGGTGTGCTAAGCAAACAAAATCTCGTATTGAACTTGGATTAGCATCCTAGGCTCAACTCTACTTGTCAAATTATGTTCTTGCTCTCTGTTATCTCTTTTTATTTATTTATTTATTTAGAATTAGTCATTTAAATTCTCAGAAGAAGCATTTAAAATAAAAATCCGAAGACCATAATCTCCATTAACGTTAACAAGATCAAGTACCCACATAAACTAACCTTGATTCCATCTACACCACTCGATTACAAATGGGAATCTAATGATTCAAGAATATCTATGCTCCAGATTCCCAGTTCAAAATACTTCCTCAAATGAATAAATTCCCACTATGAATGATTAACCAAATAACAGAAATGCCTCCCAATATCACCAATCAAGAAATTTTGCAAGAATATGAGTATATGACAAATTCTAGTTGACCGACAACATCTCATCAGACCCAGATTAGGAAATGCAACATTCTATATAAATTTTCGTACCAGATGACACAAATTCAACTAATACAACTTAATAGGACTAGTCTAAAGCAAAAGACCTTTTGAGTCCCATAAAAGAAAACAATTATCAACAAACCCATAAAAGCAGCATAAACAGTTTGAGAGAGAAACATTACCCAGTATCAGTGCTTGATGGGAAGCTCAAAGAAGTTGTTATAAACCTTAATTTTGATTTTGATGATCATTCATCCGAAGCTCTTTGTGGAATTTTGAGTAAATTGGAAAGAAAACATATCATCAGTTCTTTCCTACGTACAAGAATATAGATTGCTGAATTGTTGTTTTAGGGTTTATCTTCTGTCCAACGAGGTGGGAAAGGGGAGGATTGGGGAGAGAGAAAGAGAAGTAGTAGCTGGGGCATGTGCCGTTGTGCGTTGAAGAAGAAGAAAGAAGAAAACAACAAATACAAGAAAATAAATATCACAGAGAGAGAGATTAACAAGTACTACGGTCAAACTGAATTAAGTGGCACCATCCTAAATTCATTTATGTATGAATTAGTCCTTTCATGGTATATTTTACTACAAATAAATATATGAATAATCAGTTGATTTATTATTAAATTATTAATGTATCATATTCTATCAATCCTCATACTATTGAGAATAGGAAATAAATAATAAATTTTTATTTAATTTTTTAAATAAAGTATAAATTATTTTAAATTATCCGAATAATCTCATTTTAAACAAATATATAACTTAAATAATCTAAATTAATAGTCCTCATAATTCATGAAAATATAGTCACCAGATTATTAAACAAGAGATGATGATGATCCAAAAATTTTCTCCAAGGGATGGATTTAAAAATTTTCTTGAGATATGACAATATACATTAATTTTTTCAACTGTTTTTCATTATCAATTGAAACATTAAATATTAAATATTTAATATTTAAATGAGACCATGTGTTTTTATTTTTCTACAAATATTAAATGATATATATCTCATTTCGAACACAAAAAAGGTATATTTTAAAAGTATCACTACTTTGATTCTTTTTCCTTATAACTTAATTTTATTTATAAATTTACACATATATAATTAATAGTATGATAAAAATATAATGGTGAATACTTTTTGAAATAAAAATTTTGAAAGTTTACTCTTAAAGTTTATTATTAAAATAATGTTAAAAATTTTAAATTTTTATTTCAATAAGTCTCTCAAATGGTGTGTCATTATTATATTGATTGATTAAGTAAATCTTATGCGATTGACAACGTCATAAAATATTATTAAAATATTTAATATTATATTTTTTTAAATCAAAAATTTAAGACCCATACCATAATACTTATTATTAATGTAATCTAGTGGGAGGGTTACCCCATTTCTATAGTTCAACTCAAGATTATTATTTTTTTTTTTTTGAAAATTCCTATTGTTCCGTTTCTCAAATTTTTTTCCTCAAAAAAGAGTTCACTTTCTAGTTATAGTAGTATAAAATAAAATAATATTTTTAAATTTTTCATTATAATTTTGTTGTTAAACCACAATATTAGTTTTTTAAATTAACAATTAATTACTTTTAAAGATATAAATGTATACAAAATCATATCCGTAATATTCAAAAGGTTTACAAATGAAACTTTTTTGTGGAATAAAGGAAATATTTATCAAATGATCTTAAATTATGCCTTTTAAAATTTATTTTATTATTTCAACTTGTTAAATTGAAAATTTTAACATACTAAAGCTAAGAAGGAAATATATCAGCCATTTATTTGTAGAAAAGTATAAATATAGCAAGTATATATAGTGTGTATACATACTGTCTTCAATCCGAATTATAAGTCTAATAATGACTTTACAAAAGCCAAATTATGATATTTTTAAATATAAAAATTGATATAATTTATTTAAATTTTGAAAACAATATATTTAATAACTAGTAATACTTTTTAAATAATTTATGATATTTATAATTATATTGACATAAAATTAAATGAATTCATGTTAATTTTGAATTTGAAAATATTTAAAATTAACTTTTAAAAACTCAATATTGATCTTATAATTTGGATCCGCGTGAGTATATTACTTGCAAAGAAAAAGAAAAAAAAACAGAGGCAAAATCCAGCCCTGAAAATTGCAATAGGTGGGTCTCAGCAAGATTCACCCGCCTCCCATTGTAAGTCCATGTTGTCAACAGATTTCTTCAGCAAATATTATGTCAAATATAAGTTGCACTGCAAAGAGATGGAAGCAAATCATAAGGGACTATTTTTGATTAACAAATTGGATAACCAATTTAATAAATGTTATTGTAGTCTTTTATTTTGATTTTATGTACTATAAAATGTCATTAATATTTGTTAGTGTTTTATTCCTAAAATTATATTTTTAATAGTATACTTGTTCAAAAGTTCATATTTAATTTTTCTTAAATATAAGATAACATTTCTTATTTATAATTATATAATAAATGTATTTATAACAGTTTAAAATATGATAATACACGTATTCAGTTGTTTTAAACAGACAATTATCAAACATATCAGATCTTCTACTCCATTCAGCTCATTTAGATTTTCTTATACATTATGAACTTTTCATTCAGTTTTATTAAACAGCCCCTACCTGAATCCATTAATGGCTGAGAAAAGTAAAAAAACTTAATCTGTTTTCCCCAACAGTTTTGACTGGAAAACTGAACTCCTGAGTTTTTTGTTTTTTTTAATAAATAACAAAAGTTAGTAAACATAGTTATATTCTTCATTACCAATTTTCTTTTTGGACAAGTTACTTAAATTCATTTAAAAATCCTTTCCATAATCATACCTTCCTCTTTGGGGATGTTAGGCTGGTCAACAAGGAGTTGCTCAAGAGCTTCTAAATCAGTAGCACTGCAAAAAAAAAAATCACGATACATTTGTAAATCCAAGAATTATAAAAATGTGTAGAGCAACTAGTTTCTCCCCTTTATGATAAGTAGGAGTGAGCAAAAAACGGATAAAACCGAATAACCGAACACAACCGAATTTTTTTAACCGAATTATTTCGGTTTTTCGGTTTTTTTTCTAATTTCGGTTATATCCGATTTATTGTTTGGTATTCGGTTTCGGATTCGGTTTTAAAAAATAGATTTTTCGGGTATCCGAATTACCGAATATACAATCACAGAAGCCCATGCATTCTTCAGGCTTCAGCCGTAAGCCCATATATTCAGACTACATTCTTCAACTCATTCTTAAGCCCATTCGAGCATTATAAAAAGTATGAAAAAAACACAGATCCTTTTACTCTTGTGAAAAGGTGTTGTCTACGTGTCTACCTGACTACCTCAACCAAACCCCATTCTTCACTCTTCTTCCCTAAGCCCCTAACAGGCACAACTTTATCGATCTCTTTTTGGCAAAATCGAAGTATCCTTCGAGCTTATACGCAACTTGTTCATTTGATTCGACGCCGTCCATTTGTGTACTATCGAAAAAACTAGGGTATTGTTTGGAAGATGAAGAAGGATCGAAAAGAATGAAGCCTATTGAATCGATGAGCTCTTTGAAGAAATTCAGTGACATGAACCCTTCTTCAGTTCTTCATACCTGCCTCACAAGTCACAAGCAAATATTTACATTTCCCCCTCAAATCCACCCTCTGTCCCGACCCATTTTTCCCAAATCACAAGCACCGAACCCTCATATGCTATTTGAAAGAGCATTTCTAGTTACTGTTTTGTCAACATAAATCTTATGAGGATAATTTTGTGAAGTGATAGAAAAAGTGGGGAATGGGTTTGAACTTGAACGGCCAGAGTCAAGATTAGTAGATGGGTGTTCTGTGAACAAGGACATAATTTTGCAGTGCCAACTTTTCTTTAATCTTTCCTGTCTGTCTTATAGTGATAGTAGTTTTTGTTATTTGTTTAGGAAATAACAAGATAATCTTTCTCTTTTGTGTCCATTCATATCTTAAATTGTTAGTATCCTAGCCCAGATTGGCAGATTTTGTTACTTATTTTTGCTTTTGTGGAATCATTTTTGGGTGTTATTTTGTGCAGGTAGCAGTATTCGGTTATTACCCGAAATACCGAATTTACAATTTGGTAATTCGGAATTCGGTTATTCGGTTATTATCAAAATTCGGTTATTAGTTCGGATATTGAAAATATGAATATTTCGGTATTCGGATATAACCGAATAGCCTATTCGGTTCGGTTATAACCGAATGCTCACCCCTAATGATAAGTATGTGTCAAGCCACCAGCATTAATGAGAAAACAACGAAAACAATAAGAACTATACAGGTCATCAGCATTATGATCTAGATGAAATTCTAAATCTTTTTACCCAGTAAATTTTCATTTGGGTTATTAAAATTTTCGAAATATAGGATGTAAATGGCAGGTCCTATCTACAGTAGCACTTATGCGTGGTGGGGGTTGAGGTAACAAAGTTGATGCCTTGAGCATCTATGTGATCATGCAAGGCAGTTCAGCTTTCACCAACATACCACTCAATGGCCCTTAGGTGCTATATTCATTTAATTTTTTTTTTTTTTTGATAAATGACATTTAATATTAAATGCACAGATTTTCCACCATTTACCAGAACTTCGGTAAGAGTTTCTGAGGTTCATCCAATAATTATGAAGTTAACAATATCTATATCTACCGTCATACAAAAGTAATCAATCATAAAATATATAAGCCTGATCATGTTTTATAGCATAAGTTTTCAGTCATCAGACCCATTAAGGACTTGCATCAGTGCACGGACAAAGCTTTTTCAATATATTGTATTTGAATGAATTTCAACATAAAAGGCTTTTGAACTCGTTAATCATATCATCTTATGGTAAAAAAGTTTGATATATTTTTTACCTTAATAGCACAATAAACTTACTAAGAGGCTGGAGAAAAAAGTTTTAAGAAATTTAACAAAGAACCCAAATCTTAGGATACCTGGGTTTCAAGGTGATTAAGGAAAGTGCCGATACAACTGATGATTTAAGAAGGTACCTGAAAAACAAGATTGAATTAATCAATAAGAACTAAAGTTAAATAAATATTCGACTTAGATATGTCAATGCAATATCAAGACTAATGAGTGTGGAAACATATTACTGCAAACAAATGATATTGCTTTAAATAATCTGAATTCTTCTTATCAACAATAAATAATACGAGTTCGACTCTTTAGCAAATATCAATATAAACCCAACCTTTAGGCTTTAAAATATTCAGTTGCAATAAAAAATATAAAATTATCAGATGTTCGTGAGGCAAGGTAAATTAAACTTTCTCACAGTTGTAATTGCTGTGTGAACTATACTTGCAGCAATACAGAAATGACAGCAAGGGGCACTTGGTCAGCCCAATCATATAAACAATGATGCCATTAGAAAGTGACCCAAACTTGACTAATTTAAAGGAGATGTACCAGGATTGATAATATAAAAACCTGCAGAGAGCTCAAATTGAGATGAAAATTTTTTAGTTTAGAAGGAAGGGAAAACTCGAGCTTTTGTCAATCCGTAAAACCTACATGGCACAAGGAGCTTCACAAAAAAGCCATTCTAATTTTCTCGATAAAGAAAGACGTAAGAATATGCAATGAAATGAATGTCATCCATACTCTGATTGATGCATATCATGAAGTTGTGTGAGTCCTTCCAAGCAATCCGCAAGGCTTGGTTTTACGCCAATTCTTTGCTGCAGTTGTCCAATTTTTGGCTGAAGAGAACCCCCTTTAACTAGCTGCCTACCATCACGAACAATCCTCTCAAGGGACATAACAACACCATGAAACTCCTCCCTGATCTCCGTTCACAATTAAAAGCAAAAGTAATCAGGCTCCATTAAAGAATCCATTAAGTTCAATATTCAAGATGTCAATACTCAATATTGACATATAAGCTCCAAAATTATCCCAGTCAAAACCATACGAGCAATGAATATGCATTAAAATTGATCAACAATCAAGATTACCTATAGGGGTACCATCCTCAAGGGCAATAAGAAGAACATTAAACCAAACTAAATCCATCCTTATCTCTTGAAGTAAGTAACATAACAAGGGGATTTTTTCCATGGAAGAATATTTTTATGTTATTTAATTTTATGTTGAATGAGTTTTGGCAGTATTGCGACTAACATGGAACACTAAGGATAAAATAGAAAAGTAATACGTGAATCCCTTCTTTACACCCTCTTTATCCGCATACTTCGGTCATGGTATATAGCAAAGAATCCATCTGTTTTGCGAAAATAACTTACAGGGTCTTATTCATAGAAAACAAAATAGATTGCAAAGAATCCATCTGTTTTGCGAAAACAGCATCTCTAATTCCGTCTACACTCTTCAAGGAACCATATTTCTTTAAATCTTGGATTACCTATATCAAAACAACAAATTCTAAATTTTCAAATAAATAACTACATAAATAGCAAAAAAAAAAAACCAGTTAACAAAATGTTTCCCAGAATCAGGAAAATAAACGCGCATAGATCTATATCTAATATCTGTGTGTATGAAGTAGGGGAGACCTGCAACCTGTCGATAATGGAGGAAGCATTTCTGAACTGGGAGAGAAGAAGAGACTGAAGTTGGTCCCATTGACCCATATTTTCTTTGACCTTTCTGAATTTTTGCTGATATTTCTTCACCATTGACTCCATTAAAACCACCAACTGTACCAGCTGTATACTAACGAATTGTTTTCGAGATGAGACCTCAAGAGATCTACAGGGTTTTTAGGGTTTAGGGAGTCGGTTCATAAGAAACATTTTCAATTAATATAATTTAATTTTTATTAAAACAATTATACTATATAACTATTTAAAATATATTAGTAATTAGGATTTATCATTTTTAACATTTAAATAGTTTATGTGCCCCGTAAAAATATTAGTTTCCATGTGCTAACTTTTTTTCCCTCTTTCCTAATATTTTTTTGTGGAAAAATTGAATTTCATTACTGGATATCAAAGTTTAAAGCATTACAAATAAAATGAGGGGGAATAGAGCCTCATTTCTGGACATAAGACATAGAATTCGAAGCACGAGCTAAGAGATGTGCAACAGACAATCGACTATAGAAGCAACCAAATTTTTACATTTATTCACCACCAAACCAACATAATTCGACGAGGAAGACGAAGCCTGAATAGTTTGGATTAACATGGAAGAGTCGGATTCAACAATTACCTGTGAAGCACCAAGTTTTTTAAGCCAACTTAAAGCCTCCCTAAAGCTGACTGTCTCAACCAAAACAGAATCTGCAGGACCCGAAATTGAATCACATCGAGCTGTTATCATCATCCCCTCAGAGTTGCGAACATGCCAAAATCTAACTTATTTTTCGATGAGAACATAGCTCCATCTACATTACATTTTAGCTAACCGCAGGTAGGTTTGCACCAGCTCACAACGCCAAAATTTTGATCAGAGAGTAGGTCACCATTTATGAGGATTTGGGCATGTTGCCATTGAGCAAGAAAAGAACCAGCCAGGTTGACAATCGCCGAAGGCCGTTTACGCAAGTTTTTTCAAAGCACATCATTTCGATTCTTCCATAGAGACCATAAAATCACACAAGACAGTTGGATGGCCTCACTGTTGTTGCCGATAATAAGAGCTTCAATCCATTGTATAATATCAGCACCATTGAGAGAGGGAAGAAGTAAAGCTGAAAGTCTTAGTGACGCCCCCAAAATAGGTATACATCACCTATTCTGAGTCGCCAAATATATGGTACAGAATATAAATACAATCTTAAATATACAACAAGAGAACTGTGAGTTTTAATACAAACATTGTCTTCTAGACAATATTCACTCTCAGAATAAGTTCTCATTACATTTATTAACATACTATTTAACAGAATAGTGAGGACTACTAATACTATCATTTGGACCGTCACTCCGTTCCCCGACTAGTCCCGACTATGTTCTCATTTCCTGAAGAGAACAGTGAAAGAAAGGGTGAGCTCAACTAGCCCAGTAAGAAATATTATGTGAGACCCCAGATTTTGTGAATAAAGATTTAAATTTCTCAAAATATTTTTTTTAATATTATGGTGTGGATTTGATATAATGTTATAAGTTGTGGGTGATATTTACAAATTTTGCAAAGTATGTAAGTTGTTATAAAATATTCGTTTGATCGGGGAATATTCTTTTTGTCGGGAATATTCGTACGACGGTACAATCATTGGTGAACCCACAACGGAAGTATTGTCGTATTTAGAAAACGACAGTGTGACGCCCCCAAAATTAGGTATACATCACCCATCTAGAGTCGCCAGATACATGGTACAGAATTCAAATACAGCTTACTAATACAACTGTCGTGTACAATACGACAAAACATAACTGTGAATTTGAATTCAATTATTGTCTACTAGAGATCATACAAACTCAAAAGGTGTCCTCAATACAATTATTGTCACACTATTTAACAGAATAGTGAGGACTACTAATACTATTCTCTGGTCCATCACTCCGTTCCCCGACTCGTCCCAGCTATATTCTCATTTCCTGAAGAGAACAGTGAAAGAAAGGGTGAGCTTAACTAGCCCAGTAAGAAATATTATGACTAAGATAATGCAGAATAAATTATCATTAGTCTTCAACAGTGTTAAACTGATAAAATACAATAAACATCAAGTTTAACTACAGCGGAACCAGCAATCCATTAAAAGAGTCAAGTAGAAAATAAAATCTACTATCTTTTATGATTTAAAAGGTTTTTCATCATCGTTATAGTTGAGACTCAGCTTAATAAATATTCCATATCATCGAATCACCCCCGCACTACGGCCAAGGATATTCTTTAGTATCACGACCACAATTATTCAGGCACTGCGGCCAAGAATATTTGTGTATTCATTAATGGTCATGATCATGCCAACAACTGTCCATCAATGCACTACGGGCCAATGAGGATTTTTAATTTTTACATCATTTGTAATATTACGGTCATGATTACACCGAATAATCCCTGGTCATAATCATACCAAGTCCATCTATGCACTACAGGCCACAGATGACTTTCAACAAAATATAAACATGAGGATGATGACAATGATATAAAAATTCAATAAAACAAGTTCAAGAATTATTTTATCCAGGAATTATTAACGTCCAAATTTGTCAACACGATACTGTTTTGTGGTGTAAAATTCAAGAATGATCAGAAGAAGATTTTCATGAAAGGATACTGGATGAAGCGCAAATATCAAGGATATTCCACTAATTTCATGGAGTATAGAAGTCAAAGTTTTAACCAACTGAGTATAATAAAGAATGAGAAAACAAAAGAAATCACCATGCATGCGATAGACCGCACAAGCAGGTTATTCCAACAGAATAATAAATAACGGAACCAGGTCCGGCGTAAAACGCACAGACAGGATATTCCTGTTAGGTTTGTAATATTCATGAACGCAATCAAATTGCAAAAATATGCGGAAGCGTGTAAAAATCAGAGTTTAAAATTTTACAAACCATATACCCGGATCACCCTTTATGCGCAATTATTAATTAAACGAAAAAGAAAGAACTAAGAATCATACCCTTGAAGATCCAAGCTTCCTCAGGTACAAGTTCACCTCCAATCCTTTTCGCGTTCATCTTGAATCCACCGGATTGGGTTCCTTCCTTTGATCAACGTTAGCCACCCAAGTGTTTGGCCTCTAAAGGTGATCCACCAAAGAAGAAGAAGAATTCAAGAAGAAGGGTATTTGGCTCAAACCCTAGTTTTCTATCTCTATAGAAAAAGGCGTACTCTCCAACTATTGGAATTACGTATTCTAATAATACGTCAACCTCTCTCACACCCATAATAAGACTCCTCTTATTTATAGATGTGGGCAACCCATCCTTAACAATTAAGGAATTGAGTTTTATTTTAATTAATTAAACTCTTTTAATTAATTAGGCTCCTAATCTTATTAGGAATAATTAATTAACCTTTTAATTAATTAAGCTCCCTAATCTTATTAGGGATAATTAATTAAACTCTTTTAATTAATTTGCCTCCTAATCCTATTAGGATATTTGAGAGTACTTTTATTAATTAATTCCCAAACTCCTTTAGGAATTAAATAACAATAATAGTAATAATAATAATAAGACTCCTCTTATTAATTTATATTTAATATTTATAAAATATTAAATAATAAATATTAAGCTATTTAATTTATTCTATCACCATAGATTAAATTAAATATACTTAACTTATTATTACGATTATGCCATTAACTTCTTAAATAATTATTCTTCCTTTTATGGTGTGACCCTTTAGGTTCTCCATATTAAACCGGTTGTGAATAAATCAATTAGAACAATTCTAATCTTATTTAAATAAATAAATTAAAATATTAATTTATTTAAATAAATAATATTTATTCTACAATAGGGATAAGCCTCCCTAGCGATCAACGACTTTCCAGATAATATAGATTTCAACATTAATCATAAAAGAACCTTTGAGTAAATAGTTACCGTACAATTCAATCCTTCCACCATACAATGTCCCAATTAAATATAAGACATGGAATTTCTGTCAAGTCTTATTTTATTTAATTATATGTATTTCGACTCTTAAATACACAACTCCAAATAATGCAAATTAGAAACTCCTTTCTAATTTCATTCTGCCTTGGCCAAGGACTACTGAGTTGTCATTTATCGAATCACATAGGACATTTCTCTTCTTTTACTAGAAGTGGTAGATTCTTTATTGATCATACATTATCTCCATGTACAACTTATTATACCCAAGCATACCCTTTGATATACCCTAAGGGTCTTAAGGAATAAGTCAAAGTATAACTCATCATACACAAGATACTATGATGATCTCAAGTCCAAGGATCACTTGTACTACTATCACTACAGGAATTCCTATTGACATGCAAGTAAAACTCCATTAGGTATTCCTTAGCGAGTCACGTTCAGTGAACTTATTCTCTAATAAGCACCTACATACTTGCTTTAGTGTCTCCACACAAATGATCATGAGATCAATCATCCTCATCCAATGAGCAAGCAACGTATGTACCAATCTATCCGGATTCACTAATCCCCAATTTAGTAATCCAACGATTGGGAACTATTTTAGTTTTAAGCTTTCTAAGAATTTAGATCTCATTATAATGATCATCATCATTATTCTAAAAGCATTGCTTAAAACTATGGGTTTATCACATATTATAAAACAGCATCATGTAGATAATTAAAAGCCTTTAATAAATAAATACTTTTTATTAATAAATGAATAAGATTTTTACAAAGTATATGCTTTATCATCAAACATGATTGGCTTGTGTGCATATTACTTTCAATCTCCCACTTGCACTAAAGCCAATCGTCATGGTATCTCATACTCTTCTTCTCTAAGTGACGATTATCCTGCTGTTGGATAAGCTTTAGTTAATGGATATGTAATGTTGTTCTTGAGAGTCCACTATCTCTATAGTGATTTCCCATCTTTCAATGATTCCTATAATCAAATAAAAATGCCACAACACATGTTTAGATCCAAGATGAGACTTAGGAACTATTCCTAGTTCTGTAATGAACTTTTCATCCAAACAATCAACTTGCAGCTTCATTTACAACTATATACTTTGTCTTTATCACTAAACCAGCAACTCTTTGCTGTTTGGAACCTTTCCTATTCACTGCACCAGCGTTCAAGGTAACGCTTTACCTCAAAGTGGATTTTCTGTCGTCTTGGTCTGTCTGAAAAACTTGAGTCTGTTAAGCCCTCTAGTTTTAATTCATACCCACCATGTATGATCACATCCTTAATGTCAGTTAAGTACTTTAAGATGTTTTTCACTGTCTCACAGTGAATTTCTCCAGAATATGACTGATCAACATCAGGTCGCGTATATTTCATTGCATACATGATTGTCACTCATGCGATCTCTCTTTTAGGAGTCTATGGGGACTATTAAGAGAGATACACTCCATGACTCATCAACATGAGACATCCCATGGAGTTTGTCATGCTAAACGACTTTAGCATCAAATGAATATACATTCCTTGGGTTAAGTCGAGCTCTTCCCAAATCATTCATGGAGGAATGTTTAGACAACTTTATCTTTATTGATTTTAGCATTGGCATGTCATTCCTTATCCATATTATATCAACATATAATACCAGAAATGTCACGACGCTCCCACTGACCCTTTTGTACACACTAGGTTCATTCTTGTTTTTGATAAAATCAAACTCTTTTGATTATCATATCAAAATGAATGTTCCATTTTTGAGAAGATTACTTCAATCCATTTCTCTGAGTGTCTACAACTCTTACCTCATCGTATGTAACTGGATCATCATCTTCTATGATACGTACCTCATCATCATCATCCATGATGAATCCATACCTCCTAGGTATCTTCGGTACTATTCCAGATTTACGATTCGGTTGTGGTACAATAGGTCTATCTATAGGTTCCTCTTATTTGACTTGTAGTGTTTTGTGGTTCTTGAACTTTTCAAGATGTATTATCCTCCCACTAGCCCCTTCAATGATAAACACCTTTATCTTAGAAAGAAGCATGTTTCGCAACAAACACCTTTTGCTAAGTAGGATCATAGAACATATGCCCTAAACTTACTTTAGGATGTCCCACAAATCTGTACTTGTCAAATTTTGTCCTAAGCTTATCCTTTGAAACCGTTTCACATAAGTTGGACAACCCCTTATCTTAACATATTTAAGATTAGGAATCCTCCCTGTCCATAACTTTTATGGAGTCTTGGGGCCGGATTTTGAGGTTACCTTTTCCGTAGATAAGCAGCCATTTCTAGGACATTACCCCAGAAGGATACTGGAATGTCGGTAAAATCATTATGGACCGCACCATGTCCAACAAGGTACGATTTTTCCATTCAGATACATCAATCAATTATTGCGTATCAGGAGGCGTCCATTGTGAGAAAACCATATGAGATGATCTAGAAACTTATTGCACAAGTATTTATTCCTTGATCTAATCAAAGAATCTTAATACATTGCCAATTTGTTTCACTTCTGAATTCTTTGAACCGTTCAAATAATTCACACTTGTATTTCAACAAATACATACATTCAACTCTTTGAATGATCATCTTCTTTTCTTATACTAGTTTGTTCAATTTACAAAATTATTTTCACGTAAGTCAAGTATACAAAATCTATTAAGTAATATTTCAGTTCTATACAAAACATTATTATTATAAATAGAACAACAATTGTTCCTAATTATAATACCAAAGATTTCATTGTCCAACAATAAAATGGAAATAATGTTTCCAACGAGAACTGGAATACAATAACAACTTATTGACTTAATAGACTTGTTCGTAGGCATTGCTAAACTATAAATTCCTATGGCTATTGTTGCAACCTTTGCTTCATTTCCCACACATAGGATTACTTATTTTTGTTTAGCTTTCTACTTCTGCTTGGTCCCTTCATAAATCTATATTTATGATAACCAAAGTCGGTATCCAATACCCAAGTAGAACCTTGACTTAAAGAAAAATTTATTTTAAATCATGAACAAAATTGTATTTGTAACCGAAACTTCACTAAGCTCCTTTGGTTAGCCTCTGCAAGATGCTTTTCACAGTTTTATTTCCAGTGTCTAGGCTTATTTCAGTGGAAGCAGACTCCTTTGCTATCCGTATCAGTTTTGTTCTTATTATCCTTTGTTTTTTTTGCCTTTATATTTACCTTCTTAGAATCGTTCTTCTTTTCAGAAGATCCTTTGGCCCCTACCAGTAAGACATGGTATTTTTTGGTTGGAAAGTGACTCTCAACATTTTTCAACATGTTAAGCAAATCAGCGAGGCTGATATCTAGCTTGTTCATATAAAAATTAACAACAATTGTGAAATGAGTCCGGGAGTGAGTGCAAGATCAAATCTTGGCTTAACTCTCCATCCATGACAAAACCCATTTGTCCTAATTGATCAATCAAATTGATTATGTTAAAGACTTTTGTCTTTACTATAGTGTCATTGGCCATTCTAGATCGGAAGAGCTCCTTAGATATCTGATATCTATCAGTCATACTTTCCTCACCATCAACTACTTGATGTGCAGGAATATAGTAGGAGCATCTATAGTTTCAAGCTGACGCTGAAGCTCGTTACTCATGGATGCGAGCATGATGCATTGAGCCAATTGTGCATCATCTTGCTACTTTCTAAAAGTAGCAATCTCTTCCTCAGAGGCATTGTCTGCAACCATTGCAGGGATAGGCGTATTAAGGACATAAGATAGCTTTTCAGCCGTGAGAACTATTCTCAATTACCTTAACCAATCCGTTTAATTCGGTCCGGTTAATTTAGCATCTAATATGCTACGCAGTGATAGTAATTTTAGACATTGTAAAATTCTATAAATGAATTTGTAATTAACAACATTTTAACATACATTCTTTTATTAATTACCAAAATAATTTAGGTCTTGTTTTAAATTGGTATCTCCCACTATTTTCTTCAAACTATATTACCCTCAATATATATAGTTCGGCAATATCTAATTAAAGATATGCTAGTGAGAATAAGGATCCCATTTCAAATGTATATAGCCTTGTGTGTGCACAACAAACTATATATAAATAAATAGGTAGACAACTCTTGTCAATTACATCAACTATGTAACTCCTTGTATTTTGCCTCTTAAATCATAATGGTCAAGTGTGTGCACATCCGAACTAAAACGATTTAAGTTAAGTCAGACCCAGCATTTCCATATAAGTGAAGAGAAAACTACAGCCCTTGTGTGTGCACAACAAAGCAGTAATGTTCAATTCCTTATAAACATCATATGTAATAAAAACAACATCTTAAATATTTAATACTCGCCTTGTGTGTGCACAACAAACTCATATTAAATATTCAATACTCTATTGTTTCTATCATGCTAGAAGGCGACGTTCGATATTCCAAATATCTTTGAACGTTACAACTTAATATAAAATATTTGAGGGGTTTGTTATTAATTTGTCTCATCTTGTTTAGTGCGCATGCACATATATATATTTAAAATACGCGTCATATTAATGAACATGCGAATCATGTTTGCATAATATATAATATATATATATATATATATATATAATAAAAGCATGCACATATAGAATACTATATTCTACCTGGATTGATTATGGACTTTTATTCTAGTTTGGTTCACTAGAGCCACCAAGTGAACCAAAAGGTCAAACCCTAGAGGTGCAAGAATTAATATTTAAATATAACTATTACATTTAAACCCGGGCTCCATTACAAACGGGTCTTCAAGCGCTCCTTGTTCCTTGATTTCCAATTCTTCAAAATTAATTCTAACTATTTCTATTACAAAACTATTTAAAATAAATAGAAACCTTGATCAGCAGTCAAGGGGAAGTACATAGGAGGGAGATAGAATTTACATTAAGAAAAATTAGAGAAGACGAGGTACGCAGACCCCATTTAATAAAACCCATACATTCATGCATCCAACTAAAATAAAATCCAATCGCATTGGTCAATAGTCCATAATCAATCCCATTTATTATCATACACATCATCATATGTATCAATAAATAACATTCATCTTATGAATAATAAACATTTAATATATATATTGATATCATTTAATGGGCAAATTTAGTTAGTATAAAATCTAATTTTGAATTAAAATAAACTCCTTTATTTTAATCCAAATTTAAATCAAAATAAAACTATTTTATTTTAATTTATCCAATTTTGAATAAAATAAACTATTTTATTTTAATCAAAATCTTTAATCAAAATAAACTTCTCTATTTTAATTAATTATGGAATCCAATTCCATGTAAAAAAATAAAACTCCTTTATTTAAGGAAACACGGATTCTCTTTCCTATTCACAAATAAACTCCTTTATTTTGAATAATATGAAATCTTATTTCATATCTAAATAAACTTCTTTATTTAAGGAAATTAGGATTCTCTTTCCTATTCACAAATAAACTCTTTTATTTTGAATAATATGAAATCTTATTTCATATCTAAATAAACTCCTTTATTTAAGGAAATTGAAATCCAATTTCAACTCCAATTAGTTATCATGGAATCCAATTCCAACTCTAATTAGTTAGCATGAAATTTAATTTTAAAATTAAAATAAATTCTTTAATTTTAAGATTAAAATAAACCTTTTATTTTAAAATTAAAATAAATTTTTTATTTTAATTATAAAATAATTAAAATAATATATATATATATATATATATTACCGTATATATATATATCATATATATATATAGTTACCGTATATATATATAATATGTAATGACCGTATATATATATAACCGAACTTAGTTTTTTTTTGACAGAATCCTGTCAACAAATTAAACCATAATATATATATATATATATATATATATATATATATATATATATATATATATTTCGGTAAAACATATATATTATATATATAATATATATAATCAAACTTCCGTAGCTTCCATGTAAACTAAAAAAAAAAAAAATTTGGCCACGAAATTCCTGGCAATGGATTCATGAGACATGGCCACGCGAATTTTTTTTTTTATTTAATAAATTTTATATAACAAATTATGCCCAATTAAATAGTTCTAAACACATATCAATATACATATCAAATCTGAATAATTAATAATTCGCATAAAGGTTTGGCTCTGATGCCACTGTTAGGTTTGTAATATTCATGAACGCAATCAAATTGCAAAAATATGCGGAAGCGTGTAAAAATCAGAGTTTAAAATTTTACAAACCATATACCCGGATCACCCTTTATGCGCAATTATTAATTAAACGAAAAAGAAAGAACTAAGAATCATACCCTTGAAGATCCAAGCTTCCTCAGGTACAAGTTCACCTCCAATCCTTTTCGCGTTCATCTTGAATCCACCGGATTGGGTTCCTTCCTTTGATCAACGTTAGCCACCCAAGTGTTTGGCCTCTAAAGGTGATCCACCAAAGAAGAAGAAGAATTCAAGAAGAAGGGTATTTGGCTCAAACCCTAGTTTTCTATCTCTATAGAAAAAGGCGTACTCTCCAACTATTGGAATTACGTATTCTAATAATACGTCAACCTCTCTCACACCCATAATAAGACTCCTCTTATTTATAGATGTGGGCAACCCATCCTTAACAATTAAGGAATTGAGTTTTATTTTAATTAATTAAACTCTTTTAATTAATTAGGCTCCTAATCTTATTAGGAATAATTAATTAACCTTTTAATTAATTAAGCTCCCTAATCTTATTAGGGATAATTAATTAAACTCTTTTAATTAATTTGCCTCCTAATCCTATTAGGATATTTGAGAGTACTTTTATTAATTAATTCCCAAACTCCTTTAGGAATTAAATAACAATAATAGTAATAATAATAATAAGACTCCTCTTATTAATTTATATTTAATATTTATAAAATATTAAATAATAAATATTAAGCTATTTAATTTATTCTATCACCATAGATTAAATTAAATATACTTAACTTATTATTACGATTATGCCATTAACTTCTTAAATAATTATTCTTCCTTTTATGGTGTGACCCTTTAGGTTCTCCATATTAAACCGGTTGTGAATAAATCAATTAGAACAATTCTAATCTTATTTAAATAAATAAATTAAAATATTAATTTATTTAAATAAATAATATTTATTCTACAATAGGGATAAGCCTCCCTAGCGATCAACGACTTTCCAGATAATATAGATTTCAACATTAATCATAAAAGAACCTTTGAGTAAATAGTTACCGTACAATTCAATCCTTCCACCATACAATGTCCCAATTAAATATAAGACATGGAATTTCTGTCAAGTCTTATTTTATTTAATTATATGTATTTCGACTCTTAAATACACAACTCCAAATAATGCAAATTAGAAACTCCTTTCTAATTTCATTCTGCCTTGGCCAAGGACTACTGAGTTGTCATTTATCGAATCACATAGGACATTTCTCTTCTTTTACTAGAAGTGGTAGATTCTTTATTGATCATACATTATCTCCATGTACAACTTATTATACCCAAGCATACCCTTTGATATACCCTAAGGGTCTTAAGGAATAAGTCAAAGTATAACTCATCATACACAAGATACTATGATGATCTCAAGTCCAAGGATCACTTGTACTACTATCACTACAGGAATTCCTATTGACATGCAAGTAAAACTCCATTAGGTATTCCTTAGCGAGTCACGTTCAGTGAACTTATTCTCTAATAAGCACCTACATACTTGCTTTAGTGTCTCCACACAAATGATCATGAGATCAATCATCCTCATCCAATGAGCAAGCAACGTATGTACCAATCTATCCGGATTCACTAATCTAGTAATCCAACGATTGGGAACTATTTTAGTTTTAAGCTTTCTAAGAATTTAGATCTCATTATAATGATCATCATCATTATTCTAAAAGCATTGCTTAAAACTATGGGTTTATCACATATTATAAAACAGCATCATGTAGATAATTAAAAGCCTTTAATAAATAAATACTTTTTATTAATAAATGAATAAGATTTTTACAAAGTATATGCTTTATCATCAAACATGATTGGCTTGTGTGCATATTACTTTCAATTCCAACAGAATAATAAAGAATGGAACCAGGTCCGGTGTAAAACACACAGACAGGATATTCCAACAGAATAATAAAGAATGGAACCAGGTCCGGCGTATAGCACATACAGGATATTCCGACAGAAATGTAAAGACAGAATAGTAAATGGATGTCACCAAGTATAGGGTATTCCGCGTATACCGGTTATTCCAACAGAATAATAATGAATGGAATAACATAAGGATTTCACCAAGTATAGGGTATTCCGCGTATACCAGTTATTCCAACAGAATAATAATGAATGGAATAACATAAGGATTTCACCAAGTATAGGGTGTACCACGTATATAGGTCATGTATAGGGTATGCCACTTTACAGGTTATTCCAACAGAACAACAAGGAATGGAATAACATAAGTTCTCTTCAAGAAGAAAGAATAACACCCCTTACTTTATTTAGGAGATTGAATACTGCAGCAGTGTAATAACCGAATACTCTTCTTCTTTCTCTCTTATTCTCTCTATACTTTCTCTCTCTATAGCTTGAGCGAATTCGTGAAAAATAATGAAGCCCTAGGCCTCTATTTATAGAAGATTTATTACTATTTACGAAAGTATTTACTATTTACGAAGGTAATTACTATTGACGAAGGTAATTACTATTTACGAAGGTAATTACTATTTATTAAGGTAATTACTATTTACGAAGGTAATTACTATTTACGAAGGTAATTACTATTTACGAAGGTAATTACTATTTATGAAAAAGACTCTTAGATGATGACATATGGCCCCCCATAAATAATTCAACTTACCATAAACGTCTAATAATAGACTCTTTATATACATCAAGGATTGAATAAAAATTACCAAAAATCATTTTATTTTTAATCAACACATATTTAATCTTTCAACAATTATTAATCATTTATAACTTGTCGTCTCAATTATTGTTTAAATAATATAACATATTATACAGATGATACTGTGACAATAATTGAATCAATAATATAAGAGATATGATGCAGCAATTACTGTAGCAATAATTGAGTATAGTTGAGTGACTTCTCACGTAAGCATCAATAATCAATATCGTGTGCTACTATGCAACAACGCGTATTACTGTACTTTTACTACCGAGTAGTTCAACAGTTTTAACGGTAACACCTCCGCCGTTTATTTTATAGAAAACTAATTTTGTCGTTTTCTAACTACGACAATACTTCCGTTGTGGGGTCCACCAATGATTGTGCCTTCGTACGAATATTCCCCGACAAAAAGAATATTCCCCGACCAAACGAATATTTTATAACAACTTGCGTACTTTGCAAAATTTATAAATATTACCCACAGCTATAACATTATATCAAATTTATTCCATAATATTCAAAAATAATAATTATGAAAATTCATCTTTATTTATAAAAACTGGGGTCTTACAGACAGAATTATCTTTTTATGAAAATAATGGCGAAAGTTTTATCATTAATACTGTTGAACTACTTGGTAGTAAAAGTACAGTAATACACGTGGTTGCATAGTAACACACGGTATTGGTTATTGATGCTTACGTGATAAGTCACTCAGTTATACTCAATTATTGCTACAGTAATTATTGCATCATATCTCTCATATTATTGATTCGATTATTGCCACAGTATCATTATATGATATATTATTAAATCAATAATTAAGACGACAAAGTTATTCATATTATTAAACTGTGATATTTACAATGTCTAAAAGTTCTGCCAAGGAGAGGTTTGGTCACCTAATTGCACGCCAATAAGGAGAAATCCTTATCGGAAAGCCCCCTCTTTCCTGAGAACGACCTGATTGTTAAATATTGTGAGTTATAATATTAATGATGAATACGTTCGTGTTGATTAAAGATGAATTTGATAGTTCCATTGTGTTGGGATTATTTGTGTTAGTAGAAATCGACATTTATTTCAATAATAATTGATGCCTGGAGATTATATTGTTCAATCGGGTATTCAGGGCACTTTTCGTGTCGAAGTACTATTCACGAGTTACTATTTATGAGTTACTATTCACGAGTTACTATTCATGAGTTACTATTCACGAGTTACTATTCACGAGTTACTATTGAGTCACATTCACTTACAATTAGGGGAGTTGGTGCAAGATTGATGATACTTGCATGACTAAGTTAAAAATGGAGGTATAGATGGAGGTACTATACTGTAATTAATTTTTTCACATGTTTAGAACTATTGAGTCACATGATTTAGTATTGATTCACATGATTTACTATTAGGGGAGGTGGTGCAAGTTTGATAGTACTTGGATGACTGAAGTAAAAATGAAAGAAAAGTTGGAGGTATTGTACTGTAATTTTTCGAGCCCCAAAATGTGCAATTATCAAAACTATGTTTTCCTATAAATAGAAGCTCATTCTTCCTTCATTTCTCACCAATTCACTAAAGCTTTAGAGACATTATTATAGAGAGAAATTATAGAGAGAAAGAAAAAGAGAAGTCTACTACCTCACTATTCTAGTATCATGTCTTCTTTTGAGGTAAGGGGTATTATTCTTTTGTATTCATGAAGAGAATTATTTCTTTCAATACTTGTAAGAGTTGTTATTCCATTGTTTATTATTATGTTGGAATAACATGTTTATGCGAAGTACCGCATACATGGTGAAATTCTTCTATTATTCAATTTTTTGTTATTCTGATGGAATAACCTGTTTATGCGAAGTATCGCATACATAGTGAAATTCTTCTATTATTCTGTCGGAATATCCTGTCTGTGCGTTTACGCCGGACCTGGTTCCATTATTTATTATTCTATTGGAATAACCTGTCTGTGCGGTCTATCGCATGCATAGCGATTTTTGTTGTTATTCCATTCTTTATTATTCTGTCGGAATATCCTGTCTGTACGTTTACGCCGGACCTGATTCCATTATTTATTATTCTGTTGGAATAACCTGTCTCTGCGGTCTATCGCATGCATGGTGAATTCTGTTGTTATTCCATTCTTTATTATTCTATTGGAATATCCTGTCACCACTACAAAGTACCTAATAGACAACACTTAATAGACAACGTTTTTTATAAAAACGTTGTGGTTTTTTTTTACAACGTTTTTTAAAAAAAAACGTTGTAGATATATATACAAAAACGTTATCTATTTAAAGGGCAATTTTTTTTATTTTAATTAGATAACGTTTTTTGTACAAAACGTTATCTATGAAGAAAAACACGGAGCATGATCAATTGAACATAAAATTAAAACATTACGTCTTTTTCTCTCTCCAAGGGCTCGGTGCAGAGGTCAGTGCAAAGAGAGCTTCGATCGGTTTCTTCGAAGTTGCAGATCGAGATTGGATCGGTTTTCTTCGTTCTTTCTCTCTTCGTTTCTTCTCTCTTCGTTCCTTCTGGATGCTCTCCCGGATGGACTTCATTCCCTCCTTACTTCATCTGGAGAATCAATGCTTTGTTAACATTTACAGTGACGATTCTGGCCTTTATGTGCACCATCGCTTCTTTCTCCGATAATCTTAATTCTCCCACTCCAACCGCCCAAATCCAGGTACATCATCATCGATCTCAGTCAAAGCCCTACTTGATTTTTCAATTTATGTAATTTGATGGGTTTAATTGATTTTATTTTACGGGTTTAGGTTTTGAATATCAATCGCTTTCAGAGGAAACCAGATGGAGATGATGAGGTAAAGTTCTTCAGTTCTTTATGCTTTTAGCTTTTATGTAGTCAGAATTAAGCTTCTCTTTGGACTGAGATTTGTCTATTTTATTGTATTTTATTCCCGATTAGAGGTTAATCCTTTGTTCAGGAATTAGGGCATTCTGGTGAGTGTCTGATGTATGAGAGCTTTTTGAAATTTTGGGATGAAGGTTCCCACAACGGGTTTTGTGGTGAGTTGATGTCAATGAAAGCTTTTTGTATTTTTATTTTTATTTTGATACTCCTGCAAATTGCTTACCTTTCTTCTGCAGGCATCTAACCGTAACCAGTATGAAGTTCTAAGTGCATCTGCTCAGCTGAATGATGTAAGTTCATGTCTCCATGCACTCCTCCAACTTCTTCTTTCCCAATCTTTCTGTTTAGATTGTGCTTTTTGATTCATTTGGGGTAATTATGGGTTTTAAGTTGAAATTATGTTTACTGAATTTTATTTGGTTCTAACCAAACTAACTAATGATATAAGCAGCAGAGTTTAAGGCAATGCAAGCCCAGGCTGAAACTGTAAGCTTAATTTTTGTTGTGTATGTTATTGCAACTTGTTGTTTCTTTTGAGTTTTCTTTACTTTGTTTGGGACTTGTTTGACTACCTGATGGCTCCAACCTACTTTGTTTAAGTTTTACTCGAATTATGAGCTGCAATTCTTATAAACTGTTGCATTTTCTTCTAATGAATTTAAGGGAGGCATACCTGTTGTGTTGGGGAGAATTATCAATCTTGATACACTGTAAGTACTTAAATCTCAGCAGCAGAAGTTTCTACCTGGTCTTTCAGATACTATTAAGTACTTAAATCTTTGGGCTTGTTGTGATTACCCACTATTGTTATCTAGTTTATCTTACTTGTATCTTCTATCTTTGGTAATTGGTTAATTGAGTTTCAGATACATCATTATGTGTTTCAATGCTACAGACACTGTCAAACTGCAAAATTAAAGTTTCTATATATTGA
Source organism: Panax japonicus (assembly GCA_020205505.1). Taxonomy (NCBI): domain Eukaryota; kingdom Viridiplantae; phylum Streptophyta; class Magnoliopsida; order Apiales; family Araliaceae; genus Panax; species Panax japonicus. The sequence goes on along the minus strand of CM035110.1, from coordinate 3,338,192 downwards.
ATTGTTGCAAATAAATCTGAATTTGGTCGAATGGCAATGACTCAACAAAGAATGCAGCAAAATGCTTTTATACCAGGTTCTGGTACTGTTGGATTGGCTGATGAAAATGCAAGAGTATCAAGTAATGGCGGGGGTTCATTAGCCTCTGACAATCAGGTTCACCAAAGAAGTCAATCAAGTGGTGCTCTTGGGTCACATGATGGGGTAAACTCTCAGGTGCAAGAATCTGAAAGGTCTTCAGCTGTTGAAGGTAGTGGGAATGACCAACCTTTGCAACAGAGTTCTTCAACTGTTAGTGATGGTGACCAGAATGCTTTAAGGCGTACAGGTGCGCTGGACAAAGTTTGTTCTGCTGCCAGTGCTTTTGATGCTGCAAAGGATATAATGGAAGCTCTTACAAGCAAACACACCAATCTGGCTAGCGAACTTGAGGTTACTAGTTTGTTCTTTTTGCTCAATTTTCTGATTGTGCTTCCTTTCTCAGGAGATAACAATAACAAAGATGACAGGGCAGGGGGTTATATACTTTCTTGTCATCTGATGACGAGGAAACAGAAAAGAGGATTGTTAAACAGCGAGTGCTTGACAAAGCTGCGAGTGTTTTCAACTTTTATTGGATTTGTGCTGTTATATATGACTAGTGTTTATCTCTGCAAGTATGCCTGATCAGAATATGTTGTTTATCATGGAAGTCTATCTTTAGTTCTGAACTCCCTAAATTTTGGTACTTAATAGTTGTAGATTCCTTAATTTTGACTTAGACAATTGTTGTACTTCATAAACTTTTAGGGAGATCAGGCAACCTTAGTGTCACCAGCTAAGGATGAGAGTTCCCGAGAAGTTTTTGGTCTTATAAAGAAGCTAAATAATGCGCCTGTCACCAAAAAGAAAGCAAAAGCATCAAGTAAGATATGCAAGAGTTTTAAGAGGCATGCTTCTTGAGTAATAATTTTCATTTTCTGATTAACACTTGCTATTTTGCAGCATTTTTTGGTACACTGCTAACAGGAGGAAATAGTAACTGCTCTTCAAAGGTAAGCTACTCGATAGCAGCTGATAGGCTTTTGTTGCTTACCTCTGATCCTCATTACTCTAATGATCTGGAACTGTCAAACTTTTTTTTAGACCACAGGCATTTGGGAGTGAATACTCCTCTGTCATATTGGTAGATAATTATTCCTTAGATTCTATCAAATAGTGCAAGTCGTATTTGCACACTGTTGCACTCCTTATTGGAATTAAAGACTATGTTGTTGTTGTTGTTATTATGTGTGGGGGCGGGCACTGGGGTTGGAAAGATAGTTATATCTTTCGTATGATGTAACAGCTTAATTTTTTCCTTGTAAAATCCTTGGGCTGGGCTGTTTACCTTCCACTTATTCCTCATCATTGTGCAGTTTACTATACTTCACAAATAAGTAAATATGTTACTTTCTTAATTTAGTAAAGTTATTAGTTGGAACTCCCAGACTTAAAAGTTGTCAACATGTGTGCTGAACATCTATCTATATTTAAACGTTGTGTATATGATTTTATTTCCCATCTATTGCAGTATATTCTTATTGGTGCTTTGGGATTGCTAGTCATTATGTCCAAGGAACTTTCCCGAAATTGGTTTTAGTTTAGCAACGTCACCTGAGATTCCTTTAAGTTCTAACTCATTTTCACTGCTGGAAATTTTAGGAATGCTGGCTTTGATCCTGCAACTTTCAGGGTTGATCAATATGGCAATGTTCAGTATTTGAATTGGGTATTTATGGATTTTGTTTATGGATTAAAGTTTAGATTTATATATGGTTTGTATGCATTTGATCATCTGGAAATGTTAAGATTTATATATGGTCTGCTAATTGTTAATTTATTCTTTTTGAATAGTTTCCCTATTGGTGATAAAAGTTATATCTTGAAATTTTATAGAATTAGTTTTTGACTGTTAATGCTTGTGTTTCTGACTCGTTTTGTTATAGGTGCGGCTTTTTCCTCACAAACAGTGGCTGTAAATGATGCAACTGTAAAATTTGAAATATGGGATACTGCTGGTCAAGAGAGATATCATAGCTTAGCTCCAATATACTATAGAGGAGCTGCAGCTGCAATTATTGTGTATGATATAACAAACCACTTGGTTGAATTGATTTTCTAGTAAAACATAGATTCTTGATGTCATTGATCACAGTTGGTCATGATGTAACGTAAAAGCTCCAATTCCTTTTTTGTTTCATAGTACATGTCCATTTTACTTTAATCAGGCAATCTAACTGATAAAATACAATGTAATATTTTGTGGATGTAGTAATGTGAAACTGTAAATGAATGGTATTTATTGGGATGTATTTTGAATGGTTGATATATTTTGATTTTAAATTTAATTGAGAATTTAGACCTTTTAGCTATATATCATGACATTATCATATTACAGGTGCATTGGTATTGTAGGAGAATCACAACATTTTTTTTCTTTTTTCTTTTTAATCTACAACATTTTAAAAACGTTGTGGAATCATACCTTCTACAACGTTTTTATTCAAAAAACGTTGTGGAATCATATATTCTACAACGTTTTTATCCATATGTTGATTTTTGAAAAACGAACCTACAACGTTTTTTCCCTAAAAACGTTGTGTATTGTGCTTAATTACAACGTTTTAAAAACGTTGTGTAAGGGTGTCAAATAGACAACACCCTTAACCACGACGTTTTTCTGACTGAAACCACAACGTTTTTTCCGCGTTGTCTATTTACTGTTTTGTAGTAGTGTGTCTATGCGTTTACGCCGGACCTGGTTCCATTATTTATTATTCGGTTGGCAATAACCTGTCTGTGCAGTCTATCGCACGCATGGTGAATCCTTCTGTTATTCCATTCTTTATTATTCTGTTAGAATAACCTGCCTGTGTGGATTACCACATGCATGGTGAATGATCCTTTATATTCATTCCTTATTAAATTGTGGAAATGATCTGTTTACATTGATTATGATGAGAATCATAATAAAAGTATTGGACATATGAAAATCATGGGTATATGAAGTATTAGTAAGTGTTATGATGAGTTATGTTGTTTATTATGAAAAAACATGAAGGTTTCTTAGAAATCACAAAGAGTTGAAAATCAGATTTTGGTGAAAATGAAACATGAAATTCAATTGCCCATATCTCCTATTATATTTTGAATTTTTGAGTGTGATCAAGTCCTAGAGTTAGATCTATGAGTTTACTAACTTATCCAAGTGGAATCACTAGAAAAAGTGTCGTAGATTTTCGTGTGGACTATTTTTAGCAAAGGAGTCAAAAGCTGGAAAATAGCAAAAAGGTACTACCCATAATTTTGTAAGGGTTGTTTCGGCCACTTAATTTGTGTGAAAAATTCCAGCGTTTTGGGACATGAAAGTATATGGTATAAAGAACCTCTTGTCCAAAAATGAGCTCATTCTGACTTAAAATGAGCAAGTTATGACAATTTCAATATTTAGGTTTTTTCGACAAAAAATGCTATAACTAGAGTTTTATAACTCCGATGACCATGAAATTTAAACTGGAAGCTCACATTAACATGTGTAAGATCCTGCCAAGATTTGGGAATTTCTGAAGTTAAACTTGAGGATAGCAATTTCTTAAGGAATTAATTAGAAATTGATCAGGACCGTTGATGAAAACATGATTATCTTTAGCCCGTAATGCATGGATAATTCGTGGTTGTGATACTAAAAGAATATCCTTGGCCTATAGTGTGGGGATGAATTGATGATGTGGATTAATTATTGAGCTGAGTCTCAGCAATGAAATATTAATTCATAAATGTGATAATAATGAATATCCTTGGCCATAGTGCATGTATAATTTATAGATGTGATATTAACGAATATCCTTGGCCGTAGTGCAGGGATGATTTGATGATGTAGATTATTTATTAAGCTGAGTCTCAGCAATAACATATTGATTATACACTTTTAATTCGTAAAAGATAGTAGATATCATGCTCTACTTGACTCTTCTAAAATACAGTTGTATGTCTTTGACCTGTAGTGCAAAGATGAATTGTTAATGAATATCTTTTGCCATAGTGCAAAGATGAATTCATTAATATGATTATGAGCAGAAATTATGATTTGGTATAACCATGATTTTTGATGTTTCAGGTGAAGATAGGTGATGTTAATTATCTTCGTCCTGGGTGCGAAAAGGAATTCAGAATCACAATTATGATTATGAGTTATTCATATGATTGTGGACAAGAATTGTTGATTGATGTTACAAGGATAAAACATTATTGGTGGACTTTTAACATGGAGGAGATAATAGACCTGATGGTCTATTTGACTCTTCTAATGGATTGCTCGTTTCGCTGCAACTATGGTTAAAAAGTTTTATTATCTACCCTATGTTCTAAATCTTTGATTTATTACTGATGAAGGCTATTGATAATTTAATTATCTTTAGTCGTGATATTCTTTACTGGGTTAGTTGTGCTCACCCTTTTCCTTCACAATTCCTTTCAGGTAATAAGAATGTAGCTGGGTCGAGCGAGGATAACAAGGAAATAGTGAGATGGTACGAGACTGTTGAAGTTTCTCAATACATTATAAAACGGAATAACATGCAATATATAATTGGATTGAGGACCTAAGATGTGCGTGTCATATTTCACTTAATAATTAATTTTGGTGAACAAAAATAGGATGATGAGAACCCAACTTTGGAAGAGTGTTTTGCCAATATCATATAAGATGTTTAATGACATACAATCTCGTGTTATCATAAGACAAGATTGTGTACATCCACTTGCTGAGTATATCTACGAGCACTACTTATATGATCTTGGAGTATATTTGAAATATAATTCTCACTTGGAGACAACTGAGATAATTATATGTCAAGAGAAGACTCATCATTGGAACGATCATGATAGTAATCTTCTCATTTTTTTTGGTCTATTGGATCAACCAAAGATAATTTTCTGGGTATATGATATCTATCATAACTTAGATTCATGGCCTCCTATGTACGAAGGTTTCCTTGAGCACTTCCCAAAGATTTTAATTTCTAAAACAGTTATTGACTGTACTTTTATGTAATATATCATTGTAAGGTTATGGTCGAGGCACCATGAGAGTTACATACATTTGTATTGAAACTCACAGCTTATCTGTTGTCATACTTTGCAGGACAGTTCAACAGTTGTATAAATGAAGTTGTATTTAATTTTTATAGAGTGATATCTGGCGACTCAGAATGGGTCGGGTGGATCTATTTTTGGGGGCATCACAATTGGTATCAAAACATAGGGATATAGTCGCTGACAGAGATATTAGTCTAGAACTAGGAGGGGAGAGACGAGTAATATACTTCGTTAGGGTGTGACTTACCTAAGCAAAAACTTTTACTTGATAAGTTGATAATTTGTGATATGTCAATTAACCTTTGTTTTGAAGGTATATTTTAGAATGATACATGAGATGAGCAATGGAAAAATTATGATACATAGGATATAACCGGGAAGGTATAATCCAAAAAGAAAGTAAGGTATTCTCATCTCTTCGAACTATCAGGTACGTAAATTTCGAGGGAGAAATTTAATAAGGAGGGGAGATTGTGAGACCCTGAATTTTATAAAATGAAGTATTCAATTTTCTTATAATTATTCTATTTAGTAAATAGTTAAATTGATAAAGGTTAAAGTTAAGGGTGATATGTGAAAATTTTGCAAAGTAAGCAAGTTGTTATAAAATAATCGGTGGTAAAATACGCGTGGTTGCATAGTAGCACACGGTATCGATTATTGATGCTTATTTGAGAAGTCACTCAGTTATACTCAATTATTGCTACAGTAATTGCAGCATCATATCTCTCATATTATTGATTCGATTATTGCCACAGTATCATCTGCATTATATAATATATTATTAAATCAATAATTGAGACGACAAAGTTATTCATATTATTAAATTGCAATATTTATAATGTCTAGAAGTTCTATCAAGGAGAGGTTTGGTCACCTAATTGCGCGCCAATAAGGAGAAATCCTTATCGGAAAGCCACCTCTTTCCTGGGAACGACCCGGTTGTTAAATATTGTGAGTTATAATATTAATGATGAATAAGTTCGTGTTGATTAAAGATGAATTTGATAGTTCTATTGTGATGAGATTATTAGTGTTAGTTGAAATCGACATCTATTCCGATGATAATTGATGTCTGAGGGTTGCATTGATAAATTGGATAATTTATCGGATAAATGAGCAATTAATTGCTACTAATTCACATGCTTATATAACTATTTACTCACATATGTGTACTATTGAGTCACATTCACTTACTATTAGGGGAGTTGGTGTAAGATTGATAATACTTACATGACCAAGTTAAAAATATAGGTATATATGGAGGTACTATACTGTAATTCATATTTTTTACATAATTATACTATTGAGTCACATGAATGAACTATTGATTCACATTATTTACTATTAGGGGAGATGGTGCAAGTTTGATAATACTTGCATGACTAAATTAAAAATGAAAGAAAAGTAGAAAGTATTGTACTGTAATTTTTTGAGCCCCAAAACGTGCAATTATCGAAACTATATTTTTCTATAAATAAAAGCTCATTTTTCCTTCATTTCTCACCAATTCACTAAAGCTTTAGAGCAATTATTATGGAGAGAAATTATAGAGAGAAAGAAGAAGAGAAATCTGCTACCTCACTATTCTAGTATCTAGTCTTCTTTTGAGGTAAGGAATATTATTTATTGTGTGACGCCCTCAAAATAGGTATACATCACCCATTCTGAGTTGTCAATACATGGTACAGAAATAACTACAACTTTATTATTACAACTAGTAAAACTGTAAGTTTGAATACAAATATTATCTTCTAGACAATATCTATACTCAAATAAATTCTCATCACATTTATTGATACATTATTTTACAAAAATAGTGAGGACTACTAAACAACTCTCTCTAGAACCTTCATTCCATACCCCAACTCGTACTCGTTATATTCTCGCCTCCTGAGAAGAAAAATGGAACAAAAAGAAAAAGGGTGAGCTCAACTAGCCCAGTAAAGAATATTATGACTAAGATAATATACAACAAATTATCGTTAGTCTTCAACAGGGAAAAATCTGAGAGAATACATTAAACAACAAGTTTTAGATCAATATTTGCAGCGAAAAATATTAATTCATAGAAGAGTTACGTAGAGGATGAAATCTACTAATATCTATGAATTTAACTATCCATCATCATTATTTTACCCCTGTAACATCAATCAATATATATCTAAAATTAAATATTTATCTTTTCACTACAGGCCAAAGATATTCATCAGTTGGTCATGTTCATCTAAACACATGTTCATCTTTGCACTACGGGCCAAAGATATTCATCAAAAATCATTCATCTTTGCACTACAGGCCAAAGATATTCAATTATATCATCATTTACGACTGAGGATGATGAAAAATATTTTTAAAGAAACGAATCCAGTGAAACAAAATGACAAGGATTAAGGATTAAGGATTTGTACTTTGTTTTATCCATGTCCAAAAATACCTCAAAAAAAATTATAGTGGTGTAAAATTCAGGAATGATCAAAATATTGATACAATCAAAGCTAGTATCCATAATAGATATTTTAGACGAAAAGCAAAATTTTTATTTTTCGATGAATAGTATCGTATTCGTGAATAGTGCCGTATACGTGAATAGTAACTCCGACACAAAAAGTTCCAAATTTGATTAAAAGTTCAGATCAATACTTCGGTATAATGATATTAGAAGAAATAATATCATTTTAAAAAAAATATCCCTTACCTCGAAAGACAGTACTTCTAGTTGAAACACCGGATATAAGCTATAACTTGAACTTGCACCGTATAGCAACAGTACTCAAAGTATACTCAAAATACTCACAAGAATATACTCGATAATATAGAGAGTAAAAACTTCAGTTTCTGGTGTGATTTTTAATTCTAACCTAAGCACCCTATTTATAGGAAATTGCTTAGAACACCAAAAACAGAAAATTTAAGAAAATATAAATATATATATATATATATCAAAATTTTTACGCCACTCTTGAAATCTGATTTAAGCTTAATAAGCACATGCCACCTTCTAGAAAAAGTAAGAAAAAACGTTTTTCATAAAATAAATAATTAAAACTTCCAAAAATCAATTATTTCGGAGCTTTAGAACTTCAATAATTCACAATAAATAGCCCTTTGATCAGAAAATTCGAATCTTGCGTGTTTTTATAGGAAATTCAATTCCCTATAACTTTACAGAAGGAAGTTTTTCCAAATTCCAAACAGAAATTGATCGAAATCAACAAACAGGCGATTTTACAGGCAATAATCAAATTTCAGTCAAGAAATGGGGTCCACCGACACATAAAACATGCTTTAAATATTTTTAATAACAAAAATACTCCTCCTCCACATATACTCATATATCCCACATTCATCGTAAAAATATCATCATTATTATATTATTAAAATATAATAATATATTTAAATGAATTATTTTATCAGAAAAAGATAAAATTTTAATTTTCAACGATTGTCACATTAAAAATTTTCTCCATCTATATCCACATAAAATTAATATTTTCCTCATCATATGAATTAATAATTAATTATTCACAAATAATATTACAGAATCACAATATTTCCAGGAAAGAGGGGGCTTTCCAATAAAAATTTCTCCTTTACTGGCGCGCAATTAGGTAACCAAACCTCTCCTTAGACAGAACTTTCTAGATATTTTCAATAATGTTATCTAATAATATTATTTAAATAATATGAATTATTGCTTCGATAATGAAAAATACTGTGTAATGATAATTATTGAAACAACAACAATATAAAATATCAATGCATCAATTATTAAATCAATAAAATACTGAACAGTAATTACTGTAACCATTATTGAATAGTGCCTTCTTATACAAGAATCAATAATTGGCGCAATACCGTGTGCTACTGTGTTTTAACAACCGAGTATTTTAAAAGTATTAACGGTAACAACTATTCCGTAATTTTTAAACAACTTATATTTGTCGTTTTCTTTATCCAATTGCTTTCCGTTATGGGGGCCACAAAAGACTGCGCCGTCGTATGAATATTCTTCGACAGCAAGAATATTTCACGACCAAATGAATATTCCCTGACAACAATGAATATTTTATAACCACTTGCTTATTTTGAAATATTTGCGTATTTTACCCATAACTATCCACATTAATCAAATTAACCCTTACTATTTCAAAATAATAAATAGAGAAAACTAAATTTCATTAATAATAAGTTGGGGTCTTACATGTTGTTCTCGTAAGGGGTATTATTCTTTCGTATTCAATTAGAGAATTATTTCTTTCAATACTCGTAAGAGTTGTTATTCCATTCTTTATTATTATGTTGGAATAACCTGTTTATGCGAAGTACCGTATACATGGTGAAATTCTTCTATTATTCCATTCTTTGTTATTCTGTTGGAATAACGTGTTTATGCGAAGTACCGCATACGTGGTGAAATTCTTTTATTATTCCATTCTTTATTATTCTGTCGAAATATCATGTCTGTGCGTTTACGCCGGACCTGATTCCATTATTTATTATTCTGTTGGAATAACCTGTTTGTGTGGTTTATCGCATGCATGGTGATTTCTGTTGTTATTCCATTCCTTATTATTCTGTCAGAATATCCTGTCTGTGCGTTTACGCCGGACCTGGTTCCATTATTTATTATTCTGCTTGAATAACCTGTCTGTATGGTTTATCGCATGCATGGTGATTTCTGTTATTATTCTACTCTTTATTATTCTGTCGGAATATCTTGTCTGTGCGTTTACGCCGGACCTGGTTCCATTATTTATTATTCTATTGGGAATAACCTGTCTGTGCAGTCTATCGTACGCATGGTGAATCATTATGTTATTCCATTCTTTATTATTCTGTTGGAATAACTTGCCTGTGTGGATTACCAAATGCATTGTGAATGATCATTTGTATTCATTCCTTATTAAATTATGGAAAATGATCTGTTTACATTGATTATGATGAGAGTCATAATAAAAGCATTCGACAGATAAAAATTATGGGTATATAAAGTATTAGTAAGTGTTATGATGAGTTATGTTGATTATTATGAGAAAACATGAAAGTTTCCTAGAAATCACAAAGAGTTGAAAATCAGATTTTGGTGAAAATGGAACATGAAATTCAATTGACCATATCTCCTATGATATTTCGAATTTTTGAGTGTGGTCAAGTTCTAGAGTTAGATCTATGAGTTTACTAACTTATCAAACTTGAATCACTAGAAAATGTATTGTAGATTTTCGTGTGGACTGTGTTTAGCAAATGAGTCAAAAGCTGGAAAATAGCAAAAAACTATTGTCCATAATTTTGTAAGGGATGTTTCGGCCACTTAATTTGTGAAAACAATTTCGGCCTTTTAGGACATGAAAGTATACGGTATAAGGTACCTCCTGTCCAAAAATGAGCTCATTTCGACTTAAAATAAGCAAGTTATGACCATTTCAATATTTAGGTTTTTTCGACGAAAAACTCTATAACCGAAGTTCTATAACTCTGATGACCTTGAAATTTAAACTGGAAGATCACGTTAACATGTGTAAGATCCTGCCAAGATTTGGGAATTTCTGGAGTTAAACTTGAGGTAGCTAATTTCTTAAGAAAATAATTAGAAAATAATTTTTGAAAAATAGTAAATGAATTTTAAAAATTTCAAGAAAAATATATGTTCAATATGGGATTATATTCTGCTAAATCCCATAAAAGAAATATTTTTGGGACTAATTTGGTATTTTTCATGAAAATGCACTAGTTATGAGTATATGAGTTAAATATGTTATGTGAGGTTGAAAATCGGTAAATAGGATTTTATGGCTTGGGAACCCTATATAGGGTATATACAGATATTTTTGATAACGGATTTGATCATTGGTGATGAAATATTATGAGTATGTCATTTTTGAATAATTAAATGCATTATTTGGTAAAGTGTAAATAATTAAAATAAATTGTTTATACGTTTAAGAAGTGATTAAAATATTATTATAATATTAATAATATTTGATTATGAGTTTATTAAGTGATTGAAAATATTTGGATAAATTTAAAGTCTTTAATATTTATCCTTATTTTTGTTTGATTAATACTTATATCATTGTCATCATCCTCATGTATATACTATGTTGAAAGTCATCTATGGCCTGTAGTGCATAGATGAACTTGGTATGATTATAACCAGGGATTATTCGATATAATCATGACTGTAATGTTACAAATGATGTGGAAAAAGTCTTCATTGGCCGTAGTGCATTGATGGACCATTTTTGGTATGATTATGGCTATGGATTCTTTTCGGGCCAAGGGCGCAAAGATGAATTATTTTATGGCATGATCAGGATCGTTGATGAAAACACGTTTATCTTTGGCCCGTAATGCATGGATAATTCGTGGTCGTGATACTAAAAGAATATCCTTGGCCTATAGTGCATGGATGAATTGATGATGTCGATTAATTATTGAGCTGAGTCTCAGCAATGAAATATTAATTCATGGATGTGATAATAATGAATATCCTTGGTCGTAGAGCATGTATAATTCATGGATGTAGTATTAACGAATATCCTTGGCCGTAGTGCAGGGGTGATTCAATGATGTGGATTATTTATTAAGCTGAGTCTCAGCAATAAAATATTGATTATACACTTTTAATTCGTAAAAGATAGTAGATATCATGCTCTACTCGACTCTTCTAAAATACAGTTGTATGTCTTTGGCCTGTAGTGCAAATATGAATTGTTAATGAATATCTTTGGCCGTAGTGCAAAGATGAATTTATTAGTATGATTATGAGCAGGATTTATGATTTGGTATAACCATGATTTTTGATATTTCAGGTGAAGATAGGTGATGTAAATTATCTTCGTCCTGGGTCCAAAAAGGAATTCAGAATCACAATTATGATTATAAGTTATTCATATGATTGTGGACATGAATTATTGATTGATGTTACAGGGATAAACTATTATTGGTGAACTTTTAACATAGAGGAGATAATAGACCTGATGGTCTATTTGACTCTTCTAATGGATTGCTCGTTCCGCTGCAACTATGGTTGAAAAGTTTTATCATCTACCCTATGTTCTAAATCTTTGATTTATTACTGATGAAGACTATTGATAATTTAATTATCTTTAATCATGATATTCTTTACTGGGTTAGTTGTGCTCACCCTTTTGCTTCACAATTCCTTTCAGGTAATAAGTGTGTAGCTGGGTCGAGCGGGGATAACAGGGAAATAGTGAGATGGTTCGAGACTGTTAAAGTTTCTCAATAGATTATAAAATGGCATGACATGCAATATATAATTGGATTGAGGACCTAAGATGTGTGTGTCGTATTTCACTTAATAATTGATTTTGGTGAACAAAAATAGGATGATGAGAACCCAACTTTGGAAGGGTGTTTTGCCACTATCATACAAGATGTTTAATGACATACAATCTCGTATTATCATAAGACAGAGTTGTGCACATCCACTTGCTGTGTATATCTACAAGCACTATCTATATGATCTTGGAGTATATTTGAAATATAATTCTCACTTGGAGACAACTGAGATAATTATATGTCAAGAGAAGACTCATCATTGGAAGGAACATGATAGTAATCTTCTTGTTTTTCTTTGGGGTCTATTGGATCAACCAATGATAATTCTCTGGGCATATGATAATTATCATAACTTAGATTCATGGCCTCCCATGTACGAAGGTTTCCTTAAGCACTTCCCAAAGATTTTAATTTATAAAACAGTTATTGACTGTACTTTTATGTAACATACCATTGTAAGGTTGTGGTCGAGGCACATGATAGTTACATACATTTGTATTGAAACTCACAGCTTATTTGTTGTCGTACTCTGCACGACAGTTCAACAGTTGTATAAATGAAGTTGTATTTAAATTTTAAAAAGTGATGTCTGGCGACTCAGAATGGGTCGGGTGGACCTATTTTTAGGGGCGTCACAAGAATGGACTGAATAGTAACCAATCCATGAACGGTCCAGGTCGATTTACTTTAAACGGAAGGTCCAGATTAGTTTACAATAAAATATAATATATTCTATTTATAATCTAATAAAACGAATAACTTTTAAAAAGATTTTACTATGCAAACACTATGCAGGCACTATGTAAACACTATACATAATAAAATATAATATATTCTAATTATTGTCTAATAAAACGAATAATTTTATAAAAGTATTATGTTTTATATAAAAAGTTTTTCTGTTTTATTACATTAATAATACTAATAAAACAAAACTTCATCATCATTATTATTATTCACACTATTAATCGACCAGGTCGTTCCCAAAAAAGAGGGGGCTTTCCAATAAGGATTTCTCACTATTGGCGCGCAATTAGGTGACCAAACCTCTCCTTGGTAGAACTTATAGACATCGTTAATATTGCCAATAATAATATTAATAACTTCTTCATCTCAATATAAAATATCAACAATAATTGAATCAATTAACGTGAGATACTATACAACAATTACTGAAGCAATAATTGAACAAAACTGAGTAACTTCTCACGTAATCATCAATAATCAATACCGTGTGCTACTATGCAACCACACGAATTCCTGTACTTTTAACACTGGGTGTTTCAACAGTTAACGGTAAAACTTCCGCCGTTATTTTCATAAAAATATTTTTTTCGTTTCCTTAATCCGACAATAATTCCGTTGTGGGGTCCACCAATAATTGTGTCGTCATACGAATATTCCCCGACCAATCGAATATTATAAACAACTTGCGTACTTTGCAAAATTTCTAAATATTAACCACAACTATAACATTATATAAAATTTATTCCATAATATTTAAAAATGATAATTATAGAAAATTCATCTTTATTCATAAAAGTTGGGGTCTTACAATCTCCCCTTCTTATGAAATTTCACCCTCGAAATTAGGGTACGTACCTGGTATGTCGAATAGGTAAGGATACCTTGATTTCATTTCAGATTCTAACTCCCAGGTCATTTTCTCAACATCGTGGTTCCTCCATAAAACTTTGACTTGAGGTATAACCTTGGAGCGTAGAATATTTTCCTTCTTATCCAAGATTTGAACAGGAACCTCTTCATACATTAAATCTTCCGCTATTTCGTCCGGTTCTAACTCAATAATGTGGTTAGGGTCTTTCACATTTTTACGTAACATAGATATATGAAAAATGTTATGAACACGAGACATACTTGGCGGTAAAGCGAGTCTATAGGCTACAGCCCCTACTCTATCAAGGATTAAAAATGGGTCAATGAATCAAGGATTGAGTTTTTCTCTCTTTCCAAATCTCGTAACTCCTTTCCATTGAACACCACGTAACAACACATGATCTCCAATATCGAATTCCACGTCCTTTCGATGAAGATCAACACAACTCTTTTTTCGATCTTGGGAGGTTTTTATACGTTGTCAGGTCGTTTGTATCTTTTCCGTAGTCATACGTACTAACTCCGGTCCCAACAACGTTGCTTCACCCACCTCATCCCAGTATACTGGAGAATGACACTTTCTTCCATACAACGCCTCGAATGGAGCCATGCCAATACTTGCTTGATAACTGTTGTTGTAAGAAAACTCCACCAATGGTAAGAACTTGTCCCAACTTCCCTTAAAGTTAAGAACACATAGTCTTAATAAATCTTCTTGTACTTTCTTCCTCATATGCATAGCACCTTCTTGTACTTTCTTCCTCATGTGCATCAGCTCTAGGTCTGTAGCTTGAGCAGCTTTAACTTTATCGATTAGGTTCTACTCGTATATTCGTCATCATCACGTGGGTCCCTGGAGTTTTTATCTTCATCTCTATCCTTTGCAAGTTACACAAAATGGGCCTTTGCATTGATAATATCGCACTCGTACCCGCATATAATCTTCTACTCAATGCGTCAGCTACCACGTTTGTTTTTCCAGTATGATATTGGATGGTATGATCATAATCTTTCAACAGTTCAAGCCAACTTCGCTGTCACATGTTGAGTTCTTTTTGAGTGAAGAAATATTTGAGGCTTTTATGATCCGTGAAGATCTCCACTTTCTCCCCATACAAGTAATGCCTCCAAATTTTAAGTGCGAAGACAACAACTGTCAACTCTAGATCATGAGTAGGATAATTCCTCTCATATTCTTTGAGTTGTCGAGAGGCATGGGCTATGACTTTTCCATGTTGCATGAGAACACATCTTAACCCTTTACCTGAAGCATCATTGTAGATGACAAATCCCTCCGAGCCATATGGTATTGTCAGAACAGGTGTTGAAATGAGTCTTCTCTTGAGTTCTTGAAAACTCTTCTCACATTCCTCACTCCAACCGAATTTTGTATCTTTTCGAGTCAGCTGAGTTAATGGAGTAGTGATTCGAGAAAACCCTTCTACGAATCTCCGATAATAATCAGCTAAGCCGAGAAAGCTACGTACTTCGGTCATTGATTTAGGTTGTTCTCGACTTTGAATGGCTTCAATCTTTTCTGGGTCAATAGATATTCCATGACTTGATACCACGTGCCCAAGGAATGCTACTTCCTCAAGCCAGAACTCGCATTTCTTCAACTTGGCATAAAGCTTATATTCACGAAGCTTTTGGAGTATCAGCCTTAAGTTTTGCTCATGATCTTCACGGCTTTTGGAATAAATAAGGATGTCATCAATAAAGACGACCACAAAGTGATCCAAATATTCCTTGAATACTCGATTCATCATATCCATGAAGGCAGCAGCAGCATTAGTCAATCCAAAAGACATGACTAAGAATTCATAATGCCCGTACCGAGTTCTGAAAGCCGTCTTTGGAATGTCATCGGTTCTAATCTTCAATTGTTGATATCCGGAATGAAGATCAATCTTTGAAAAGAATTTGGCGCCTTGCAACTGGTCAAACAAGTCATCAATACGTGGTAATGGGTACCTATTTTTGATGGTGACATGATTCAACTCCCGATAATTAATACAAAGTTGCATACTCCCATCTTTCTTCTTCACGAATAGAACAGGAGCACCCCAAGGAGAAGTACTAGGACGAATAAAGCCAATGTCTAACAATTCCTGCAGTTGGGTCTTTAACTCCTGAAGTTCAATAGGAGCCATTCGATATGGGGCTTTGGAAATGGGTTTTGTACCGGGTTCAAGATCGATACAAAATTCAATTTCACAATCTGGGGGTAGGCCAGGAAGTTCTTCATGGAATACGTCAGGAAATTCATTAACAATAGAAATATCATTCAAAACTGACGTATTTTTGTTTAGATCCGTGACATGAGCTAAGAAAGCTTGACATCCGTTTTTTAATAAACGAATAGCTTTATAGCTTGAGATGACAGTGATTGATTTTAATGGTTTAGTTGCTTGAATTCACATAATAGGTTGATTAGGAATATGAAAGCTAACAACCTTACAAAAATAATCAATTTTTACATGATGAGTAGTTAACCAATCAATCCCTAGAATTACATCAAATGCAAGTACTTTCAATGAAATAAGATCGACAGGTAATGTCAGGGTACCTAATTTGAACCAAACAAGACTTATAAACAGTGGATGTAATGAAGGTTTCTCCCAACGGAGTTTCAACAGATAAGTCAAAGTCTAATTTCTCCGGAGTCAAATTTAAACGTTAAGCGCAAATAGGAGAAATAAAGGAATGGGTAGAACCGGTATCAAATAAGGTATATACTTCGCTAGAGTTTATGATAAGCTTACCCATGATGACCTCATTCGGGTTCCTTGCTTTCTGGGAAGTAACGACAAACGTTCTCCCTTGCACTACTGGCTTTGACTTTTCTGGGGCGTCCTTTGGTGCCTCCATCCTAGCTGAATTTGTCTTCGGTGAACGACAAAATCTGGCTAGGTGATCTTCTCTTCCACAATTATAACATGCTTTGAACGACATTGCGCAGTTTGGACTGATGTGTCCCTCCCCTCCGTATTTAAAGCATATGATATGGTCGTTCTCCTTCCTTAAAAACAGGTGTAGGTGCTGACGTCTTTCCATCATTGTTGAATCTCCTCTTCTTGAAATGTCCATTGTTATTGCTTTGGCCATGATTACCACCGAAGTGGTTACTATTTCTGGCATGTTAATTCCCTGCACGCTTATTGTCACCGCTTCGATGACTGTTATCACTGGTATTATCATTTTGTCGGCTGCTCTCTTTTGGTTGGGTTGACTCATTATCGCGCTCCAATAATTGAGCCCTATTAACAACATCTGAATACAAACACAGTTTATGAGAGATAAGATATTTACGTATCTCGGGTTTCAAACCTCTTATAAACATTCGCGTCATTCTCTCCTCATTATCAACCAAATGGGACGCAAACCGGGATAACTCGCCAAACTTGGCTTCGTACTGCGACACGGTCATGTTGTTTTGTTCCAATTTAATGAACTCTACCTCTTTCATGTGACGAATACTTTCAAAAAAGTACTTGTCGTTCAACAATTTCTTGGAACTTCTCCCAAGACATCTTCAGTGCGGCAGGTTGAGTACGCTTTACAGATTCCCACCAGTAATCTGTCTCTGCCCGCAACATGAAGGTGGCAAAGAAAACCTTTTGCTCCTCGGAGCATCCCAATACATCAAATATCTTGTTTATCTGCCTTATCCATGTCTCCGCCTTAAGTGATTTTGGCTCTCCAAAAAACTTCGGTGGTCCCAGCTCCTTGAACTGTTTGGCGGTGACCGTCCGAGAGTTGCCAGTGTTTCCACCTGCATTTTGGACAGGAGCCACTCTCGCCTGATGTTGCATGAATTGCATGAAGCCTCGAAAAATTCCATCGTTCGTCATTTGGTCAGTGTTGTTGTTTGCATTAGGATTATCGCCTTCCTGATGCACATTATCCTGATTATTGATCTGTGGAGACTCAACGGTCTCCTGTGCTCTTTTGATGTTCTCAACATTCTCGGATGCCATTTTTAAATACTGCCAAAAAACAAGAGTTAATTAATATATCACATATAATCTTTATACTCTGACCAACCAATTAAATATCAAATAAACTTAGGTAGGTCATACTAGCGAAGGAATTCTCCGTCTTTCCCCACCTAGTTCTTGTCTCACATCTCAACCAGAGATCATATCCCTAAGCTTTGATACCAACTATGACGCCCCCAAAATAGGTATACATCACCTATTCTGAGTCGCCAAATACATGGTACAGAATACAAATACAATCTTAAATATATAACAAGAGAGTTGTGAGTTTTAATACAAACATTGTCTTCTAGACAATATCCACTCTAAGAATAAGTTCTCATTACATTTATTAATACACTATTTAACAGAATAGTGAGGACTACTAATACTATCATCTTGACCATCACTCCATTCCCCGACTAGTCCCGGCTACGTTCTCATTTCCTGAAGAGAACAGTGAAAGAAAGGGTGAGCTCAATTAGCCAGTAAGAAATATTATGACTAAGATAATGCAGATTAAATTATCATTAGTCTTTAACAGTGTTAAACTGATAAAATACAATAGACATCATGTTTAACTGCAGCGGAACATGCAATCCATTAAAAGAGTCAAATAGAGAATAAAATTTACTATCTTTTATGATTTAAAAGGTTTTCATCACTTTTATCGCTGGGACTCAGCTTAATAAATAATCCACATCATCCCTGCACTACGGCCAAGGATATTCATTAGTATCACAACCACAATTTATCCATGCACTACTGGCCAAAGATATTTGTGTATGCATTAATGGTCATGATCATGCCAACAACTGTCCATCAATGCACTACGGGCCAATGAGGACTTTTATCACATCATTTGTAACATTACAGTCATGATTACACCGAATAATCCCTGGTCATAATCATACTAAGTCCATCTATGCACCACAGGCCACAGATGACTTTCAACAAAATATAAATATGAGGATGATGACAATGATATAAGAATTCAATAAAATAAGTTCAAATATTAATTTATTCAGGAACTAATAACGTCCAAATTATCAACATGATACTTCTTTGTAGAGTAAAATTCAAGAATGCTCAGAAAAATATTTTCATGAAAAGATACTGGATGAAGCGTAAATATCAAGGATATTCCACTAATTTCATGGAGTATAAAAGTCAAAACATTAACCAACTGAGTATAATAAAGAATGGAATAACAAAAAAAATCACCATGCATGCGGTACTTCTCATGGACAGGTTATTCCAACAGAATAATAAATAACGAAACCAGGTCAGGCGTAATACGCACCGACGGGATATTCCAACAGAATAATAAAGAATGGAATAACAACAGAAATGACCATGCATGCGGTACTTCGCATAGACAGGTTATTCCAACAGAATAATAAATAACGGAACCAGGTCCGGCGTAAAACGCACAGACAGGATATTCCAACAGAATAATAAAGAATGGAATAATAACAAAATTTCACCATGTATGCGGTACTTCGCATAGACAGGTTATTCTAGCAGAATAATAAATAATAGAATAACAGAAAAATTTCACCAAGTATAGGGTAGACCGCATATACAGATTATTCCAACAGAATAATAAAGAATGGAATAACAGAAGTTCTCTTCATGAATATGAAAAAAATAATACCCCTTACCTTATAAAGAAGAGTACTCCGACGGTAGGGCGGGGATATACTTGAAGAAACTTGCACTATGCTCAAAGCTTTCTTAAACGCTAAATAAATACGCTCAAGATAGAATAATAATTCTCTCTACAGTTTCTCTCTCTAGAGTTTCAATGAATTCATAAGAAATAATGAAGGAATGAGCTTCTATTTATAGAAGAATGGACTGAATAGTAACCAATCCATGAACGGTCCAGATCGATTTATTTTAAACGGACGGTCCAGATTGGTTTATAATAAAATATAATATATTCTATTTATAATCTATTAAAACGAATAACTTTTAAAAAGATTTTACTATGCAAATACTATGCAGACACTATACAAATACTATGCATAATAAAATATAATATATTCTAATTATTGTCTAATAAAATGAATAACTTTATAAAAGTATTCTGTTTTATATAAAAAGATTTTACTATTAACCTAATAAAACGAATAAATTTATAAAAGTATTCTGTTTTATATAAAAAAAAATTCTGTTTTATTACATTATTAATGTTAATAAAACAAAACTTCATTATTATTATTATTATTCACACTATTAATCGATCAGGTCGTTCCCAAGAAAGAGAGGGTTTTCCAATAAGGATTTCTCTCTATTGGCGCGCAATTAGGTGACCAAACATCTCCTTGACAGAACTTCTAGATATCGTTAATATTGCAAATAATAATATTAATAACTTCGTCATCTCAATATAAAATATCAACAATAATTGAATCAATTAATGTGAGATACTATTCAACAATTACTGAAGCAATAATTAAACAAAACTGAGTGACTTCTCACGTAAGCATCAATAATCAATACCGTGTGCTACTATGCAACCACGCGTATTCTTATACTTTTAACACCGGGTGTTTCAACAGTTAACGGTAAAACTTCCGCCGTTATTTTCATAAAAATATTTTTGTCATTTTCTCAATCCGATAATAATTTCGTTGTAGGGTCCACCAATGATTGTGCCGTCGTACGAATATTCCCCGACCAATCGAATATTATAAACAACTTACGTACTTTGCAAAATTTCTAAATATTACCCATAACTATAACATTATATCAAATTCATTCCATAATATTTAAAAATGATAATTATAGAAAATTCATCTTTATTCATAAAAGTTGGGGTCTTACAGTCTCCAACACTCAACAACAACTGGGCAGTGAAGAAATAGATGTGAAGCCGTCTCCATGGACTGAGCATGAACTGAGCAAGATGAATCTACATCAACCCGTCTTTGTCTTAGATTCTCTTTGGTTGGAAGACAAATTTAGCAAATACGCCAAATTAAATTCCACACTTTATGAGGGATCTTTAACAACCATAATTTCTTCCAAATTTGAAAGGAATGAGCAAGATTAAAAAAATTTAAATGAGCGTTGAGAGTTCGATAAGCACTACGGACTGAATACACAACACTTGTGTCCTTGCACCAGAAAATATTATCACAGGAACGTAGAGCAGGAAAAGGTACATGTAGAATTAGAGCACAATCTCGTGAAATGAAGAGATCATTGATTAAATCAATATCCCAACACTGCTCATCTGGGATCATCAAAGACTGTACCGACGCACGCAGCAACCAAGGAATCGGGGGAGAGAAAATTCGATGTCTTTATTGAATACAAAAATCTATCACTTAAAAAAATTATTTAAAAGTCTTTATTAAATACACCCTCCATAGTTTCCATGTGCTAACTTTTTTTCCCTCATTCCTAATATAAGGATATTTATTTTCCCTTTTTTTCTTAAACTACCAAGTCAAATATACTAGATAATACATTCATTGTTGTTGACTGAATGACACTTCTGTCCCTTCAAGTTGTCACTCAATTTTAAAATCGTCCAGTTCTATTCCGCTTAATATTTAGGAACTAAATGAACTTTTGACAAACCCCCAATGCTCTATACTATGAATTCAAATACCCATTCCATATATATATATATATATATATATATATATATATATATATATATATATATATATATATATATATATATACACACACACACACACACAGAGAAATAATCAAGAGTAGAATTCTTAAGTAGTAGAATGCCTTAAATAATAGAATTTTATCAAAATGACGTAGTTTTGATAAGACGCGGTGGTATTTTTGTAAATACGTGGTGGCATGGTATTTACAAAAATATCATCGCGTCTTATTAAAACTACGTCGTTTTGATAAAATTCTATTATTTAAGAGAGTTCTACTACTTAAGAGGTCTACTCTTGATCCTGTCTGTATATATATATATATATATATATATATAAATAGGATCAGGTCCGGACCTCCCGGACGGGAGGAAATTCGGACCCAATTTTTTTTTTTTTTTTGTAGAACAACTAAAAAAAATTATAGAACTGAAATTTTTCCATAATACAGTGTTTTGGGTGTGTTTTTAATACCTACACCAACCAATGTATGTACAGTCTGCCCAGACTGTACAAAAATGTTTTGGTATAGGCATCCAAATCACGCCAAAAACACTGTATTATGTAAAAATTCCAATTCCATAATTTTTTTTTTAGTTGTTTCAAAAAAAAAGCAAAAAAAAAAAGTCCGAATTTTGTTAAAATCCGGGAGTCCGGACCTGATTCGGACTCTATATATATATATATATATATAGGGATTCCATCCACAGCAACCGGTTGTTGGGGAGCAACCCCTTTTGGCTCAGCCGCTACAACCTGTAGCGGCTTATTACTTTGTTTTTTTTTTATAAACCGCTACCGGTTGTAGCAGCTGGGCCAAAAGGGGTTGTTCTCAACAACCGTTTGCTGTGGATGGAGACCCATATATATATATATATATATAGAGAGAGAGAGAGTCCGGATCCAGTCCGGGATCCCGGACTCTATTAAAATACGGACCTTTTTTTTTTGCTTTTTTTTTAAACAACTAAAAAAAAATTTATGGAATTGGAATTTTTACATAATACAGGGCGTGATTTTGATGCCTATACCAAAACATTTCTGTACAGTCTGGACAGACTGTACATACATTGGTTGGTATAGGTATTAAAAACACACCCAAAATATTGTATTATGAAAAAATTTCAGTTCCATAAATTTATTTATTTTTAGTTGTTCTACAAAAAAAAATTGAGGTCCGTTTTTTGATCAGGTCCGGACTCCCGGACCTAATCTGTTGTGTGTATATATATATATATACACACACATAATTGGAAGTAAAAACCCGTTGTTCAGCCATTCAAGCATCACTTGTACGCCTACACTAAATGGGGTTCAAACTTTTTACCTTTCTACACTACTACTATCGGGTTGTGTCCGCTTGGCTCAGTCAAGCCATGGGCAAAGAAAAACACAACAATATTAATAACATACGGCAAACTTAAAAGAGATCCTTTCCGCATGGCATGATTCATTATCTTAGCATCTCAATACAGGGAAAACATAATAATTCATTCAACAAAAAATTAGTATTATTATGATACAAAGCTTGAAAGAAAGAAACCAAACACCCGTATATTACTACAAAAAAAAAATACATGATATGAAGAATACTTAGCAGCCCATCTAGGAAAGAACAAGAACTCAATCCCATCTCTCAAATTCAACTCCTTTTCAGCTCTTCAACTTTCCAAAATAGAGGAACCTATGATTATTTTCCCTTCCATACTTGCAAACCTGTGTAAAATAGCAGGCAGCAGCAGGACATAAAACTTTCCAGCTTCAGATTTTTGTTCCAGGGCTATACAACACAAAATCACCGGCTCAACATGATGAACATAAAAGATGAATGACAACTGATAAAAATGAACCAAGACTTTGAATCAGCCAACTAGAAAGCGTTCCAATTATCAGAATCCTTTTTTGGTGTTTCTCTATCTGACGAGACCTTAAATGGACCACTTGAGCTGAAGGGATCAGAATCATCAAAAGAGAACCCTCGACTATGGTCAAAGCCTGAGGTGCTGCTCATGGAGTCGAATCTTGTGAAGGATTCCCTCCGAGAAGAGAAGTCGCGGGCATGCGTACTGAAAGAATCATACCTTGACATATTATTAAAGAACTGATCCCCTGATCCTTCACTGTACCTTGGTGGAGAGTTACCAGCTCTAGAAAGTGAAGAGCTAGGGACCGAATCCTCAAAGCTAAATGGACTTTTCTTCTGGAACATACTCTCTGCCTGAGGGGATCCAGTTCCTACTGGATTTCCACCAAAATCACTAGATTCAAAGAAATATTTTTCTCCATGTTTCTCATGATCTGAATCCTGCAAGATGAAATCAGTTAGGAGGCAAAATATTAGTAAATACACAAATTACTCCTAATGCAAAGGGAAAACAACCGGCAAGAACAAAGCATCACCGCAAAAGGCATAAAATCGTAACACAAGTAAATCTTGACAAAACCAATCATAGAATTAACTGCAAACTACAGCTCTACCGCATACTTATGAGCACAATTATCAATGCAAGCAATGTTGATTATAATGATGAAAGAACTATTTAGATTATATCTAATGGTATATTACTACATAATGGATAGAAAAATCATCCTCACTAATAGTAGCTGCCATCAAGCAAACATTGTATACCATCCCATCCCACAAGTTAAAAAAAGACAACCAGTTGGTTAAAAAACGTGAGTGGAAGACAACGGAACTTCACAAGCATTATTGTATTAGTTTATGTATTTAATTAAAATTCTCTAATATGAACTCGTTACTGGACGCTTGTCAATCTATGACCAGCATATGTTGCATAAAACAAAACAATAAATATCTTTCTATCATATCAAATGCAAGATAGAGGGAATATATTCCTAAAGGCTTGACACATGAAAAGGACAGCTATATGTATGCTATATATATATATATATATATATATATATATATATATATATATAATCACATTTTTGTTATTCCTACTGACACATGCATAAGAATATTCTTTGCCATGCCATTTTTCACATACCATAGGTGACTGCTGACTTTTATGTTTCATGAAAGAAAAGTTTCATATTACAGTCAGACTGATAATTATAAAAAATTAATACAACTACATTGTATTATATAGAAGTCATAATAATAGCGAAAAACATGTAATAGTGTCTTTAATCTTTATACATAATTTTTTATTCTTTATTGATGTATCCTATCCGTGTTCGTATTCTACTCATTTTGAATTTGCCCCATCAGTGTTCATGGTGTACATATTTAGGTCCATGGTGCATAGCCAGGCAAACCTTATTAACCCTTGTCTTCACGTATTTGATGCAAGGGCTATATAAAATATAAATTCATGAAAAGTGGATGCACGTGCTACGGATGCCAGTTTCTAATAAATAATATAGAGATGACAGTACAACAAGAAAGCACAAAGAGGCAACTCACCTTAGCATTCATGGAACTGAACCCCCACACTGAATCTGTATCATCATTATTATCAAAGGTACCCCAGGCCGGTTCATCAAAGCTTCTGCTCAGCAAGGATACAACCCAAAATTACAAAATAAATAATAAATACAAGCAAAAAGGCTTGACATGATATATGAAATAACAGAATCATAAAGATAAACACCAAACCTTTGGGTTTCTGTGTCTGCTTCAAAGCTCTTTCTGAAATGGTTGTCTGAATAGTCACGAGATGGGCTATCAAATGCAGTTTGTCTTGCCGGACTACCTGCTGGGCTTTTCATGGATTCATCTTCACTATGGCTGTATGCTGATTCACTCTCAATAGCGTGCTCGACTTTATTGAAATGTTTCTCTGACTTGTCATCAGCATTTGAAAGTAAATCAGGTGAAAAACTATCAATTGGAGAATGTAATTCTTTATGAGGAGATGCAGACTTGGCATCCATGGGCACAGCAACATCAAATGAAAATCCTGAAGATATAAAGCAATCAAGTCATGATAATATATATATATATATACACACACGCGCGCGCACATGTATATCAAGGATACAGATTATATAACTTTTACTAGAGAACCAAGTAAGGAGAAGCAAGTTAACAAGGAAAATATTAAAGATGACACACCTTCATCATCAAACTTATCCCATTCTTCATCCCAAACAGCTGAGACCTCTGGAATTCCAGGTTGCCAGCCTTGCCAAATGATCATCAAGAAACAGAAAAGGGTCAGGCAACCAAGGATTATGATTTGAAATATTCAAATGATACTCAGAACAAGTAAACCATTCCCAAGGAAGAAATGAGATACTTAATACAAGCAAAATCAAAGTTCTGCCTCCTACCCTATGAGGAAGTGGTTATAAGGTTATACAACCACCGAACACATTTTCAATTATTGCAATGGAATCAACTACGGTGAATGCCCGAAGGTACAATACTAGAAACTAAAGAAAACTTCTAATCCAGATGTTTTCCTCAAAAAATAAAAGAAGCCCATCAGAACAATACAGAAAATGTCAGAAAACTGTATAAGAATACACTGGCCAATAAATAGACACATTGTCAATAGAAACACTTAATTCAAATGCCTAAACACGTAAATTTATAATGCTGTAAGTTGTTGACTTGGCCAACCTTATCAGGCTGCAAACTATTAAAAAGATGAAATTAAAAGAGGGACAAAAGAAACACTCGAAAAAGTAGATAAATTCAAACATAATAATATATATGAAAACCATAGAAAAAACTAAGAAGCTGCATATTGTATGATGAATAGGAAACCAATGAAATATTCAAAATAAAGCATAGAGGCAATTAGGGTACCAAGGGGAAGTTCAATTAGTGCAGCGGACTTAACATGCACCCCATGTTTCTTGCAACGTTCAGTTAATGCCTTTAATAGCTCCTCAAGATCTGATTGTATACGATCAGCACGTACCTATAATACCCATGAAAGCGTCCACATTATAAAATCGTCACATGAATGCTTTTAAAACATCCACATTACAAAATTTTAACATGAATCTTTGCTTTATATTTAGTTGTTTTTCCTGTAACACATCACGGCTAATTGGTTATATTCACCTGAAGGATACCATCTGCACTACCACCTTGTTCCATTTTAATGATTGCCTGATGATATTCCATCTTCCTCTCCTACAAAGACCAGCAATAGAAGAAGAAATTAGACGGGAACCCCCACCAAGTATCGGTTAAGTAAAGAGGGCAGCACAGACAATTAGCAAGACAAGTGCATTTAGGATTTACAAATTCACAATAGCCAATACAATGAAAGACCAGAAATGAAATCTTCAGTATGCAAATGTCGATTAGTTATTAGTGATAACAAGTGAAGAAATAGCTTAAATTGCCAACTAAGATGTGATGGTAACAAATTGAAAGTTTATAACACTAACACTGTTAATCAGTTCACAGAGACAAACAACATCTAGACTCTCAAGATATGAAAGGAAAGCAACCTGGATATCACGAAATGTGGCCTCTTCAATAGTAAGTTTTGAGGCAATTTCAGCAACCTGCTTGTATTTCTCTTCATATTTCTTACCAAGCAATTCAGCCTGAAACAAAATGGTAATAAAACAAAGATAACTGCAAGACACAAATCTGAACTTATGACGCAAAGTTGCAAACACTATTCTTTGATCTTTAGATGATACCTCCTGCTTATCAGCTATTGCTCTTTCAGTAATCTCATTAAGTCGATTGTCACATCTGCTTTTGAATAAAACCTGAGGGATTAATAAAAACAAAAGCAATTAAAGAACACAAAAGAAAGAAGATGATCTTAAAACGATATAGAATGAAGTGTGGCCGTATAATGTCAAATAAGGACAGATAAGGTACTCATAGGTAAAGACAGAAAGATAACTAACAAGGTCTTGCATTTTCTCCCGATAGAACACCATCTTCTCTTTCGAATCTAGAAGCATCTTCTCCTTACTTTCAACCTTCAATATAAAAAATGAATGAGTTCAGTTTACAGAGCAAATACTTTGCTGCACCTCAAGCATGAAAATATTCCTCAATACAAAGAAGAATTATAGATGAAGAATAAACTATAAAGCAGAGAAACAATTTAGCATTGCTCTTGTTCTAGTATTCAAAAATATTGTTATAAAAACATGGGGATGAGTTGGTATGAAAGCAAAGTTTAGCAACTTTCTTTTTGGCAAAAGTATGCAAATATTTGATTTTGGTAACTTAAACAAGAAAGTAAATTTCTGAAATAGCCCCCTTCTGGTACTCGGCTTTCCCCCTTTTTGGCGCTGGCACTATTAGCCGAATTATTTACCAATCAATAAAAAAATTTGGGTTGGTTTCCTGCAGATCTATTGAGACCAATTGCTTTTAGCCTTTTAGGTTTAGCAAAGAACAATAATCAAACTGAAACATTTACACTCCTAGCCACAATACTTGCACCCCCTCATTTTCCCTTTTGTATCTAGCATGCATTACTCTTTCTTCCCCAAAAGAAATTGATATAATTGATTCTACATGAAACATTGATATGTGTAATAATATTTAAGTTTTGGAAAGTAGGAAACACACCAAAAAAAATTTTTTGTCAATTTATTATGCGGTCCTAATTTTCCCATATATCACCAAATATACAGTTTTACTTTGAATTTTCCATTTATATATAAAATCAAAGAAACAAAAAATATAAATAAGTAATGAATTTTGTTTTAATAATAAACTAAAAGATATAAACAATACAAATCAAATTTTTAAGTTTGAAATATATGGCATAAATATAAAAATAGGGTAAAAAAAACATGAGATACCCCAATTCATTGCGATAATACATATGAACATGCATTTTTTCTGTTTCTGCATGAAGTTTTGTTTTTTAAATAAAGTAGTTCCACTGAAAATCCAAAAAGAGGCGGAGACTTATGTACACAAGGAGAATAATAAGAGAAGAACAGGAATTACGAAAACACCTATGCTTCCAAAAGAAATGATACAAAACCCCAGTACCAATCCTTAAAAGAAAAACCAGATACGATACCACAAAACATATCTGCATCGATAGCCTAAAGCCAAGTCCCCAAAAACAATGAAAGTGATATAACGTTACCACACTATTTTGCATGTAAATATATTATGAATTCTAAAACAAATCATAGCTAAGATTTTCATATAAGGGAACAAAACAAAGAAGATTAAACAGATATTTACCGTATTCTCTGTTTCAGCTTCTTCTTGAATTTTTGAATTAGTTGAATTGGGGTCCCCATTACCGAGTTGGTTCATATGCGGATTCTCCATCGACGAAACTCCTGTCTTCTGCTGATTAAATTGCATTTTTCCATCAGGCATAGAAAATCCTGTCTGCATAGGAGGCCTCGAACCAGCAGGTGTCATTGTCTGGGCACCAGGCATCCCTTGATGTTGTCTCAAACCTAAACATCATAGAAACAATAATTGATTCAATAACAAATTGAGAGGTAAAGATTAGAATATTTAAGGGTCTGTATCAGCTCAGCAGTTCCCAACCAAAAAGAAGTGGTCAGCAGTCCTAATTTGTAAGGTGTACTTTGTTCATGCACAATTGCAAGCTTTTACATTTTTAACAACTACGTATGCACGAAATATTAGACTCTAATTATTTTATATCAGGGACTGCTGAGCTTTGATTTTCACAAAATTTAATCGTAATCAATAAATACCAGGAGTGGATCCCAAGGTTGCAGTTCCATAAGAAGTATTTGGTGGACCTGCCAGGGATAACAGAGTCTCATCGAGCATCACACTATTAGGAAGTGTCTCCGGAAGTTGTTGGCCTTCCCTGTATCTTTCCATTAGGAAGAGAGCAATACAAAACTCCCTCAAGGATAGCATGCTATCATTATCCTGATCTGACAAGTCCCAAACTTGCTTCAAGACCTCTGACAAAGACCAGTAGCAATATTATTGATCATAATGTTTGGTTAAAATAAATTCTGACACTGCACACTCTAATATAAGTTTCTTGAAGAACTACAAGACTTCATTAACAGGAAAACAAAAACAAAAATGAAAAGAGAGAAAAAAACCACAAAATGCTTGAATGCAATTCCACCAAATTAAATAAAAAAAAAACAAACATAGCACAACTGATTCCAATACAAAATCAACTCAAGTATTCCAAATATGCTACAAGATCATATAATTCAAGTCCGGTTATAAGTTCCATTACAGTTAAACTGTGTCAAAATGTAAGTAGTTCCTTCAAGTTATTTAATGAAAGAATATTTGTAATAATATCATTTTTTGTACTCCAATATTTAACATAATACTGTCAAATATATAATTTCAAGTCTCTTTATTACATTCAGATTTAAATCCTGAAAATACTAAACTGTCTTTACATTAAATACTAAACTGTCTCTTTCATCTTTTCAAATTAATTTTATAAGGGTAATATTTAGATTTTATAACCACTTTGATCGATCAGACAAAGCATTAATTACATTTATTAATCTTTGAGTTTGCTTCTAAAACATCATTTAAAAGGAACGGAGGGGGTACATTTACAAGGTTTGAGAAATGTAAACTGATTTAAACTTGGAGCTTTCAGCAGATTTGCACAAAATTTATTTTGAGAGACAAAAAAGAAAAGGTAGGATTGATTTAAAATGAAAGTTTTAGTTAACCTTACTAAAAATAATAATGATATTTGACAGGCTGCAGTCTTAAATTACAGGGATAATATGAGTCATATTTGACAGAGGACTTTGGGATTCCATGCCATGTACCCCACTTTTGGCTTTGTCCATGCCATTAGGGAAAGTGTGAAAATGCACCATGAAACTCCCAAAAATTTATACCATTTACTGTTACAAAAGAGATTTAGACATTTTCGTAGCTCAGACTCAAACCAAACCAGGATCGTCACTCTATTAAGCTCCTTAAATGTGGTAAAGAAAAAATTAGAGTACATTTATACAGGTAAAGGATAATTCTAAAGGGTAATAGATGTTTCACAGGATAGCAAAAAGGACTGGCAGAACATAGCTTTATTAACTTTAACTTGAACAAATGTTACCTTCCACAAGGAGAGAGAGAAGAGGGAGGGGGAGACAGTTAGCTAGCACCTCAGTAAGATATATCTGTCATAACTTCAGATTGAAGGGAAAACTTGAGAGGAAACTGGAAAGATAGGAGGAAGGGGGGAGAGAGGATAATGTAAGGAGAAAGGAAGGGAGACCAGTGAGAAAAAAGTAACGTTTTCACAGGGGCAATGCAGAAGTTTCAAATATAAAGCACAGAACCATATCAAAGGCAAAAGTTTATACCTCTTGGCAGTCTCCAACTCAAGAATAAGTTGCGTGCCTGCTCACCAGTGATTCTTCCATCTCTGTCAGTGTCTACTTCCACAAAAACTTTGTGATATCTTTGTATACCAGCACGGGTCATTTTTGGCCACAAAGGTTGGGGATGGATGGAAGTAGAATTGCCAATGTCTGCTGAATTTCCAGATGATCCAAGTGAGGTAGTATTATTCTGAGAAGAAAGCGGTTGGTTTGGTTTCAATACTGATTGGGTTGTCGGCAGCTGCCCCCCAGCAGACTGCCTTGTAAAAGCATTCAAAGACTCAAGTGGATCAATCTTAGCTGAAGGTTGTGACCCGGGAGTTACTGAAACAACGACCGATGAAGCAGATGCGTTACTCGCAGAGTACGTTGGAGATGAAGAAGCCTGTTTCGGTACCGACTGGTTGACAGAAAACATATCACCTCCAAATATTGAGTTAGAAACAAAACCATTACCTGAACCAACTGACGATTTAGGATCCTTAGCTGCCATAGGCGAAGAAGTTGAAAGTGGGTCTGATGGTTTTTGTCCAACTGAGGAAATTGAAGGACTTATCCCTCTGTTAGGTATTTGAGATGTTGCTCCACTAGGAAACCCACCAGTTCTACCACCAAGCCAGTCAGTGGAAAGGTTTGAGCTTGAAAGAGCAGTACCAACTATACCACCTCCCTGGGGGAAATTTGGACTTGCAACACCCTGCGATGGACGTGAGGCATTACCAGATGGCATGGGAACAGGTGGCCTCATGGACTGATTTCCTTGAGATAGGAAATACTGCTGATTCATACCCGGATTGGGGGTTGCTTGTCCTCTGAAGCCAAAATTTTGAGCAAACATTGGTGCAACTGCACCCATCTGAGGTGGAGAAGAAGGGGGCATTGAATTGACCTGGGTTGAAGGAGCACGGGGCCTTGAGTTAACCTGAGGTGCAGGTGTCGCTGCAAGATTGATTTGTGGAGCAGGGATTTTAGCTGAAGCAGGGCCATATAATGCTGCCTTCACAATATCTGGCGTCAGGTCCCGCTTACTCTGAACCACAGTCACGAGTTTAAGAAAATTGTAAAATTCTTGACGACCAAGGAAACCAGTACGGCTCTGATCAGCATGCATCCATATCTGCAATCAGGCAGAACATTCTGATAAGAACTCAAGTAACAAGAGCCAAATAAAGACGTTTTGATTCAAGAAAATGCTATGAAGATTCCTCTGATTCACAAGAAGGGTATAAAAGAAAAGATATAGTATTATTACTTTCTTCCGTAATAGAATTAAGCTCATGGCATTCAAGGGATTCGTCATGGGTCCACAAAGGCAAGGATCTCCTTGCACACCCCATTGTCATTTTTAAGGAAAAAACAATAAATATATAAATTATTTTCATGCATCACAAATTCTGTACCAGTAATGATAATAAGTGCAAAACATTTCTCCTACGTGCTCATTAAGATGTCAAAGTAAAAGATGAAGAATACATTTTTAATGAGGGATCCTTACGACTAATCAACGATACTGAGCAACTATAATCTGAAAAATTGGAGGGAAGCAAAAGGGACAGTAAAGGATAACAAAGAAATGAGATAACTACTCATGATATCACTTTTAACTTAACTCTACCACGGGATTAAAATAGTTAACTACTATAACTGATAGAAGGGCTCTGGTTTCACTTTAAGGTGACCTCCCTCCTAAACTTGTAGTATCCCTTATCAAATAGTAGTAACTAAGTAGCCAAACTTAGATTTTCGAAAAACCCAACAAAAAGGTAATATTCACAGTAACAAAGATGGATGACAATCACCCATTCTAATAATATTTTGTAAACTATTATCCCAAAAAGCAAAACAGATGAATGCTTTCCTCTTCGATCTCCAAGCTAGATAAAGGTGAATAGTATGCTATTTTTATACTTATAACTTGAAAGATTAAACAATCAGAATTTGCACTAGCAAATAGGAGAGTAAAACTAAATAACTGAAAGAATGATTGCCTAGGAATTCACAGTTCATAGTTAAACTACTCCAGGGACACTATTCCACATATCGTGACCATCTTTATTACTTAAAAATATAGAAGAATTCACAACTGCCCAGCTGACAAAATTCAAGTAATCCAACTATAAAATTCAAATTCGATAGTAACTGCAACAACTTATTTACATAAAAGAAAATTAATACTCAATGAAACATATATACGTATATACATACACACGTATAATATATATATATATAGACACTGAGAGAGAGAGAAAAAAACAACCTGAGCCAGGATTTGTTTAGATAAGTTAGATCCTTGGAAGAAACCAACAGCTTCAGCTCCACTGATCCTTCCATCCTGATCCAAATCTGCTTTTCTGAAGTACGCATCGAATAAATCCACATTCCCACCTCCTTGATTCTGCCCCGCCATACTCCCGATTCAATCACTAACAAACAGCGACTGAATTTCAGGAATTACGATGTTATGAGGAAGCGGGTGGAGCAGCAGAACAACGACCGTATCGATTCTGGAGTTGGTTCGTGGAATTCAGATAATTTCAAGGGTTAGATCGAGAAGAACCGACAGAATGGGGATTGGAATTTGAGAATTTCCAGAAATTTGGAGGGTACACGAAACGAAACAGCTTTTACAATTTCGTTTTCCTTTTTCTTGCAAATGAATTAGATGTTGCACTGCTATGTTGTCCTCTTTCCCCAAATCGGGCAATGTTTTGAGAATTAGGATTGGGATTTGTACTTGTTCGGAATTATAGAATGGCCCCTTAAGTATTCAATAATTTTAAATATTTTTAAAGTCGGTTGTATTTAATTAAGGGGGTTGTATTCAATTAAGATTTTTAAATATTTTTTTAAGTAATATACTTTTGTGAGATTTTAATGACTTTCAAAGATTTTAAAGATTTTTTTAAAATGACATTTTATAGACTCTATGAAATAAGTAACAGACTTTTATAAACTTTTTATCAAGATTGTGATAAACTTTTGTATACTTCTAATATATCTTGTAATTTATATTAATTGTTAATTAGTCCATGTGTACAATATCTCCCTCTTTTTTCATGAACTAGAGTAAATCTCATTATATTATTATGGCATGAAATTTTATATATGTTGAAAGCGTTCATATTATTCTACTCATTTAATAATACATTTGGATAATCGGATACCAATAAAATTTTAGAAATTACAGACGCAATACAAAAATTAAACTCACTTTTCATTGAGCTAAATATACTTTATGCATATGCATACGCTTATTTAGAATTATTGTTTTTCATTTCAGTCTACAAAAGTAGTCATCAATACTTATTTACATAACTAGCAATTAAAAAACTAATATAAACATTTGCAATATATATCGATTTCCATTCAAATATTTGAATATTACCTCGTTTTAGTATCAAAATTTGTAAATAAAAATAATATATACTTGTTTCATGTATATTTTAAAATAGCAAGTTATTTTTCAAATAAAAAAATATTTTTTTATTTATATTCTTTTTAATAAAATTTTAGTTTAGTAATGTAACATATAATAAAATTATGATAAAAAGCTTGAAGTACTTATATATTTTATACAACT
Organism: Panax japonicus; assembly: GCA_020205505.1. NCBI lineage: Eukaryota > Viridiplantae > Streptophyta > Magnoliopsida > Apiales > Araliaceae > Panax > Panax japonicus. Next base: position 3,303,681 of record CM035110.1, on the reverse strand, counting down.
ATATATCACTATAAAGTACGTACTCTTATATAAATTACTTTTTCTCTCTCACTTTTTTTTCTTCATTTAACTCTGATTCTATGTTAATTTACGAAATTATAAAATTTAAAAATATTGTGTATTTATTTTTATTTTTGAAATAATAACGTGTGTTTATTATTAAATAACAAATAAATTTGAAATTTAAAAATTTTGAATTTTGTACGTTAACTAAAAAAATAAAATATTTATTTTATTTTTATGGGTACAATAGAAATATTAATTATTCTAGATTATAAAGTAATTAGAAATATTGGATTCATGTGAAGTAATTAGAAATATTTGATTCATGTGAAGTAATTAAGATTTTTGTTGATATAAGAAATATTTGATTCATGACATCGTAATCATTTCATCTAAAATATAAGATTTTTGTTGATTTTTTAACAATTAATATAACCTGCAAATTATATTAGAAATATATAAATATCTATCAAAGTCTTGATAAAAATTTATCAGTTATTTTATAGTCTTTAAAAATAATTTTAAATTTTTTTAAAAGTTATTAAAATCCAAAAGCTCTACAAAAATTTATTACTTAAAAAAATATTAAAAAAAATTATTTAGATTTTTATCGGCAAAAAGTGATTTTACTCCAATGTGATTGTCACTTCAATCCGCCAACTAAATTAATTAAAATTTTAATTAATTATTTATCATTTTCTTTTATTTTATTATTTTTGTTTTTATATTTATTCAACCTTTTTAGGTAGATTATTCAGCCAAGTAAATCAAATAAGCATTTACTTGTTATTTTTTTTAATTTTAAAAGCCACATAAGAAATTATAATAACATATTTGACGTCCGTGTACTAAATTTGACGGAATGAGATAATTAATAATTAAAAAAAAATTATTATGTCAATTTTATAACTTTATTACGATAGATTAAATAATTACACAGTTCCAAGAAAGCCATAAAAATTGTCTTTTTCTTTAATTATGTATATATTTTTGGAATATTAATATAATTTTAAATAAAAAAATTAAATCTTCTCAAGTTTTGAAGGTAATTTCTCTTATTCTTTTTTTTTCTCTCCTTAAAAAACATAAAAACAACAGCTTTTAATCTTTTTTTAAAAAATAATAATCATATTCTATTTTCTTTTATTTTATTTTTAAAATCACAGATAGAGTGCAAGCCTCAATATTTTTTAGTTTTGAAATGAATAGTAAAAAAAGGTGCAAAATATTTAATTTTTCCATTTAGTTATCTTGTTTCGTTGTGAATTTTTTAATGTACAGAAAATAAAATAAAATAAAAATTAAACAATTTGGTAATATTTCTTGTTAAAGTACAAAAATTAAAAATTGTGACGCCTCCAAAAATAGGTATTCATCACCCATCTTGAGTCGCCAGATACATGGTACATAAATTCAAATACAACTTAATTATACAACAGTCGTGTAAAATACGACGACATATATACTGTGAGTTTCAATACAAATATTGTAACGTATATAATACGATAATATTCATACTCAAATTAATACATGCAATCTAAAGTACAACAACAAATATTTCAAGTCTCCAAAGGGACACGAGAAGATTTCTGTTCTCTTCATTTTACTGGGGTGCACTTTTGACGCTTTCAGGGTTGAGTTCTCATCACCCTATTGTTGTTCACCAAAATCAATTATTAAGTGACGTATAAAATACGACACACACATCTTAGGTCCTCAATACAATTATATATTGCATGTCATGCCACAGTGATGACTACTTAGTCTACTTACTATCATCTGGACCGTCACTCCGTTTTCCGACTAGTCTTAGCTACGTTCTCATTTCCTGAAGAGAACAGTGAAAGAAAGGGTGAGCTCAACTAGCACAGTAAAAAATATTATGACTAAGATAATGCAGAATAAATTATCATTAGTCTTTAACAATGTTAAACTGATAAAATACAATAGACATCAAGTTTAACTGCATCGGAACAAGCAATCCAATAGAAAAGTTAAGTAGAGCATAAAATTTACTATCTTCTATGATTTAAAAAGTTTTTCGTCAACTTAATCGCTGAGACTCAACTTAATAAATAAACTACATCATCAAGTCATCCCTACTTTACGGGCCAAGGATATTCATTAAATTATCAAGTGTCATGACTATACCGAATAATCCCTGGTCATAATCATACCAAAAACTATCCATCAATGCACTACAAGCCACTGAGGACTTTTACCACATCATTCGTCACATTACGATCATGATTATACCGAATAATCACTGGTCATAATCACACGAAGTCCACCTATGCACGTGAGCCAAAGATGACTTTTATCACAATATAAACATGAGAATGATGACACTGATATAAGGCATTAATCAAACGAAAACAATGATAAATATTAAAGACTTTAAATTTATCCAAATATTATCAATCACTTAATAAACTCATAATCTAATATTATTAATATTATAACAATATTTTAATCACTTCTTAAACTTATAAACAATTTATTTCAATTATCTACACTTTACCAAATAATGCATTTAATCATTCAAAAATACCATACTCATAAGATTTTATCACCAATGATCAAATCCTTATAAAAAATATACATATACCCTATGTTAACGCCAATATCTTCTGCCACGTCCCAATCACGTAAGACGTCCTGATCATGCACAATAAACACGATCAACACTAAAAGCTTGACGGCTTTGACCGTCGGGGGATAGCTCAGGCGTGAGAGTCAGTACAGGCGATCACAAGGTTAACAATAAAGGATAAATATCTAGTGTATTGGGAGAGATAAAATTATCAATTACCTTTTCTTAGAAGACCTCCTTGCTATGATATACTCTCAGACCCGGTTTACCGTGCCACCCACTACCGTCAGACACAACTCTCCACTCCTTAGTGATCTCAGCCAACTGCATGCAGACTGCCACCTTTTCTGCACTGTTTCTACCGCCGACTGACTATAATCCCGTCCACATTAATGCATGGCAGAGATATCGGTCAACTGTTATCTTTTTTCATCATTACAAGTCAAAGATGGAGATATTTAAATATCTAATGGGTCAGCCCACTGATCCGACCCGATGCTATAAGGACTTAACAAAGATAATATAAGGACCAAGTCCAATAACTTTAGGATCCATTAATGATGGCCCAATGGACTAACCAAATATATAGGCCCAATCTATTTGGCCCAATAGGTGAAATATCATGACCCAACATTGCCCCCTAGTTTTTTATTAAACAGGATGTTTAATAGAAAACTATAAACGGTCCGTGATATGAAGAACTTGGTAGGATTGAAAGAGGCCCAAAATAAAACTTATCAATGCCCAAACGGTAATGAATTAAAATAATAAGACAAATTAAAAACCGGAAGCCCGAGTAAAATGCCTAACCCAGTTAATATCTGAAGCTTGAATCGGACGCTGCCCTATTTGAATTCTTGATCATTATTGTCAATTAACGTGTCGTCCTCGTACTTCGTGTAACCGTCAATATAAAAGGTAATTTCCCCCAAATTTGACAGTTTTACCTGCCAATTTGAAATTTCAGACGTCTTTTGATCTTCATTTCTCTCTCGAGCTTTCTTCTTCTCTACAAACTAGTAACAATGGCTTCTCAAGATTCTGACCATGGTTCACCCATCCTTGTTACTCCAATCACCACTGTTCTACCTAATCTAAACCTTAACAAAGAGGCCTCAAGCTCCAAAGCTACAACTCCAAGCAAGAATCTACCTATGAAACCTCTCCCCAACCCTTATGCATTCTTTAGAAGTAAAGAACGCTATTCCCATGCCAACACTCCATCGACTGTCACTGAAACCGGTTTGAGGAGGATTCGAACTCGCTGACATGTCCCTGACACCCACTTGGTGAGAGCTCCCAGGTCCGAGGAGAGAATGTACCAACACCCTGAAGGATGGACAGCTGTTCCTGTAACTATTCTCGAGAAAGGAGTCAGGTTCCCTCTCCACGCATTTCTTGTGACCCTTTTGGAATTTATTAGTTTTGGGTTTGCCCAATTGGTTCCAAATTCATACATCCGTATTCTTGCCTTTATCGCATTCTGCCACGAGTTAGGCATTGAACCTACTCTTGACTTCTTTTTCACCATCTATAAGATCGGCCAGACTCGGGAGAAGGGTTTCAAGGCCATAAGCAAATAGTCCTCGAAGACAGGTGAAAAGTTTGACAGGCGTTCATTGGTCTCCACCCCTTCTAGCAACAAAGGATGACATAAGGGGTGATTCTTCATCAAAGGACCAGAGATCGCATCCCTTCTGAACTGGGCCACAGATAAAAAAGTCTCTGTTGACTTTGGAGATATCCCTGAAGAATGCGTGGCTGAAATGATCAAACTCTTTGACAACTTCCTGAATGAGGAGTGGAACTACGGACTCCTTTCCAAGCAAACGTGGTTGTACAATCATAAATGTAAGTTTTAAACTTTCTGTTTGATTTCTCGAAATTTTTGAGGATATTGATTCTGAATGGTGGCGATAAATGTTATATTTGCAGTGTCTTTGATTAATCAGAGTATTTCTGAAGAAAGGGATTTGGAAAACTTCCTATCCAGTAAGTCCTCAGAAGCAAATGCCGAAACTCCCATACTGGAAGCACCTACTGAGGATAACCCAACCCCCGAAACACCAACTGTTGAACTGCTAATAAATGATCCCGAAGCTGAGGACCTCCAACCACCCGAAGAACACCTCCAACCTCGCCGAAAAAAGAGAGCCACCTGGAAACCTAGGTCTATTCCAACACCCACAGACTGTGTAACCATCCTAGAATCGGCAGCCAACCACCAACCCGATATTTGCTCGGGGGAGCTTACTTGATATGCCCCTTGACGAACGAACTCAAGTCCTTCGTGTCAAGAAGCTGAAAACCAAAATCACCCCCTGACCACCGAAGAACTTCGAGTACCTCCTCCACCAGTGTTGGGTAAAATCTATATACGCACAACACGCAAGTATACGTGGTCAACAAGTAATAAAGTGATGAATAGAGTATCGTGCCCACAGAGACTTATTAGCAAAAATCTTAACTTCACAATTATCAATTTCCTATTAATCCTAATTTTATTAAACAAATCAAATTCAATGATTAAAAATAACTATTCAAAATTAAAAAATAATTAAACTATCACAAACCAATCACAAATATCAAAATCTGGAATTTCAAATAATTAATGGAGAATTAGACTTATGATTTCACCCTAAACTTCACTCTGATTTTAACACTTTTATTCCAATTCAACTCACTATTCCATTTTATTAATCAAGAACACGAACGTAGTATTAACCACCTCTCGATGCACTAATACCGTATTAACGTCAATCCACAATTAAGATAGAAATCTGTTAAACACCTTAAGCAACTAATTCAGTATATCTCTATATGAATTACAATTGAAGAAGGTTGAAGAATAAGTTCTCTATCCGATTACATGCGATGTCAAGCATATCTCTACCTTAATATACATCAAGTTTAAGCTATTAACAAAATCCTGAAACACATGCTATATCAACTAGGTCTAGATTTGAATATCCTCTCTCGATTCCATCCAACTCCACAAAGAATTATTGATCAGGCAATTCATAGATTCAAGCACAAATCAATATAGATAAACTGGAAGATAGCATATTAAATTGGAAATCAAAGTTTACAAAACCATAGATTCACTCAAAGATCCATCATAAGCCTAAAAAGTGAATTAGTTCATAATAAACGAAATAAGCACTGAATAAATCATGGAAATCATCTTTTCAATTACAAAAAATAAACTAAGATGAAGAATATTGAAAAACACCCCTCACGTAGCCTAGAATCACAATCGTCTCGAAAATCGCCTTGAAATACTCCTCCAATGCTTACTAGAAAAACTGAGATTTTCCTTTGTAATTTTCCTTGTGTGTCTCCCAATCTCAGAGTTTTTTCTCCATTTTTATATTACCACATGTATTTTGACTATAATTACATGCATATACAAGTCCCAAGTCATTACCATCTCTAAAACTCCACACTTGTAGCACTAGAAACCAACTAGGAGTCTTCAATTTCCGAGTACCCAGCCCCAACTGGATATTTAGCTTTGTACAAGCCAACCTCGGCTGGATACCCTTCTGCTATTACTGCCCAGACACCCATCCTCGGCTGGATAATAAAGCATAAAAGGCCCAGCCCCGGCTGGGCACTAAGCTGTCAACCAATTTTGCTGCTAGAACCTCCTATGCTAAAACTGCCATAACTTTCAAAACGGGAGGAATTACGGGGCCCGTGACCTATCAAATCGAATCTATCGACAAGATCTACAACTTTCATCCTTTGAGCTTTCAAAAATAACAAACGGATGACTATCAAAATTGCATCGGAAGCAGCTGCTACTGTGTAACGACAACCGAAACAACTCAAAACTTTGTCTTTGTTGCTAAAAACCATACTCTCGCATCCGAGCTTCCAATTAAAATGATGTAAGATGTTCCGGGATTCCAATAAAGAGTTTCTTAACATAATCCAAGTTCCACGCCACAAACAAGAAATGCACATAAAATAGACATGAAAACCCGAACTTTAACCGGAATTGCTTTTCCTTGCAAATTTTATACCAATAGTCGCTCATGCCGCTTCCAAGAATATAATCTACAGAATGGAAACAAAATGCATGAAAAGTAACTAAGAAACATGAGATTAAGCAAATAATTTAAGTAATAGATGCCGGATAAGTAGGTATAAAATCGACTTATCAACCAGTCGAAGTCCCCCCAATAATTCTGGTGGAAATTCAAGTCTCTGACGATGACGAGCCCATCGAGCCCATTCCTTTACTATCCCGGAAGAGGAAACGACCATCTGACAGTCATCCAAGTTCGGCCTCTGCCCCCTCACCACCACATGAATTCATTCCTCCCCAAACCCCTTCTCCCGAAAATATCTATACAGACCCGTCGCCAATCCATGATCAACGAATGCCATCTCCTCCAAGATATTCATCCTATGCGTTCCAGAGCGAAGCCATAGCATCGCCAACTCTATGGCCCCAATTCAATTCCAATTTTCCCTTTCAGCTCTTCAATTCCTTCGTTCGGGACACCGACAATCACCGATTTGGCAATAACTCAATCGGAGATATGCTCGATGAAGGCATGAGCTATATAGCGCAGGTAAAGAACTTTCCCAATTTCCATACTTTTTATTTTTTTGCTTGGGTTAGATATCTGAAATTGATTGAATATACTTAACATGTACAGACCAATGCTGTTTTTGGACGTTTACGCCCTAAACATCTTGAAGCCAAAGCTGTAGAAGAAGATGCAAGGAAAGAAAATGCCATTTTGCAGTCTGTCTTGGTGAAGGAGAGACATGATTGAGACATTGCAGAGTTCAATAATGAATGCATTCAGAAGGACTTGGCTCAAACCAAATTGGAACTGAAGACCTCTAGGGAAGAACTAAAGGCAACCAAGGCCAGTCAACAAACTCTGACCAGTATGAATACCGATCTTGTTCATAAGAACGAGGTTCTGAGGACTAAAAACGAGGAGTTAGCCACAGCTAATCTGAGCTAGGCGAAACAAATCGATGAAGTCCAGACGAAGGCCCGGGTTGACAAAGAGAAACATCTGGTTAGACGCCGAAAGCTCTAAAGTAAACTACAAGCCTTGGAGGAGCAAGGTCCCCCCCTAACCGAAGAGCTTTACAGATCCAAGAAGATTATCGAAAGTCTGACGAGCTGAACGGGGTGATTGTGAAGATGTACTCTGAAGGCTACGAGGTCTGCCGAAGTCGAGGCAAAGAGAAACTAGTAGCAGCCAAAGTGGATCCAGCCTTGTTCGATTCTTCCGAAGGCGAAGATAATGCCTGAAGATCATATGACCTCTTTTTATTCTTAATATTTTTGTGAAAAAATGTCTATCTTTTTGGTGTAAAAAATTTAATTATTAATGAAATTTCGACGTTTATCATGTCTTCTGTTTACTTCGTTTCTTGTCAATAATTCAGTATCAATCAACTTGAAAACTGTAAAAGATTCTTTTAAACTTAACTTAAATTATGAATTAGATAAGGTATATAACAGTTAAGTTAAGAAATGACATAAACCAAACTCAATGAACCGAACTCAATGAACCGAACTCAACACTTGAACAAAATAAAGTAATGCATACTTATCGTTACCAAAGTGTGAAACAGATCATGTACCAGGTGAATTCGGCCGATCCTCTTTGCACCATCGGGATCTTGTTTACCACACGAGGTAGAACAAGTATATAAGGACATTTATTCACCACTCGGGATAGAACAATTTTATAAGGACCATGGGATTTTTCACCACACGGGGTAGAACAAATTCATAAGGACACACCTGCCAATAAGGCTACAATCGAATGGTCAGCGAGTCCGGCTGAACCTCCTTACACCGTCGTGAATTTGTTTACCACTTGGGGTAAAACAATATTAAAAGGATTATGGAATTTGTTTACCACACAGGATATAACAGACCCATGAAGACACACCTACCGAAAAGGCTACCATCGAATGGTCAGTGATTCCACCCGAACCTTCTTACTCCGATGAAGTTTGATTACCATGAAGGGTCTGACAAATTCATAAGAATCACCTGCCAATAATGCTACCATCGAATGGTCAGCAAGTCCACCCGAACCTCCTTACTCCGGTGATTTGTTGGACTAAATGACGAGAATCAATTGAGGAAAAATGAATCTTTTATTGATGATGATCCAAATATTTACAGACTTCCGGGAGACTGACTCGATCTTTACTGAAAATACTTCCGAAGACTGCTAGCATGCCAAGTATTCTTAATCTCGGATACATCCAATGCCCTCAACCGATAAGTTCCTGGCTTCGATACCTCAACAACTTCATACAATCCTTCCCAGTTCGGCATCAGCTTTCCCAAGTTCTGAGGCATAGATGCTTCGACTTCTCTGAGGATGAAGTCCCTCACTTCAAATCTACGAATCTACTCTTTGCTGATAGGCTGCCAATCTGATCAAAGCTGTCTTTCTGACTTCTTTCAGCAGATCCATGTTGATCTTTAGCCCTTCATCATTGTAGATATCCTTAAACTGACTGACCCGAAGACATGGAGATCCAATCTCAACTGAGACTAAGGCATCAGTACCATAGGCCAGTCTGAAAGGTGAATCCCCTGTTGTAGTCCTCGGTGTAGTCCGGTAACCCCATAATACACTGAGCAGCTCTTCAGGCCATCTCTCTTTAGCTTCATCCAGTTTACGCTTGATCCCATTCAGCAGCGTTCTGTTGGTCACCTCGACCTGCCCGTTCGACTGTGGATGAGCCACTGAAGTCTTTCTGTGCTGAACTCCCAACTCTTTCAAAAATCCTTCAAACTTCGATCCCACGAACTGGCGTCCATTGTCCGATATCACCACCTTAGGAATTCCGAAACGAAACACTACTGACTCCTTCATGAACTTCAAACATTCTTGTTACGTTATCAAACTAAGTGGCTTCGCTTTTACCCATTTGGTCATATAATCGATGACGACTATAACAAAACTGACCTGACCTTTAGCTTTCGACAATGGACCCAGTATATCGACCTCTCAAACAGCAAAGGGTATAGGAGATAAGATCGAGTATAGCTCTTCTGGTGGCTAATGTGGGATCGGACTGTTGAGCTGACACTTCTCGCACTTCTTTACGTACTCCGTAGCTTCCTTGAAGATAGTAGGCCAGTAAAAACCCTGACGAAGTACTTTGTAGGCTAATGACTTAGTAGCCATATGGTCGCCACAGATGCCCTCGTGAACCTCCTTAAGAGCATATTCGGCCTCGGATTGAACCAGACACTTCAATAATGGTGACGAAAAAGCCCTTCGATAAAGATCCCCATCAATGAGAACAAAATTGGCGCTCTTATACTTGATCTTCTTTGCCAACTCTGATCCGAATGAAAGACGCCATCTGCCAGATATTCTATATATGGAGTCATCCAACAGTTAGAATGTGACGCCCCCAAAATAGGTATACATCACCCATTCTGAGTTGTCAATACATGGGACAGAAACAACTATAACTTTATTATTACAACAGTAAAACTTTGAGTTTGAATACAAATATTATCTTCTAGACAATATCTATACTCAAATAAATTTTCATCACATTTATTGATATATTATTTTACAAAAATGGTGAGGACTACTAAACAACTCTCTCTAGAACCTTCATTCCATACCCCGACTCGTACTCGCTATATTCTCGCCTCCTGAGAAGAAAAATGGAACAAAAAGGAAAAGGGTGAGCTCAACTAGCCCAGTAAAGAATATTATGACTAAAATAATATACAACAAATTATCGTTAGTCTTCAACAGGGAAAAATCTGAGAGAATACATTAAACAACAAGTTTTAGATCAATATTCGCAGCGGAAAATATTAATTCATAGAAGAGTTACGTAGAGGATGAAATCTACTAATATCTATGAATTTAACAGTCCATCATCATTATTTTATCCCTGTAACATCAATCAATATATATCTGGAATTAAATATTCATCTTTGCACTACAGGCCAAAGATATTCATCAGTTGGTTATGTTCATCTAAACACATGTTCATCTTTGCACTACGGGCCAAAGATATTCATCAAAAATCATTCATCTTTGCACTACAGGCCAAATATATTCAATTATATCATCATTTAGGACTGAGGATGATGAAAAATATTTTTAAAGAAACGAATCCAGTGAAACAAAATGAAATGATTAAGGATTAAGAATTCGTACTTTATTTTATCCATGTCCAAAAATACCTCCAAAATAATCATAGTGGTGTAAAATTCAGTAATGATCAAAACATAGGATACAATTAAAGCTAGTATCCACAATAGATATTTTAGATAAAAAGAAATTTTTTATTTTTTGATGAATAATGTCGTATTCGTGAATAGTGTCGTATACGTGAATAGTGTCGTATACGTGAATAGTAACTCCGACACAAAAAGTTCCAAATTTGATTAAAAGTTCAGATCAATACTTTGGCATAATGATATTAGAAGAAATAATATCATTTAAAAAATAATAATATCCCTTACCTCGAAAGACAGTACTTCTAGTTGAAACACCGGATATAAGCTATAACTTGAACTTGCACCGCATAGCAACAGTACTCAAAGTATACTCAAAATACTCACAAGAATACGCTCGATAATATAGAGAGAGAAAACTTCAGTTTCTGGTGTAATTTTCAATTCTAACCTAAGCACCCTATTTATAGGAAATTGCTTAGAATACCATAGCAGAAAATTTAATAAATATATATATATATATATATATATATATATATATATATATATATATATATATATATCAAAATTTCTACGCCACTCTTGAAATCTGATTTCAGCTTAATAAGCACATGCCACCTTTTAGAAAAAGTAGGAAAAAACATTTTTCATAAAATAAATAATTAAAACTTCTAAAAATCAATTATTTCGGAGTTTCAGAACTTCAATAATTCATAATAAATAGGCCTTTGATCAGAAAATTTGAATCTTGCGAGTTTTTATAGTAAATTCAATTCCCTACAATTTTGCAGAAGGAAGTTTTTCCAAATTCTAAATAAAAATTGACCGAAATCCATAAACGGACTATTTTACAGGCTATAATCAAATTTCAGTCAAGAAATGGAGTTCACCGACACATAAAACATACTTTAAATATTTTTGGTAACAAAAATACTCCTCCTCCACATATACTCATATATCTCACGTTCATCGTAAAATTATCATCATTATTATATTATTAAAATATAATAATATATTTAAATGAATTATTTTATCAAAAAAAGATAAAATTTTAATTTTCAACAATTATCACATTAAAAATTTTCTCCATCTATATCCACATAAAATTAATATTTTCCTCATCATATGAATCAATAATTAATTATTCACAAATAATATTACAGAATCACAATATTGATAACCAGACAGTTCCCAAGAAAGAGGGGGCTTTCCAATAAGAATTTCTCCTTACTGGAGCGCAATTAGGTGACCAAACCTCTCCTTAGACAGAACTTTCTAGACATTGCCAATAATGTTATCTAATAATATTATTTAGGTAATATGAATTATTGCTTCGATAATGAAAAATATTGTGTAATGATAATTATTTAAACAACAGCAATATAAAATATCAACGCATCAATTATTAAATCAATAAAATATTAAACAGTAATTACTGTAACCATTATTGAGTAGTGCCTTCTTACGTAAGAATCAATAATTGGTGCAATACCATGTGCTACTGTGTTTTAACTACCGAGTATTTTAACAGTATTAACGGTAACAACTACGCCGTTATTTTTAAACAACTTATATTTGTCATTTTCTTCATCCAATCGCTTTCCGTTATGGGGCCCACAAAAGACTGCGCCGTCGTACGAATATTCCCCGACAGCAAGAATATTCCATAACCAAACGAATATTCCCCGACAACAATGAATATTTTATAACCACTTGCTTATTTTAAAATATTTGCGTATTTTACCCATAACAATCCACATTAATCAAATCAACCTTTACTATTTCAAAATAATAAATAGAGAAAATTAAATTTCATTAATAATAAGTTGGGGTCTTACAACCTCAACGTGTCAGCTACCACGTTCGCTTTTCCAAAATGGTATTGAATAGTGTGGTCGTAATCTTTCAACAACTCAAGCCAACGTCGTTGCCGCATATTGAGTTCCTCTTGCGTGAAGAAATATTTGAGGCTTTTATGGTCTGAATATATCTCCACTTTCTCTCCATATAGATAGTGCCTCCAGATCTTTAGCGCGAAAACGACTGCTGCCAACTCTATATCATGAGTAGGATAATTTCTCTCATACTCTTTAAGTTGTCGCGAGGCATAGGCTATGACTTTCCCACGTTGCATGAGAACAAATCCTAACCCTTTGCCTGAAGCATCGCTGTAGATAACAAATCCATCTGTACCAGATGGTATTGTTAGAACAGGTGCCGAAATGAGTCTCCTCTTGAGCTCTTGGAAACTCTTCTTGCATTCCTCGCTCTATACGAATTTTATATCTTTTCAAGTCAGCTGAGTTAATGGAATAGCGATTCGAGAAAATTCTTCCACGAATCTCCGATAATAACCCGCTAAGCCCAGAAAGCTACGTACTTCGGTCACCGACTTCGGTTGCTCCCAACTTTGTATTGATTCAATCTTCGCTGGGTCCACGGATACTCCATGTTTTGACACCACGTGTCCAAGAAATGCTACTTCCTCAAGCCAGAACTCGCATTTCTTCAATTTGGCATATAGTTTGTTTTCACAAAGCCTTTGGAGTACCAGCTTCAAATGGTGCTCATGATTTTCATGACTTTTGGAATATATGAGGATGTCATCAATAAAGACAAAAATGAACTGATCCAAATATTCCTTGAATACTCGGTTCATCATATCCATGAAAGCCGCAGGAGCATTAGTCAGTCCGAAAGACATGACTAAGAATTCATAATGCCCGTACCGAGTTCTGAAGGCAGTCTTTGGAATATCCTTAGTTCTAATCTTCAGCTGATGATATCCAGAATGAAGATCAATTTTTGAAAAGAATTGTGCTCCTTGTAACTGGTCAAACAAGTCATCAATACGAGGTAGAGGATACCTATTCTTGATCTGCCACAAGAGCAAAAAGCCATCAGCATCTTCGATTGTAGAGGCTCCTCCGATCGTAGAGCCCACACCAAACAAGGAAGTAGCTGCATCAAATGTATTGGCTGATCTGAAGGACAAAACTGAAGAAAGTCCTGAGGCTGTGGCACGGACTAAAAAGCCAAGAAGGAAACTGGTCAAGAAGTATATTCTTGTTAATGAGAAATCTCTAAAGAGGGAAGAAAAAGAACTGTCTGCTGAAAAGGAACCAGCTAAGGGGGAGTCACCAAAAGATCTGATGATAGTAGATACTCCTGCTGAGGGGGAGATGCATGAAGATCTCCTGCCAGAGGATGCTCCAGTTGAGGGGGATCTATTAACATTTCAAAAGAACGATCAAACTGAGGGGGAGGATGATGACACCTCAATAGCTGAAAAAGAAATTACTGGAGGAGATAATGAAGAAACAGTGCAAGAACATCCTGAAGCAATTGACATAATGGAATCCTCCAGTGAAAACAGAGAAGAAGATGATGAGATTGAGATCATAGCTGTAGGCATTGATGGGCACAAAAGAGCTAATTATGAGCAACTATTTGCATATCTTCCTATGATGCCCTTCCACCGAGCTCAAATTCTGAACTCTTGGGATCACATGTTCTGGAGTTTCAAAGAGTATCCAGCTATCTCAGTACTCGCAAATGGATTCCCAGGGAAATTCAATTTTGTCAAGAAGCTTCTCACTAACAGTTCTTCCTCAGAGAACACACTTGAGGTATTATCTATCCCAACTCTCTTAAGAAATAATCATTTGCCATCATCCTCATTTAATCAATTCTATGAATTCCAGCAATGGTTGGAAGTGATTCTTCATCCACTAAATCAATTTCCAGTTGCAGAATCTCAAAATTTTGTAACTGAGGAAACAAATAAGAGCCACTCCCTATTACTCCCACAACCTACCACCTCTATGATCACTGACTCTAGCCCTTTGGTAGAGTATCCACCACAAATCGTAGAGTCACTAAGCTTCAACATTCAAACCCAGGCTCCTCCTTCAGATATTCCCTCCTCATCTAGAAATGAATGCTTCAATCTCGAACTTGCTCTCTACTCACTGCAAGATCAATTCAAGAGCACACCACCTCCCTCACAAATTCCAAATCTAGATGAAATTCTGTCAGAACTATCCACAAAGGCTGATTTGTCAGACATGTCTAAGAAAGTAATCAAAGAACTAGACGAGAGTCTTGAAGATCATACTGCACTTATAAAGCTGAAATTGACATCAATGATCAATGCTGCAAACAATCTTCCAAGCTCCCTAAGCTCCGAGTTATCTAAAACACTCAAAGAGATCATCAAAAGAAATGATTCAAAGCATAAAAGACAGGGACGACATTCACTTTCTTGCATCTAAAAAGCATTGGGATGTTGTCTTAATATTACAGAAAACACAAGGATCTCAAAACAATTTGATGATACAGAGCATCAAAAGTCTTCAAACTGCAGTCAAAGAATTTCAAGACTTCTCCATGGGCCAAATGAAGCAGAATGAGACTGTCATCGACATTCTTGAACGCCGAGAAACTCATTCTGATGCCTTGATCCAAGATAATCGTGAGGACATTGCTCAAACTCAAAGTCAACTCAATGAGCTTGTCCAAGGAGTCACTCGCCTATCAGCAGACATTCAAACCCTTGATGCTAACATAAAGGGGGAGAATAAAGGGCAAGGAGATCAGGGAGGCAAGGGCAGAGGCAAAGGACACTTCCAATCAAGGCCAAGGAAAATCACTTAGCAAACTCCACGATCCAGCCATCAGACTCAACGATCTGATCAGCAGAAAATTTTAATGGCTCAACCATTAAGGAGTCAAGGGCCAACTACCAGCTCTCATGTAGTGACTACAACAGGCCTACGAATGCCAATTGGAGATCCTGCATTCATGAATAAACATGATCACAATCCAAGGCTAAGCCCAAGTGAGCTGGAAGATCTGGCCAGAAGAGATGAAGCAAGCAGAAAGAGGAGAGCTGAGGAATATGCAAATCCTCCAAGAAGCAAAAGGCCAAAGAAATAGAGATAAGTTGAATTTCAAATTGTATCGATGTAGTCAATCTTAAATGTAATATTTGTCTCCATACATCAATAAATTCATGCTTATTCTCTAAAAATTTCAGCTGCTCACTGAAATACTAAGTCATGTTTACTTTACAGCAACTGCATATAAAACTTTATAATCATGACAACAAATCTCCTTGGTTATGTCAACATCAAATAGGGGGAGATTGTTGGAAGAATGCATATTGTGATTTGATGTTTTATGAAAAAGCTCATGATTATGTAAAGTCCTTCAAAGAATATATGTTCAAGGACTTAATGATAGATCAAAGTTGTTAGGTTGATCTTAGCCTTTTTAATGTTTACTTATGTAGATAAGGAGATCAAATCTGTTAGGTTGATCTATGGCTAGAAAGAAATAGATAGGCTAGTAGTCTATTCGTTTGATCAATAGAATGCAGAAGCTAAGGCAGGATCGCAGAGCTGAGATAATCGTAGTGTATCTGCCTTGAAGGGCCTCTCCAGGAATTGTAGAGTGGTTCAGACATTTTTCGAGCTAACTCAGAGATCGTAGGGTGCTCTTATAAATGCAGCGTCTGCAAAACGAGCAAGTGAAGATCGTAGTGTTAACAGATCGTAGTGAGAAATCGTAGTGATCTCTTAAGTACAAGTATCAATATGACAAGACACTACGATATTGATAGTAGAGTGACATCTGCCTTGTGTCAAAAACATCAAGCCCTATCGTTCATTTGAAGATAGATTCCAACAAATATGGAATGGGTTTTGAACGTTGAAGCTCTCATCAGTCCTAACGTACCAAAAGACATCCTTAGTATTGATCAAAAGAAACGTATTCAAGAAGCTAAGAAAAGGACCATTGGGCAGAGGAAAATACCTTTTGAGGTGTTAGGTGAGAAAGCAGTCTGCTATGTCAGTGGGCCAGAGTGCAATTCAGAAGATGTGCAGAAAAGTCTCCATCAAAGCTCAGAAATGTCAAACGCATTTAATGGTTCATCAGATGACTTCAACGGATATATTTCAAGATCACATATATACAGATCAAAGACAGATGAGAAAAGATAAGCAAGTATTGAACAAAACGCACAAAAACTCTAAACGCTTAACTCTACGATCTGAGAAAAAGGGAAAGCTTGCTCAGCTACTCAGTTCTTTCGAACAAGTGCTTAACTGCAACTGAGTAGCCTCAATCACAACTCAACAATCATTAATCTACTGCAGTAAGAAGTTCCAAGTTAGAAGGACTTGAAGAGTTCTAAGTGAACGGTGAAGAGTCAAGTCTGCTGGACTTGAAGAGTTCAAAAGTGAACTTAGAAGTGCCTAGACTGCTGGTCTAGAAGGAATCTGTGAGAATCAGAAAGTGTAAAAGACATCCTTAGTGGATTTCCTATTCAAGGAGTAGAAGAGTGGACTAGGAGCTTTGAGTGCTCCGAACCACTTAAAAACAATTGTGTCTTTATAACTGCTCTAACTGTAATAATTGTCTTTCTCTCTTTAATCTGCTATCTAAAAGGGATTTCAAAGAATCAATAGTTCCATTGTGCTTAAAAGATTTATCAAAATAGTTTTTAAACAAAGAAAAGTTTTTAATATCTATTCAATCCCCCCTTCTAGATAACTATTGTGCTTTTGGGAACCAACATAGTGTATTGAGAGAGATAAAATTATTAATTACCTTTTCTTAGAAGACCTCCTTGCTATGATATACTCTCAAACTCAGTTTACCGTGCCATCCACTTCCGTCAGACACAACTCCCCACTCCTTAGTGATCTCAGCCAACTGCATGTAGACTGCCACTTTTTTTGCACTGTTTCTACCGCCGGCCGACTATAATCCCATCCACATTAATGCATGGCAGAGATATCGGTCAACTGTTATCTTTCTTCATCATTACAAGTCAAAGATGGAGATATTTAAATATCTAATGGGTCAGCCCACTGATCCGGCCCGATACTATAAGGACTTAACAAAGATAATACAAGGACCAAGTCTAATAACCTTAGGATCCATTAATGATGGCCCAATGGACTAACCAAATATAAAGGCCCAATCTATTCGGCCCAATAGGTGAAATATCATGACCCAACACCCTATATAGGATTCTCAAGCCATAAAATTCTATTTTCCAACTTTCAACTTCACATAACATATTTAACTCATATACTCATAACTAGTGCATTTTCATGAAAAATATCAAATCAATCCCAAAAATATTTTTTTACTGGGATTTAGCAGAATGTAGTCCCATATTGAACATATATTTTTCTCAGAATTTTTAAAATTCATTTACTATATTTCAAAAATCAATTTCTAATTAATTCCTTTAGAAATTAGCTACCTCAAGTTTAACTCAAGAAATTCCTAAATCTTGGCAGGATCTTACACATGTTAACATGATCTTTCAGTTTAAATTTTATGGTCATCGGAGTCATAAAACTCCGGTTATAGCGTTTATCGTTGAAAAAACTTAAATATTGAAATGGTCGTAACTTGCTCATTTTAAGTCGGAATGGGCTCATTTTTGGACATGAGGTACTTTATACCATATATTTTCATGTCCCAAAAGGTCAGAATTTTTCTCACAAATTAAGTGGCCGAAACAGCCCTTTTAAACTTCTGGGCAATATCTTTTTTCCTAATTTGCAGCTTTTGACTCCTTTGCTAAAATCAGTCCACACGAAAATCTACAACACTTTTTCTAGTGATTCCACTTGGATAAATTAGAAAACTCATAGATGTAACTCTAGAACTTGACCACACTCAAAAATTCGAAATATACTAGGAGATATGGTCAATTGAATTTCATATTCCATTTTCACCAAAAATCTGATTTTCAACCCTTTGTGATTTCTAAGAAACTTTTATGTTTTCACATAATAACCAACATAACTCATCATGAAAATAACATAATAATTTAATAAAATAAGTTCAAGAATAAATTTTAAAGATTTATAAGTTAATTTATCCTGAACTCAATAATGTCCAAATTATCAACATGATTCTGCTTTGTGGAGAAAAATTCAAGAATGCTCAGAAAAATATTTCCACGAAAAGATACCGGATGAAGCGCAAATATCCAGGATATTCTACTAATTTCAAGGAATATAAAAGCCAAAGCTTTAACCAATTGTGTATAATTGAATATATGAAACTGCAAATGGATTTTCACCCGTCATGCAGTAATCCACGTATACAGATCATTTCCATAATTTAATAAGGAATAAATACAAAGGATCATTCACCATGCATGTGGTAATCCAAATAGACAGGTTATTCCAACAAAATAATAAAGAATGGAATAACAACAGAAATCACCATGCATGCGATAGACCGCAAAGACATGTTATTCCCAACAGAATAATAAATAATGGAACCAGGTCATGCGTAAACGCACATACATTATATTCCGACAGAATAATAAATAACGGAACCAGGTCAGGCGAAATTCGCACCGACAGGATGTTTCAACAGAATAATAAAGAATGGAATAACAACAGAAATCACCATGCATGCGATAGACCGCAAAAACATGTTATTCCAACAGCATAATAATTAATGGAACCAGGTCAGGCGTAATACGCACCTACAGGATATTCCAACAGATTGATAAAGAATGGAATAACAGAAGAATTTTATCATTTATGCGGTACTTCGCATAGACAGGTTATTCCAACATAATAATAAAAAATGGAATAACAGAAGAATTTGACCAAGTATAGGGAAGTCCGCATATACTGTGAGACCCCAGATTTTATAAATAAAGATTTAAATTTCTCGAAATATTTTTTTTAATATTATGGTGTTGATTTGATATAATGTTATAGTTGTGGGTAGTATTTATAAATTTTGCAAAGTATGCAAGTTGTTGTATTATATTCGATTGGTCAGGGAATATTCTTTGTGTCGGAAAATATTCGTACGACAGCACAATCATTGGTGGACCCCACAATGGAATTATTGTCGGATTGAGAAAACGACAAAAATATTTTATTGAAAATAACGGCGGAAGTTTTACCGTTAATATTGTTAAACTACTCGGTAGTAAAAGTACAGTAATACGCGTGGTTGCATAGTAGCACACGATATTGATTCAATTATTATCGATATTTTATATATTATTAAATTAATAATTGAAATGACAGATTTATTAATATTATAAATTTCAATATTAACGATGTCTAGAAGTTCTGCCAAGGAGAGGTTTGGTCACCTAATTGCGCGCCAATAGGGAGAAATCTTATTAGAAAGCCCCCTCTTCCTGGGAACGACCTGGTCGATTAATATTGTGAATTATAATAAAGATGATAAATGTTGTTAAAATTATTAAGGTATTTTTTTATGAAGTTTTGCTTATTTTATGGATTCCTATTTACCCATTTTCAAAATAATCGGTAGAAAATTATTTAAAGGTGGGGCCCACATGTGGGGCCCATATGTGTTGAGAAATGATTTTGAAAATTGAAGAGTATACGTATGGAAGTATATGTGTGTTTTGAGTATATAGTGGAAGAAAATGATATGTGAAAGTGATAGGTGTGTGAGTGAGAAATGGTGGAAAAGTAGTAGTGTGATAGTGATGTGTAAGAGTATAGTGAATTTGATTATTGGGTGGGTGGGGGACTGATGTTGCTTATGGGGGAGAAAAATTAAGTGGTGTATTTATTATATTGATAAAAATATTTTGAAAACATGTGTGTATATATATATATATATATTATTTTAATGTTTGGTTGATTGAAAACTTGAAGATTCGTATTATGCAAATAATTTCAGCCATGAATAGTACACTTTCATTCTCCTATAAATAGAAGCTCATTCCTTCATTATTTCTTACAAATTCACTAAAACTCTATAGAGAGAAAATTATAGAGAGAAAGAAGAAAAGATTTCTGATACTTAACTACTCTTATATTCAGTTCTTTTACGGTAAGGGATGTTATTCTTTCTTATTCATGAAGAGAACTGTTGTTATTCCATTTCTTATTATTCTGTTAGAATAACCTGTATACGCGGTCTACCCTATACTTGGTGACATTCTTCTATTATTCTGTCTTTATATTCTGTTGGAATATCCTATCTGTGTGTTTTACATCGGACCTGGTTCCGTCTTTGTTATTATTCTGTTGAAATATCCTGTCTGTGTGTTTTACACCGGACTTGGTTACGTCTTTATTTATTATTCTGTTGGAATATCCTGTCTGTCCGTTTTACACCGGACCTGGTTCCATTATTTATTATTCCGCACTTATTATTCTGTTGGAACATCCTGTCTGTGTGAATTTCACCTAACCTAGTTCCGTTATTATTATTCTGTTGGAATAACCTGTCTATGCGAAGTACCGCATGCATGGTGATTTCTTTTGTTATTTCATTCGTTATTATACTCAGTTGGTTAAAATTTTGACTTCTATACTCCATGAAATTAGTGGAATATCCTTGATATTTGCGCTTTATCCAGTATTTTTCATGGAAATATTCTTCTAAGCATTCTTGAATTTTATTTTATAAAGCAGTATCATGTTGACAATTTGGACATTTTTAGTTCCTGAATAAATTAATTCGTGAACTTATTTTTATTGAATTCTTATATCATTGTCATTATCTTCATGTTTATATTTTTTTAAAGTCATCTATGGCCTGTAGAGCATAGATGAACTTGGTATGATTATGACCAGGAATTATTCGGTGTAATCATGACCATAATGTAACAAGTGATGTGGTAAAAGTCCTCATTGGCCGTAGTGCATTGATGGACAGTTGTTGGCATGATCATGACCATTGATGAATACACAAATATCCTTGGCCCGTAGTGCATGAAATTTGTGGTCGTGACCCTAATGAATATCCTTAGTCGTAGTGCAGGATGATGTGGATTAATTATTAAGTTGAGTCTCAGCGATAAAAGTGATGAAAAACTTTTTAAATCATAAAAGATAGTAGATTTTATTCTCTACTTGACTCTTTTAATGGATTGCTTGATCCGCTGCAGTTAAACTTGATATCTATTGTATTTTATCAGTTTAACATTGTTGAAGGCTAATGATAATTTATTTTGCATTATCTTAGTCATAATATTTATTGCTGGGCTAGTTGAGCTCACCCTTTCTTTCACTATTCTATTCAGGAAATGAGAACGTAGCTGGACTAGTCGGGGAACGAAGTGATGGTCCGAGATGGTGTCTTAGTAGTCCTCACTATTCTGTAAAATAGTGTGATAATAAATGTAACAAGAACTCTATTTGAGAATGGATATTGTCTAGAAGACAGTATTTGTATTTAAACTCACAGCATATGTTTTGTCGTATTATACACGACTGCTGTATTATTAGTTTGTATTTGAATTTTGAACCATGTATTTGGCGACTCAAGATGGGTGATGTATAGCTATTTTGGGGGCGTCACATATACAGGTTATTTCAACAGAATAATAAAGAATGGAATAACAGAAGTTCTCTTCATGAATACGAAAGAAATAATACCCCTTACCTTAGAATAAAGCTGGATACAGGAGTAGTGAAGTAGGAGAATACTTTTCTTCTTTCTCTCTATAGTTTCTCTCTCTAGAGTTTTAGTGAATTCGTAAGAAATAATGAAGAAATTAGCTTCTATTTATAGGAGAATGGACTGAATAATAATTAATTCCTGAACGGTCCAGATTGATTTACTTTTAAATGGACGGTCCAGATTGGTTTACTATAAAATATTCCATTAAAACAAAATCTTTTAAATAAAATATAATATATTCTATTTATAATCTAATAAAATGAATAACTTTATAAAAGTATTCTGTTTTATATAAAAAGATTTTTACTATGCAAATACTTTGCATAATAAAATATAATATATTCCAATTATTGTCTAATAAAATAAATAACTTTATAAAAATATTCTATTTTATATAAAAAGATTTTACTATGTAAAATACTATGCATAATAGAATATAATATATTCTATTTATAGTCTAATAAAACGGATAACTTTATAAAAGTATTCTGTTTTATATAAAAAGCTTTTCTGTTTTATTACATTAATAATACTAATAAAACAAAATTTCATCATCAGTATTATAACTCACATTATTAATCGACCATGTTGTTCCCAGAAAAGAGGGGGTTTCCCAATAAGGATTTCTCCCTATTGGCGCACAATTTGGTGACCAAACCTCTCCTTGGCAGAACTTCTAGATATCTTTAATATTACAAATAATAATATTAATAACTCTGTCATCTCAATTATTGATTTAATAATATATAAAATATCGACAATAATTGAATCAATTAACATGAGATACTATGAAACAATTACTGAAGCAATAATTGAACAAAACTAAGTGACTTCTCACGTAAACATCAATAATCAATACCGTGTGCTACTATGCAACCACGCGTATTACTGTACTTTTACTACCGAGTAGTTCAACAGTATTAACGGTAAAACTTCCGCCATTATTTTCATAAAAATATTTTTATTGTTTTCTCAATCCGACAATAATTCTGTCGTGGGGTCCACCAATGATTGTGCCGTCGTACGAATATTCCCTGTTAAAACGAATATTCCCCGACCAATTGAATATTATATAACAACTTGCATACTTTACAAAATTTATAAATAATATCCACAACTATAACATTATCTCAATTTCAATTCACACCATAATATTAAAAAAAATATTTCGAGAAAATTAAATCTTTATTCGTAAAATTTAGAATTTTACAAAAACTAACATTAACTAATATTGAAATATATATCCACTATTAAATAAAAATTAATAACAATAATTTGAATAATAATAATAATAATAAATTTAATATCAAGTTAAAAATAATAATATTATTATACAATTCTAAAATAAATATATATAAAAAATAATATACATATTCACAAATATTTAATATTTGATAAAATTAATTTGTAACTAACTTAAAAATATATGAGATAAGATAAAATAAATTAAAATAAAACCAACATAATTCAAAATATATTTGTCTTATATATTTAACCCACATAAATTTATTTAAAGGTAAGTTGACAATACATCTATATCAATAATTCTATATCATATACAAGCCTTTTTTAAGCTCTCTCCCCCATAATACTCAACAAATTATGTTTAATACTCAATGATCATGTAGAAACTGCACCCCAAACCTCCCATTTTGTTCCCAAGGAGGGCCAACAAGAGAGAGGAGGAAAGATGGAAGAAGACAAGGGAGCTCAGATTCCCCTTCTATCTTCATACAAGATGGGCAAGTTTCATCTTTCTCACAGGTCTGTTAAATTATTATCCGAATAATAATAATAATTATATAGTTTTACATTTTCCGTCTTCTTTCACTTCACCATTAAAACGGGTTGAAATTAGATTTATCAAACTGGGTATTTCATGGTGGTTTAGTTCATGAAGACTAAATGATGCAGATGTGATTTACTGATAAGCAGCACAGCAGTAGCAGCATAGGAAGCCTAAAAGGGTGATTAAGGGAATAATCCCGTCAAAAATATGATTTTATATAAATTAATGTAAAGCTTTTCATATCTGATAGTATAACATATTTGTAAGGGTTTTTTACTGATCATTTGAATATTGTGAAGAGCTCCTGCTTAACTGAACTGGTTAATTCCGGTAAAATTAGTAGAAGTAGCATTAAGGAGGTAGTGCTGACTTTAATTGGTTACATTAGTATGTGATAAGGAGGTGAACAAGGCCATGCCTTTTTACCCTGGATAATGTAATGTTCAATTGAACTGAAAAAAAGTATACAAAATACCCAAGGTAGAGACAAGATTTGAGAAACTATCGTAGAATTGCTATTCACGCTGTTACCTCTTACAAGTTACTAGCAATCACACCACACAATCAATAAAATCGAAAATAAAAAGAAGAAAAGATTATGTACTTATATGTGGTTCAAAGCGGATATTGGTTCACAACGATAATGATGTCTCGTTGATGTAGAGGATATAGCAATGGTATTGGTTCACAGCAGTTCATGTTTGATTCGTTGCTTGATTCTGATATTAATAAGTGCTTTGAACCATGAAGAAGTGCCTTCCATTCTATTCAATCTCAGTTCCATAAAAGTTAAAAAGGGTTGTCTTGCTTTATTCAATATTTCATGAGAAGTTTTTGTTATTTGTAGGATTGTTTTAGCACCTCTGGGAGGATTCAGGTCTTACAATTTTATTGCACAACCACACGCCATCTTGTATTACTCGCAAAGAACAACCAAGGGTGGATTTTTGATTGGAGAAGCCTCCGGAATTTCAAACACTGCTCAAGGGTAATTACTTGCCTTCTAGTTTTTTTAAAGTTTCTGTGTCAAAATTTTGCCCAAGAAAATGCAAACAATGTATTCCATCTAGATAAATTTCCTCCAATGGGAAATTTCAATCTTAACTCCCTAAACTCTTTAAATGTACTTTTTGTCTTTTACTTTTAAACATATATGACAATAACAGTAGTAAACAAAATTACATACGGCAGTAATATTTATCTTTCTAGAAGAGCAATATGTCTGCTGAACTCAAAAATAGTTACCATGGTTAAAGCCATCCGAATACACCTGGTATTTGGACAAAAGAACAGATAGAAGCTTGGAGGCCAATTGTGGATGCTGTTCATGACAAAGGAGGTATCTTCTTCTGTCAACTTTGGCATGCTGGGAGAGTTTCAAGCTGCAGTAAATCCCCTCAACTTCAGTCTGTTCTATTTCTTTTCATGCCTATTTCTGAACATAAGTTAATTCTAAAAGAATTTATTTGTTATCCTATTTAACAGGTTATCAGCCTGGTGGTCAGTCTCCAATATCCTGTACCAACAAGGCAATGAAGACTGAGTTTCAAATTGATGACTTTGGAGGTGGAGAGTTCTCTCCTCCACGACAGTTATCAATTGAAGAAATCTCTTATGTCGTTAACGACTTCAGAATTGCAGCAAGAAATGCAATTGAAGCAGGTAGTTCTTAACTGAATATTCAGAATTATATTCACATACAATTTTAGACGCAGTATGAAATCCCATGGCATTTGAAACAGGTTTTGCATAGTATTTTATGACTATATGTTACCTGGACTGGGGTTTGTTGGATCTGGGTAAGGATATGTTTCTAAGAACAAGTGTCAGACCTTCTTGAACCCCAAATTTAGGATACAAAGTCTCGGTTTCAAAAGTGTCCAAATATAGGATACTGATAAGTGGACACGCCTTGCTTCATTATTTTCCATATTTTTAGATAAGCTCCTACTATTGTGTTCAGAATTATGCATTAAAAAGTTTTTATTTCAAATGGATTCTCAACAATAATCCCTTTTTGTTGTTGAATACAAGCTTTTAGTTTCTCTTCCACATATATACCTAAAGGATTGGAATTCCAAGATTGGACACTAGTGAGTGACACATATTCCATACCCTTGCTTGAGTGTCAGTGTCCTACATGAGTAGTTCATCCCGTTTAGAAGAGTCCAATAACATAGGACCAATACTTGAATCTTCAATGAAGACCTTTCTCCAACCCAGAAGATTTTGTAACATTAAATTACACTGTCTTGTATATCACCCACGTCCAAATGAAGATCATAGCTCATGAAAATGTGTTGCAGGTTTTGATGGGGTAGAGATTAATGGAGCTAATGGATACCTACTCGATCAATTCATGAAAGACCAAGTGAATAATAGAACAGATGAATATGGAGGGAACCTAGAGAACCGTTGTCGCTTCCCTCTAGAAGTTGTTGAAGCAGTGGCAAATGAGATTGGAGCTGATAAAGTTGGATTTAGACTCTCTCCTTTCGCGAATTATAATGACTCTGGTGATTCAGACCCTGAAGCTCTTGGTCTTTATATGGCCAAGTCCTTGAACAAGTACAAAATACTATATTTCCATTTGATTGAGTCAGGGATGGTCCCTCAGGTTGAGAAGCATGAGAGTAAAAGTAGTCTTCTGTGTTTGAGAACGGCTTTTAAAGGAACTTTCATTGTTGCTGGTGGATACAATAGAGAGGATGGGAATAGTGTTATTAGCAGTGACGCTACTGATCTTGTGGCGTTTGGACGTTTATTCTTTGCTAATCCAGATTTGCCAAGGAGATTTGAACTTGATGCTTCCCTCAACAAGTATGATATAAGCACCTTTTATTCGTTTGACCCTGTTGTTGGTTACACAGACTACCCATTTCTTAAATGGGATACATAGTTATGAGCTTACCATTTTGTCATTCAAGTAGCACGTGTTTTTCTGGGATATAATTTTGGTGCTGTTTTCATGCAGAATTGTGAATTGCTGTTCCAAAATTTTAGGATAGTTTTTTTTTGTTTTTTTTTTTGCTGCAGTTTGTGAGAATCTGAATTTGCTAATTTTGGGATGCAGCAAGTTAACAATTTCCACTTCTTCGATATTCTCTGGAAATTTGTAGTAAAAGAATTCAAGTTATTGATGTACATATTTATGTTATTTGCTTTTCAAGTCCAAGTACCTTTTTAGCTTGTTGACCTCTTCTTCTAGCTTGAAGTTTGGAGACTAGTTAGATATTTGTTTTGCCCAGGGAATTCCTCGAACTTTGCTTACAGATGGATAAGCAACTCCTTTTCAACTGGCGTTAAACTTTTTACTGACCCTAAGGTTTAAATGTTATCATAATTACAAGTATCAATACTCAAATTAAAAAATATCTTCTTCTTAGTGCAATTTTTTTATATTATAATTTTGGAAAAGAGATATTTATACATTATAATATATTTTGGAGTTACTTTTCAAGCTAAAATCATTATGCGCAATGTTTACCAAACTCATTTTGGTTTTGTTGGACCAACAATTACAACTAACGCTTAAAAAAAATTAGTCAAGTGTTGACACCTTACCCATTTTATACCATGTCAAAAAAGCATATTCAAGTGGTAGGTGAATCCGATCCCTTTGACAAGTCTTCATTAATTTGATAAACCATGTATTTTAGCAAACAAAATAGAGACTAATAATAATTAGATGCTATTTGCTGCAAGCACACGAGAGGAAATATGGAGGAAGAAGACAGGGGAGCTCAAACAGAGGTGATCCCTCTTTTATCTTCATACAAGATGGGCAAGTTTCATCTTTCTCACAGGTTTGCTTATGCTTGAATCACTCTCTCTCTCTCTCTCTCTCTCTCTCTTTATATATATATATATATATATATATATATATATATATATATATATATTCCACCAAACTGTTGTGTTCGACACCCACACCCATACTAGTATTGTATTGTGTCGACACGGTTACTTCTTGATTTGGAAGAATCTATCTAACATAAACATTGTTATGCTTATCCCTAAATTTTAGGCATTAGAGCAAAAATATGGTGAGCAATAATTGTCAAAGTGTTGTTAGAACTTGTATTGGATGATATTTTTTTATGATCAATAAAATTGACACTTTTGTGAAATTTGTAGAATTGTTTTGGCACCAATGTCAAGGGCCAGATCTTACAATTTTACTGCACAGCCACACGCCATTTTATACTACTCGCAAAGAACCACCAAGGGCGGCTTTCTGATAGGAGAGGCCTCCGGAGTTTCAGACACTGCTCAAGGGTAATTTTATAAGATCCTTTTTTCTTAATGTTCTTAAAATACCCAAAAAGTATAAGCAGAGAAACCTGCATGCATTCTGTGGAAATCTCCTTGACAATGTGTTATGTGTAGTAGGGATTTTGATTCCAGTCCGTTCAAATGGATAGTCCATTTTGACAGTTTATAGAAACAAGTTGCATATTATATAGCAAGAGATTTGCATGTTATCAGAAATGTAACTTTTTACTTGGATTCAAATGTACTTTTTTCTGTTTGAAGCTTTCCAAATACTCCCGGAATTTGGACGAAAGAGCATATAGAAGCTTGGAGGCCAGTTGTGGATGCTGTTCATGAGAAAGGGGGTATCTTCTTCTGCCAACTTTGGCATTCAGGGAGAGTTTCTAAAGACGGTAAATTTCCCCAGCTCACTTAAAAAAATTCACATGTTTATTATGCTCAAGTTTAAAAATTATCAAATTATTACTTTGAAATGATTTATGTGTTATATTGTTTAACAGTTTATCAACCAAATGGCCAGCCTCCAATATCCTCTACAAACAAACCAATTGGGGCTGAGTTGCAAATTGATGGCTCTAGCGTTGCAGATTACACACCTCCAAGAGCACTTACAATTGAAGAAATCTCTCAAGTTGTCAATGACTTTAGAATTGCTGCAAGAAATGCAATTGAAGCCGGTAGGTGTTAACAGTCATAAACAATTTGAACTACACACTAATGAAATCGCATGACACTGCCAACAAGCATTAGCATTTTGCATAGTATTTGACGGATCCTGATTCCAGACAGTTTGAAATAGACGGTCTATTAAAAAAAGTTATATTTTTATATAGCAGTGTGTTGAAACTGTATAATATTCATAACAAAGGTCATATAAAATGAAATTTTTTTCTATAGATTTTCCAAATGGGTTGCCCATTTTGAACGGTCTGAATTCAGGATCCATATTTGATGCTTTACTTGAATATTTAACAACCTTGATCTACCTACCCCTGCTGCACATTAGTATTTTGTGGCCCTGCAAAAATAAAGATCAAAGCACATGACCAATATTGCAGGTTTTGATGGGGTAGAGATTCATGGAGCAAATGGATACCTAATTGATCAATTCATGAAAGACCAAGTGAATGATAGAACAGATAAATATGGAGGAAACCTAGAGAACCGTTGTCGCTTCCCTCTAGAAGTGGTTGAAGCAGTTGCAAACGAGATTGGAGCCGATAGAGTAGGAATTAGACTATCCCCTTACACCAATTACAATGACGCTGGAGATTCAAATCCTGATGCTCTTGGTCTTTACATGGCCATATCGTTGAGCAAATACAAGATACTATATTGTCATGTGATCGAGCCAAGGATGATCCTGCAATTTGAGAAACATGAGAGTAAAAATAGTCTCTTGGCGATGAGAAAGGCTTTTGAAGGAACTTTCATAGTTGCTGGTGGATACAATAGAGAGGATGGGAATAGAGTTATTCGCGATAATGCTGCTGATCTGGTGGCATTTGGACGTTTGTTCTTGGCTAATCCAGATTTGCCAAGGAGATTTGAGCTTAATGCCGCCCTCAACAAATATGATAGAAGTACCTTTTATTCATTCGACCCTGTTGTTGGTTACACAGACTACCCATTTCTTGGATCAGATACATAGGTATCAGCTTGAAATTTGTTGTCCTCGCATTATTTCAACTCTGTTCTTAAACTTTACAAACAATTTTCAGCTCTAAATTTACATGAATAATATCAAAATGTAGTTCCATGATAGCTTGATGATAGTTCTACTAATGCACTTGTGGGAAGGTGTAATATCTGCATAATAGGATTTATATAGGAACTGATATTTTTACGTGTCACGTGATCTTAAAGTAGGTCTTACATTCATGTGAAAGATAACCATATAAAAATATTAAAAACACAAGTGTAAATAATTCAAGTCTGAAAATGAGATAAGTTAATCTAATGATAATCAACCTATACATTTGGAAGGTTAAGGCTATACCTTGTCTTGAATAGTAAGTCATGAATAATTCAAGAAAATTGAAATCTTGTTCTCATCTTCTTTTTGCTCTTCTATTCTTTTTTATACTTTCTTTCTTTTTGTTTTTTAAAAATTAATATTTGATTGCTCAAAATAACATGATCAATAATCTTAAGTTCTTAACTACATTACTTATAATTCATGCATATTAAAACACATCAATATAAACTCTAATATTTGAATCTTTCTAAAACTTTCCAGTGATATCTAATTCATGCATGGTAGTGAAACACTTCAACATAAGCTCTACTTAAAAAAATATTTCTAAACTTTTCGAATGATATATGATTTTAAAGCACTTCTGTGTTCATTGTTCACACGTTCAAAAGCTTCAAAGCATGAAGAAATAACTCTATCAACCAATAAAAGTAGGGAGGATAAATTTGATAACTTCATCAAAGCATTTCACTGGAAACTACTTCACTGACATATTCATTGCCCTATGAAAGTTATAAGCAAAATACATAGCTAATTTCCATTCTGTGCACACTACTAGTTTAGGAGTAAAACAGAAACATACGAGGGGCAACATAGCCACCACTGGAAGATGATCAAAATGTACTATAAAGAGTAAGATGTCTAAAAAGTGATCTAACATCACATAGAAAACTGGAACATGCCTCTTCCACACCAGAGCCCAAAATTAGTTCAATCATCATCTTCATCCTACAAAACATAAATAATAAATTAATCACTGGAACAAACCACAGACATCTGAAACATAATTAAAAAGTGAATATTTAAATTTAGCCCAAACCTCTTCACTGCCCTCTTCATCTTCCTCATCATTGACTTCAGATTTAGACTTGTCAGATTCCTCATCATCATTACCTCCAGCCTAAATTTCATTCAAGGTTACATTTTGTTCAAAACTATAATAAATAAAAATATTTCATACAAAAACTTAGAAAAATCATTACCAGTTTCTTGTTATAGCTTTGAAGTTTCTTTTCATACTCTTTCTTCCTTTGTTCTGCCTGTGCTACAAATGGAGCCTTATCCTATATTTATCCAGATAATCACAAATATATTGTTGGCACTGCTTTCTTCAATAATTTGCAACATAGTAATATGTAGTTGCACATTATATCCAACCAAAGTATGCAACTTTAATTCCAAAACTTAATTACTTACATCATCTGACATTGACCTCCACTTATCTCCACCAGCCTTGCCAATCTGTTCTTCAGTTAATTAATTTAATGATTAAACACAGTTAATTGCAATAATAATATACAAAAAAAATGAACACAAAACATAAGATTAAAAGAACCAAATGACTCACAGCAGCAACTCCTTTACTCTGAGGATTTTTTTCTTTAAACTGTACTCTGAAACCCTCCCTGCAACAAAAATGATTCAGAAAATATATCAAAAATCAATAATTTAAAAAAAACAATAATTAATGTTTAAATTGATAAAGTTACAAAAATAACATACATGAAAACGAAGAAAGCACTGGGCGGCCTCTTAGGTTTGTTAGGGTCCTTGGCAGCCTTTCCCTTTTTAGTTTTGCGCACGGAAAGCCTATCACCATTAACAAAAAAATCAATGGCTTATGCTTATATATATATATTAATTCAGGATTTTATGTTTCAATTAACCGAAAGAGGAACCGGATCTGGGGAAAAAAGAAGGAATTTACCTGTCAGAGTTTTTGGATTCTGCTTTGGATCGACCTCCTTTCATGGCGATTCCTACAACGATAAGATTGAATTAATAAAAAAAACTACACGATGATAATCGATAAAAGACGTAAAAAAATAGGTAGAAATCAACTTGAAATCGATCAGACGTACCGGTTTAGTGACCAAACAGCGTTAGGGTTAGGGTTCGAGAGCGAAAGGGTTAGAATAGAGAAAGAGAGGAGGGGTTTGGGTAGTTGAAGGGAGTATGGGGGGAGATCATAAGGGGAGAGGGGAAAATTGAAATTTAAAGCAAAAGCGGAGGTTATGAAAATATATCCGCCTTTTCGAGGTTTTAGGCGGGATACCCAAATTTTCATGCACCGCCCTTGTTTTGCGTTTGTTTGTTTTTAACACTCCTCTAAATTAAGGCCCATGATTTTTAGGGTAGTGTAAAATATCTTTTGGGATATCTAATTCGGTAAAACTTATGTTTTGGTTTTTGGAGTCAAATCTCAACTTGACTGCTTTAATTAAATGAATTTATTCTCAAATTTATCTATTAGCTAAACGAGTTTTGGACGACTCGATATCACACACAAATTACTTAATACGTTTGCGATGAAGTCAAATGCTCGAAGCCATTTTAAATAAAAATTGAAATTGCACCAATGATTCTGACGTATGTGACGGTTTTAGGTAGGTTCGATTTGGTTACTAGTTTAAACCGTATGCACAAAACCGAAATCAAACCACACCATAAAAATTAATTAATTATACAATTCTATTATAGGAGAGATGTTTCATTTAACCTTGCGTAATGGTGTATACTTATAAATTAAAGATAAATGTATGCCTATAAATTTATAAATAACTAATAGATCGAAAAAAGAAAGGATACAAAAACAAAGAGTTCGTGTAGTAGGATAATCGGATAAAGTGAAAACCACACCATACTAATGGAAATCTTACAAGTATAATAAACAATACTATATTGGATCAAATATATTCCTATAGCACAATTATTAATTTAAAATTTACAGATTTCCTCCTAACACAACATTCCATGATTAATACATACTCCTCTGTACTCTACTTGGGTATGATATGACTAATGGTGCCACTCAAAACATTTGGAGAAACAAAATTTAGACTCACTTTCAAAATCAATTTACCAAATTTTATTATATTTAAATGAATTGACATCTTGGGCATTGAATTTTGACTTTTCAAAATGGCCCTTGATTTTGGGACATAGGAGGATTATGATTATGTCCCTTCTTATGTTTTGATGTGTATTTTTGTGCCTATGCTGAAATTACACTTTGTCTTCCAACATTGGAGTCTTGACTTGCTAAAATTATGTTAATTGATGAAATTATGATGAAATGTTTGAATAATTGAATCGATGAATAATGAAATTATTATGAAGTGTTTAAACGCCGGTAGGACCGGTATTACGGGAGTTGATGATGTGGCACCCTCATAGACAATGATTCCGGTAGTAGTTGTGTTGTCGAAAGGTCTATCAACAACATCACTAACATAAGAATTTATTGCCATGTAATAAAACTAGTGTCAGAATCAGAACGTTTTTGACTCCCTATAAAAACGTTCTGGTTCCGCAACTGACTATAATTATTATATATATTGGTTATATATAGCACTGTAAATATTAT
This sequence comes from Panax japonicus, assembly GCA_020205505.1. Taxonomy (NCBI): domain Eukaryota; kingdom Viridiplantae; phylum Streptophyta; class Magnoliopsida; order Apiales; family Araliaceae; genus Panax; species Panax japonicus. Next base: position 3,270,025 of record CM035110.1, on the reverse strand, counting down.
TATGCTAAACAAGGGGTAAAATATAAAATAAAATGTGCTTTTAAAGTTTAAAATATTTTTAAGAAAACTGCGTGTGGAATGAAAATAGTATTATTATTTTATAAAAAAATTATTAATAGCAAAATTCAGATGACATTTGTTATTTTGGAAGCCGGCTGAACAACTCTGTACCTGACAGTCCACTATTCAATACTTTGATTCTCAAAGTCAACAACAAAACAAAAGTAATTACATACAAAACGACGACGTAACCTAACATCATTCATCCCTCGTGTATGAATGTGACCGTAAAATTTCGATTCGATTTGAGTTCGATATAAAATATAAACAATTCAAATATAAATAAATTTAAAATTTGATATATTACTCGAATCTCTTAAAATTATAATTTTTTATTGATATTTAGATAATAAATATAATTATATTTATTTAAAAAATTTAAATTATTTAAACTCGATTCGAGATCGTATTCAACTTAATACTTAAATAAATTTTAATAAAACTTTATTTTATACTCATAAATTTTGTGAACTAAATCAGAATGAGCAGAATATTAGATTCATTTGCAATATTGTTTATTTGTTTATCCGAGACCCCAACCAACCTCTTTCTCTCTCTAAATACTCCATACGTGTGAATCCCCTCACACGTACGAAACCCCATTCCCCAAAAAATAAAAATAAAATGAAAAAAATAAAAAAATAAAAACAAAAATAACTAACGCCTGTTTGGAGAAAGAAAAAGAAACGCAAAGAATGGGCAAGGTATCAGCAGCAGCAGCAGAAGCAGCAACAACAGAGATGAAGAAGAGGAAGAAGAAGAAAGGCCGCCCTTCTTTAATAGATCTCCAAAAGCGAAATCTCCTCAAACAACAACAAGAACAAGAACAACAACAGCAAAAAACCCCAATTATTACGTCTTCTTCTAGCCCTAATCTCAATCGCCGATCCACTCGCCGCAATCCGTCGCCGGAGCTCGGAGACGACGACGATGACGAGCGGAAAGAGAAAAAAGTCAAGCTCGTTGTTCGTTTGCCCCAATCAATTCAGCAGCAACGTCAACATTTCGTTGATTTGCATAAATCTTCGTCTCTAAATTCGGTTTCGGGTACTTCTGATTCGGGTGATGAGGGAGAAAATCCCGGGGAGTCTTCCAAAAAACGCAAGATCAATGCCGTAACGGACAGATCTGAGGATAATATTGGTACTGACCAGGTGATTAATTTTATTAATTTATTGGGAAATTTTAAAAAAGATTCAATTCTGTTTTTCGGTATGTAAAATTTGAATTTTTTTGTTAGATGACGTGATTTAAATCTGTAGAATTTGGCGGTTAATTCCAACGTTTACTTTTTTTTTCCTGGCGACTTCCAAGATCTGATTGTGCTATGTTTTGACTCGGTCAAGGGTTTTGTAGTACATAAGAACTATTCTTTTATAAATATTCAGCATTTAATTTTTTAAGTTTATAAATCCAAGCTATTTTTTACTTTCTGTTTCTATATATTAATATTTCCTATTATTATTAGTAGTATTTTATTAAACGACCTTTTATTTATGAATGCTGGATAACATTGGAAAAAGTTCAAACTTGTCTTTTATTTAATTATTCTCGGTTAGTTTTCCCTTGTACTTGCTCTGCAGCTGGTTTTACTGCAAGTCTAGTTGTTGATGAGTTTTTATAACTACCACTTAGTTTATATTAGTTCATTTTGTTTAGTACTAACCCCTGGTACTGGATAAATTTTGCAGGAGGAAAAGGTTACGATAGCGACTGACACACTAAATGGTATAAATCTAATATCTTTTATTGAACTGAAGTTGGGAATTCCAGTTGGTTAATTTACTCTTTATGGAATTTGTTTCATTTATTTGTGGACAGGGTCACCATTGGAGTCCGGACCCACAACACCTTTGCCAGACAAAAAGTTGTTGGTCTTCATTCTTGACAGGCTTCAAAAGTGTGTTATATTCTTTTAGCTTCCTAGCTGTTCTTTTTCTTCTACTGTTTCTATTTGGGTATTGATAGTTGACTTGCTAATTTTTAATATTCAACTGCAGGAAGGACACTTATGGTGTATTCTCTGAGCCTGTCGATCCCAATGAGGTGTTTTTCCCTGAAAACGATGAATGCCTGTTTGATTATTCATGATTCCTGTTTGGAGATTGATTTTATACATTTTGCGCAGCTCCCCGATTACCATGAAATTATTGAGCATCCAATGGATTTTGGGACTCTTAGGAGGAACCTTGATGTGGGATTATACTTGAACTTGGAACAATTAGAGGTTGGTTGCTGACTCTCTGAGCCAAAAGTTTGAATTTATCAATGTTCATAATTATGTGTGTCGAGCACTTTTAATTCTCTTGTGATGCTTATTGTAGTTGTAGAGTTACTTTGGCAACTAAGATGCACAGAACTTCTGCTATTTAATTTTTTTTCTCTTTCAAGTCATATGCGGTTCTGCACCACTAAGCCTAGTTCTGCACTTTTGCTCCTTCAGTCCTTTGTGTGATAATCTGCATGAATATATTGTTTTGGAATCAGTTTGTCAATTTCTGTATGACGGGCTTGTTTGTGTCAGTCTTCTTCAACTTCTGAAATCCCCACTTTCATGCATGTAATCTGTTTTGCATGTGTAGTTGATTGCACTGTTTTCAAATTTTAGGCTGAAATATTAGTTTAAAAATGCTTGGTTGATGTGAAATTGAATATTTTTCTGATAAGTAAATTATTTTTTGAATGAATGATCTTGAGGGGTACATAAATTTTTGAAAAGAACGAAATTTAGTGGGACATAAATTGGGAATGAATCTTTTTGAAGGGAAGTGAGGAGGTTGATAGAAGTTGATTTATATGTTGTATTTTGGCCAAGAGGACATTGAAGCATGAAGACATTGATCGCTTTATAATAGAACTGTGGAAGTTCTTATTGTGAGATTAAAGCTTGACTGGACATACTTCGTGGTATTAGTAAATTTGATTGTCTAAATGGGTGACTTATTAAGTTATTAGGACTTATATACTACTTGATTGCCAAGGGAATATCTTTTTATGCGCACTTGTTTCACTTTCCAATTTATTCATGGACAATTATTTAGTCATGAAATTTAAAATTAATTTATGTTACCCTCTCAGCTTTGACCGTTCTTCTTTTGCACGAAATATTCTTGTAAATTAATTTAGGCCTTTTCTTTGAGCTTTTTTTTAATGTCTGAAAAGGAGAAAGAATATGTTTTCCTTTGTAAATGGTCATGAAAGTCGTTAAGTGGCGGGCTCATGCATTTCCACACGATTTTCTTAATAACTCCAGTCTTAGTTATGTAGGCAAGAAGTACTAATCACTTGCAATGAGATTCATGAATGAAGTTGTAAGTGAGTGCCTGCACTACTCCTTACTATGAGTACTGCAGTCGCTTTTCACAAAAAAACTTGAATACACCTGTTCCATCACTTTCCAACACCAGTAGAGAGAGAAGTATATGTTATGAAAAAAGGGAATCACTAGACTCGTCCTTGGAAACTTGCTTTCCGCATGCTTTTATGAGGCTGTCGCTGCAATAGCATTGAGAATCTTGCTTGTAGGGTGGCTATAGCGATATTCAATTTGTAATTGTATCTTAGTTCAGCCAGTTTTGTTGGTAGATCATGAAGGCAGGATATTTTTGTGTGATGCTCAAAAGGACAATTCTTTAGTCACTTATGTTGATGTTTGGGAACTTTCTACAATTTTTTCTTTGCATTTCCTGACTGAAAACCATTTCTATTCTTGATCAAAGCAGTGTTAGGGGAGTAATAGAACAAATGTAAATTTTAAAGTTCAGTTTGTACTTAAATCTTAGTTCAGCCAGTTTTGTTGGTAGATCATGAAGGCAGGATGTTTTTGGGGTTATGGTCAAAAGTACAGTTCTTTAGTCACTTTTGTTAATGTTTGGAAACTTTCTACAGTTTTTTCTTTGTACTTCCTGACTGAAAACCATTTCTATTCTTGATCAAAGCAGTGTTAGGGGTGTAATAGAACAAATGTAAATATAAAAGGAAAATAGGGGACCAACTGCGGTTGTTTGTTAAATACTCCATTAAATTAACAAGTAAATTTCTACAGTTATTATAAGTATTTTAGTTTTGTATTATAGTTTGACTTCTGCCGTCTAATCAGCACATATGTAATGCCTAGGTAATATAGAAGTTGCCTGTATTTCTATTAAGATTTATTTTGGTTCTGTTGTTTAGAAATTCCCTCAGTTTTTAAGGGATTGATAGGTCTTGATCTAGAGACTATTTTGCTGTTAATGAATTATAGTTGGTCTTTTTTTTCGAAGTTTGTTTGACTGATTCGTCATTGTGGTAAAAAAAATTGAGAAGGTTAAATGATAAGAAATATGGCAGATGACAGACATCGTGTGTGCTATATTTTTACTATTATAAATACAAAAAGGGTTATATTCGCAAACTTCTTGTGAATCTAGGCTATGTTTGTTTGTAATCTGTTGCATGGGATTGGATTATTTTAACATGTTTATACCATTTAGGTACCTATAAACGCTTTATTATCTTTGAGGGTAGTCCTATGACTATCCCATGTACTATTTTTCTACTCCCAACTTCCTAAGCCCATTTGATACCTCTTCTTAAATGAACCTCACAATTAACATAAAAAGATGGTGAGTCCCTCACTTTTCCAACAAATATGACTTAAATAGGCAGTTACCTACCTGTTCAGTGGACCCATCGACTATATAGTTTGGCGGACTTTGCTTTTAAAAAATCGTAGTCGTTAATGATTTGGGTGGATGTCCATAGATGGGTTGACTGATATTGTCGATGCTTGCTATGGGATCATACTTCAGTATATTAACGTGTTTCTGGCTTGTCTTTAAAGACGAAAACAACCTTAGAAGATAGTCATTCAAAGCAGGACCGACAGAGTATACGTTTTGAGTTTCTTGTTATGAATTCCATTCAAGGCTACATCTTATCATGTAATGGTTTCCCCAATTTTATCAAAGTTGGCCTTATGAGATTTTCTTTAGCATTTTCTCTTTTATTTATTTATTTATCTGGATTTGTGTTTGGGATGTCAAAGAATAATAATTCTATCTTACCTTGTCGTTCCTTGAAATCCAGGCAGACGTGTTCTTGATCTGCTCAAATGCAATGCAGTATAACTCATCAGATACTATTTACTTTAGGCAGGTATGTCAAGTATCAAATTACTCCATTTTATATTATTCAGCTTTCGTCGTCTATTACTAAATTTTGTGTTATTTAGGCACGATCCATACAAGATCTGGCAAAACGAGACTTTGAAAATTTGAGACATGAAGGCGATGATGGTGAACTGCATCCGAAAGTTGTAAGGAGAGGCAGGCCTCCAAGTAAGCACCTGAAAAAGCCTATTGGTAGCACCTCCGTTGACCGTATTGGTCCTGAGCTCTCCTCAAGTGCAACTCTTGCCACTGGGGACCGACCGGCCCGTACTGGGGAAGATAACACAAACGGGTCTAACGCGTACAATTTAAGAAGAACGCCACCTATGTTGTATAGGTTTCAGTCACCTGATGCGATACTCACCTCCCACCGCTCTCGTAATGGTGAAAACTACTCCGAGTGGTTGGCTGACTGGAATGATGAATTTCCAGGTGCAAGAATTACTTGGTGTTTTGTGTTGCCTTCAACTCCTTATTTACTACTTAAATATTTTTATACACCTCAGTACCGATCTAAAAGTCCTTTTCTTTATTGGATATCTTAAAATAAGTGTCTGTTGTTAATTATAAAGAATGGAATCTTATAATGTTCCAAAACTGCATTATATAACTTGCATTTTATTACACAATGTACACGTGTTGGAAGATTTACCTCAAAGTGTTTGTATTTCAAATTGATACTCTTTTTCAATTTAAGATTTGAGGTTTATTACTCTGGAGTCTCTTTGTATAATACCAAACCTTTTATTTGTTTTTTTTTCTTGTGTGCAGCATCAATTCTGAGAGCTGACATGAAGTATGGGAAGAAACAGTTTTCAATAGATGAGACCAGGCGTGACACGTACAAGCAATTTCACCCTTCAGCTTTTGGCCACGAGCCATCTTTATTGTCTGATCTTGGTGGAAATACAAAACAGTTGATGCCGGTATGACTGATAATACTGATTATGATTATTACATTTTGATTAATTTGAGTCTTAGAGAGTTTGACAGTGTGCTTTCTTGGAATCACATTTCAACCATGATATGCTTTAGGGAACTGTTCGTATCTTCTAAAAATATTACCTGGCCAATTCAATACATGCTAGGACTAGCTCTTATGATTAGAATAGGAAATAGTATGTGGATCTCTTTGATCCTGGATATATCCTGCTTATTTGCTCTTTTACATTTTGACTGAGAGTTAAGGTAGTCAGTTTTTACTGGAAATGCAGGTGGGTCTGCATATGGAGCATAGCTATGCAAGAAGCCTTGCTCGATTTGCTTTAAATCTTGGGCCTGTTGTTTGGAAAATCGCTTCCAAAAAGCTGGAGAATGTTCTGCCTTTGGGAATGAAGTTTGGACCTGGTTATGTGGGAGAAAATGAAGCACCACTACGGCCACCATTTTTTTCATTTGAGAAACAAAGATCATCACATAAATTGGCTTCTGATGGCAAACCAAGCAGACCAGCAACTCCATCTACCTCGTGCGTAAATCCGGTAGCCCCATCTGGGTTTCAAGCCGAAGATGACATGGTTGAAGTAGATAGAAGATTAAGTTCCCAGAATGAGGTGGCTGTACCGAGGAGTACACCATTTCCTGAGATAAGACCTGGTCTGATCCATACTCGGAATAAACCTGTATTTAACCCTAATAGGAATGGCTTTAATGGTTTATTTGGGTACAATTTTCCATCTCAAATGGGGCCGATGAGACAACCTGCAGTGACAGGACAGTCTGGTCCGGAAGAGGCTTCACCGCGTTCTCAAATACCAGGCATGATACCCAAAATTGGTTCTTCATCCACTCATTCGGCTCTTAAAACCGATACTGATTCAGAAGAACACAAGTATTATTCAGAAAGTGTGACGACATTACATTCTGGCAATTTAATTGCCCCTAATACAGGATCAGAGTTGCACAAAGTAACTGAAGCCGGGAGTTCCGGGAGACCATCTTGGAAAGCATTGTCACCGCACCACGAACAATATTCTCTTCCGGTACAACCTGACCTTAATGTAAGACTCCAGGGGCCAGGCTCACCTAGCTCCGGGTTAAGGGTTGGGTCTCCCCAACAGCCAGATTTAGCGTTGCAGCTATGACTTCATACGAGTCATTTCTCATGTATCTGATGGGGGAACTAAGGGAGGGAAGTTGTGGTCCTTGCAACAAAACTGACATGAACAAGGGGAGGGAAGTTAATTACATCCTATACTAGAATTTGGCAAATATTGGTTAGTGGTGCTGGTCATTACAGCGATTTGGAGGGGTGGGGGTTGGGGGGTGGAATTCTGTACAGATTGTAGCCAATTTTTAGGTGAAACTCGAAAGAGTTTCTTCTGTAACATTTGGATCCACTATTTAGTGAGATAATTATATAGAAACTTGTTTATCAATAAAGAAAACAGATGGTGGTGCTGCAAAAATTTATCCAGTTTTGCTAGTTAGTTTGTAATTTTTCCCACCCCTTCTATTACTGTTACTTTTTTATGCTATTGGAGGGATTCTGTACTTTTTCGGTTTCAAAACAAATTAAATTAATCTATTTCTAGAAATATTATTACAGTTACTCTAAAATTAAATGATTAATCATAATCTTTTATATAAGAGAAATATTTGAAGAGGTTATATAAAAGAAAAATTGTGGAATAAAAAAAGTTGGACGCTTGAATGAATAATGGATTGTTTGATTTGTTTATCATTATTCATCGAGAAAATAAATAAGACAAATGCATTGAAAGACTGATACATAGCTTATAATACAAAATTAATTCAATTTAACAGTTTTATAATTTTTTATCAATTTTATTTTATTTTTCTTCTGTGATGTAAATGGATTTTTTCTAAATGCGTGTGAAGAAGTAAAAGAGACCTTGAAAAGTAAACGAACAGTAAGATCAATGAGATGATAATAAAAAGTAAGAGCGTCCATTTTATGTAACGAAGCCTCATTCTTGTTAATAATTTAAATGAAAAAAAAACTCAAAAAAAAGTATGGTGCGATTTCGGTTTTATGAATGCGATTTTAGCCAATAACCAAGCTCTAACCGTAAATTCGATTTTTCAACTCACCTAAAATCGTCACATATACCAGAACCATTAATACGATTTATGTTGTTTTCGATTTTAGTGGTAATTTGATTTCTTACTTGGCCCTAATTAAAGGTGATAATTTAGCGGTAATTTTTTTTTTACCAGTGGAAGATCAGTTGTGATTTGTGAATCTATCACTTGAGCATCTCCAGCAGCTAGACTATCTGATGGACTATATTTAGTCCATATGACATCAACAAATGTCCTCTAGTCTCCCATCTTTTCAGCAAATGGACTATTTCGTGGACTAAAATATAAAAAGATTAAAATAATCTATGAATTCAAAAAAGCTCCAATCTCCTTCCACTCTCCCATTTAAATATAATTAAAATTATAGTCCACGGACTATCAAGTTTCTTGTTGGTGCTTCAAATATAGTCACAGACTATATTTAGTCTATCTGCTGGAGCTGGAAGATAAATCCTAAACTAAATATAGTCTAAGATTGTGCTGCTGGAGTTGCCGAAATTAAAAAATTTCTTCTTGCATAAAGAAAGGTAAATTTTCTCTAGATTTTTCATGATTCGCCCACTAGATTTCTCTTAATCCCCCCTAACCTTGAATTGAATTGTAATGTAATAGGATGTAAAAAAAACATTTATTTTTGTTAAGGTCTTTAGTTATTTTAGGCCACTCTAAGAAGCACACAAAAAAACCTTAAATCCCTATATCTCAAATCTCTCTTTGTTTATGGCGGCGAGAGTAGTCATTTACCAATTTCATTTTGTTGTGACTTGGCAATGGAGGCATGTGTTAATCACTGATCCGATTAGCATAAAATTTATTTTTTAATAAATTGATCAATTGACACATAAAATCTTGTTTATTTTATTAATCAATTAATTAACTTACTCAAAAATAAACTTGGTGTTAATCACTTCCGTTAATGACCCATTAAGACGATAATAATTTATAGCCAACTTAGAGAATATATAAAATAAAAATTCAGATTTAAAATGGCGAGCATATCATTTAGACATTAAGGAATCAAATAATTTCTTATTTCAGTGGTCAGCGTGGAGATATAGTGGGCAGTGTTCCCTCGGAGGTGAAGAAAATAAAATAAAATATACATTTAAAATTTGTAAATTTTATCAAAAATTTTTTTGTGTGAAATGAAAAGAGTATTATTGTTATATAAATAATTTATTTGTCAGTTTATATATATATGAGTCAGGGTCAGGGTCAGATCCGGACTCCCAGACGAGAGTAAAGTTCGGGTCTTTTTTTGTTTTTTTTTTTAAATAATTTAAAAAATTAATATTTTATGAAACTGAAAATTTTTCTATACAGTGTTTTGGGTGAAATTTGGATACATATAACAAAACAGGTCTGTATAGTCTGTACAAATATGTTTTATTCTATATATATATATATATAGGGAGCCCTTCCATAGCAACCGGTTGCTGTGAGTACTGTGCAACACCCTCTTTTTGTACCGTTGATAAACTTATTGGAAGGCTGAGATGAAACATAAATATATCCCACCCGGCACAACTTGTACCGACTTTTATTTTAATATGAGGACCCCACCATAGTCAACATGTTGTCAGTTTATACCAATAAATTAAATTTTTAATATTAAATAATATCCGACCGGGACAAGCTCATACGGCTGTAAAAAAAAAATACAAACCAAGGATAAAATAAAATAGCAACAAACATATAAAATAAACAAAATAGCAAGGACAAGTCGGATGAGCTTGTCTAGGTTTGTATTTTTTTTTACAGCCGTATGAGCTTGTCCCGGTTGGTAGAATTTTTTTTTTAACAGCCGTAAGAGTTTGAAGTTGTACATTTTTTTTTAAATTTTTTCCGGCCAGTACAGGCTCATACGGCTGGTACCTTTTTTTTAAATTTTTTTTCTTTCCCGGCAGGTATAGGCTCATACGGCTGGTACTAAAAAATTGAAAAAAAAAACCGGCCAATATAGCTTGTCAAGGCTTGTATTAAAAAAATAAAAAAAATTATGTTATTCAAGCAACTCGTTGTTAAACAGACTCGAACTCGCAACCTCAAACTCCAAACACACGTCATATGACCACCCGAGCACCACGGGCCTAGCTGTTAATTTCAGCCAAGGATTTGTCTTTACATTAAAACTTCACCATCCCCCAAATCGGTACAGGCTCATACGGCTGATACCTTTTTTTAAAATTTTTTTATTCTTTTCCCGGCCGGTACAGGCTCATACGGCTGGTATTAAAAAATTGAAAAAAAAACGGCCGGTATAGCTTGTCACGGCGTGTATTAAAAAAATAAAAAAAATTATGTTATTAAAGCAATTCGCTGCTAAACAGACTCGAACTCGCAACCTCAAACTCCAAACACACGTCATATGACCACCCGAGCACCACGGGCCTAGCTGTTAATTTCAGCCAAGGATTTGTCTTTACATTAAAACTTCACCATCCCCTAAAAATCTAAATTGTTGTATTAGTTTTATTATAGTACGATTTATTATTATTAACAAGTCTATATAATACATATGAGGGTTTGATATTTAGAAATAAGTTAATATCTATATTTATTAAGCAATGATTATTAGTAATGATTTTATATATTAAGCAATGATTTTATTATTAAGAAATAATTTTATACATTAATAAAATTAGCGAAGTATAATAATAATGTGATTATCGAATTTATAAAAGTAGTGAAGTATTATAATAATAATAATAATGTGATTATCAATATTATAAGTACAGATTATACCAATACTAGTACTGCATAAATATATCAAAAGAAATAGTACAAAACTTTTATACTAAGGTAACCAAACTTTTATACTAAGGTAACCAAACTTTTATACCAAGGTAACCAATCCACCTTCACACCATCAGTTTTTTCATAGTGCAGTTGGTAACCAAACCTTCACACCAAGGTAACCAAACCTTCATACCAAGGTAATCTTGGTATAAATGTTTGGTTACCTCAGTATAAAAGTTTGGTTACCTTAGTATAAAAGTTTGTTTACCTTACCTTGGTATAAATATTTGGTTATCTCAGTATAAAAGTTTGGTTACCTTAGTATAAAAGTTTGGTTACCTTGGTATAAAAGTTTGGTTACCTTAATATAAAAGTTTGGTTAGCTCAGTATAAAAGTTTGGTTACCTTGGTAATTACCAAGGTTTGGTTACCTTGGTATAAAAGTTTGGTTACCTTAGTATAAAAATTTGATTACCTTGTTATAAAAATTTGGTTATCATGACATTACTAATGACCTTCTCCTCTGCAGTATCTTGAGAATTTCTTTTTACTACCAGAAAATGGTTACTACCGCCCCAGCCTCCACCTCCACCGTTTCTGTAACAACATTTGAGCCACCACCGCCATCTTCGCCACCACCGCCATTGTTACCTCCTCCATAGCCATCACCGCCGCCTCTGAAGCCACCATTATCACCTCCTCCGAAGCTGTCACCTCCTCCAAAGCTTCCACATCCTCTGAAAATTGCCTCTGCCACCTCCTGCAAAGTACAAAATTTGTGCAGTCTTTCCTATGAAATTTGAATTTGAATATTTGAATTTGAATGATTAGTTATGACAGATATTTTTCCTTAATTTTAGGTTTCCTTATTAATATAAATTGCGTTATTTTTGTAATTATGTTGTGTGTATTTTATTTTTGTAATTACTTTTTAATTGTTGTATATTAGTGTTAAGGACCCAAAAAAGTTTATTCGCCCCGTTCCGTTGGCATCCCCGTTCCGGCCACAAACACAACCCCAACGGCCCAACCAACCTCTTCTCTCTCTTAACATCCCATCCGTGTGACTCCTCTCACACGTAGGAAACCCCATCCCAAAAAATAAAATAAAAATAAAATAAATAAAAAACAAAAGTAACCAACGCCTGTTTGGAGAGGAGAGAGGAGAGAGGAGAGAGAGAGAGAGAGAGGAGAAACGTAGGAATGGGTAAGGTATCAGCAGAAGCAGAAACAGCAACTACAACGGACATGAAGAAGAGGAAGAAGAAGAAAGGCCGCCCTTCTCTCATAGATCTCCAAAAGCGCAATCTCCTCAAACAACAACAAGAGGAACAACAACAACAACAACAAAAACCATCCCCAATTGCTTCTTCTTCTTCTAGCCCTAATCTCACTCGCCGATCCACTTGCCGTAATCCGTCGCCGGAGCTCGGAGACGATGATGATGACGAGCGGAAAGAGAAAAAAGTCAAGCTCGTTGTTCGTTTACCCCAATCAATTCAACAGCAACGACAACATTTTGATAATTTGCCTCGATCCTCGTCTATAAATTCGGTTTCGGCTACTTCTGATTCGGATGATGAGGGCGAAAATCCCGAGGCCTCTCCTAAAAAACGCAAAATCAATGCTGTTACGGACAGATCTGGTGATAATATGCTCACTGATCATCAGGTGATTAATTTTATTGATTTATTAAGAAATTTGAAAAAGGTTCAATTTTGTTTTTTGGGCATGTAAAATTTGAATTTTTTGTTGGATGGGGTGATTTAAATCGTTGAATTTGGCGCTTAATTCCAACGTCCCTTTTTTCTCTGGCGACTTGCAAGATCCGATATGTGGGTACATGTGGTTTGACTGGGTCAAGGGTTTTGTAGGTATATATAAGAACTTTACTTTTATAAATATTCGGCATTTAATTTTTTAAGTTTTATAAATCCGAGCTAGTTTTTAGTTTTCAGCGTCTAAATATTATTTCTTTCCTATTATTATTACTCCTAGTATTTTATTATTGATTCTTTGAAGTTAAAAGGCCTTTTTCTTATGTTGCTGAATAACATTGGAAAAAGTTCAAATTTGTCTTTTCTTTAATTATTCCTCCCTTAGTATTTACTTGTAGCAGCTGTTTTACTGTAAGTCTCCTTGTTGAGGAGTATAGAACTACAACTGGGTTTATATTAGCTCATTTTCTTTAGTTCTAACTTATGGTACTGGATAAAATTTGCAGGAGGAAAAGGTTACGAAAGCGACTGACACTCTACATGGTATAAATCTATTATCTATTATTGAATAAAAGTTGGGAATTCCCGGTTGGTTAATTTACTTTTATTGAATTTGTTTCATTTATTTGTGTATAGGGTCACCATTGGAGTGCGGACCCACATCACCTTTACCAGACAAAAAGTTGTTGGTCTTCATTCTTGACAGGCTTCAAAAGTGTGTTATATTCTTTTAGCTTCCTAGCTGTTCTTTTTCTTCTACTGTTTCTATTGGGGTATTGTTAGAAGACTTGTTAATTTTTAATATTCAACTGCAGGAAGGACACTTATGGTGTATTCTCTGAGCCTGTTGATCCCAATGAGGTGTTTTTTCCTGAAAATGATGCATACTATTTGTATTATTCACGATTCCCGTTTGGAGATTGATTTTATACATTTTATGCAGCTCCCCGATTACCATGAAATTATTGAGCTTCCAATGGATTTTGGGACTGTTAGGATGAAACTTGATGCGGGATTATACTTGAACTTGGAACAATTAGAGGTTGGTTGGTGACTATCTGAGCCAGAAGTTTGAATTTATCAATGTTTATTTATATGTGTTGATTACTTTAATTTCACTTGTGATGCTTATTGTAGTTGTAGTCTTGTAGAGTTACTTTGGCAACTAAGATGCGCTGAACTTCTGATATTTAAAGTTCTTTCTTTCGAGTCATATGCAGTTCTGCACTACTAAACCTAGTTTCTGCACTTTTGCTCCGTTGTGCGATAATCTTTATGAACATATTTTTTTTGAACCAGTTTGTCAATTTCTGTATGCCGGGCTTGTTTGTGTTAGTCATCTTGAATTCTGGAACCCTTACTTTTGTACATGTAATCCGTTCTGCAGGTGTAGTTGATTGCGGTGTTCTTAAATTCTAGGCTGAAATATTAATTTCAAAACACTTGGATGATGCTAAAATGAATAATTTTTTTGATAAGTAAATGATGTGGAGGGGTACATAAATTTATGAAAAGAACAAAAATGAGTGAGACATAAATTGGGAAAGAATCTGTTTAAAGGGAAGTTAGGTGGTTGATAAAGTTTGTTTCTATACTGTGTTTTGGCCAGTACATTGCGGCATGAAGACATTGATCGCTTTATAATGGACCTGTGGAAGTTCTTATTATTAGATTCTTAATTGATTGGACACATTCGCACTACCATTAAATTTGATTGTCTGAATTGGTGATGAATTAGGATTCATATTCTATTGATTGCCAAGGGAGTATCTAATTGTGCGCAATTGTTTGACTCTCCAATTTTTTCATTGACAATTATTTAGTAATGAAGTTTAAAATTTTTTTATGGTTACCCTCTGAGCTTTGATTGTTCATCTTCTGCAAGAAAAACTTTTGTTATATAGGTTTTTTACCTAAGCAAGAAATACTAACCACTCACAAGTCGCAATGAGATGGTCACCATCTGTGCTATCTTTATTCTTATGAATAATGAAATACAGAAATGGGTTATATTCACTAGCTTCTTGTGAATTTAGAGTTCTACTTATTATTGTTATTCTTATTTGATTTATTGATAGACGGAATTAGTCATTGCACTGCATTTATTGACTTGTGAAATGATTCATCTTTTTCATTCACTCCCTGAGTCTCAATTACTTAAAAATAAATTAAGTCTTCTAGATTTTACAAGTATTTTTCTGAGATATAAGTTGTTGGAGGTTGATATCATTATGACTGTAATGTTTGTCCACCACTATGGTAATATGATTCAATGAATGAGTGTCATGACTTGCTCAAGCTCTTTCTTTCCATTGAGATATCAGTTGTGGGATGTTGGGATTTTTAAAAGCTTTAGTTAGTTCTCCCTCTGTCTCGCTTTAAGTGGCTCACTATTTGTGTTTTTTTTGGGATTTGAAGATATGTTAAAACTTATATATCCATTATTTTTGTAATGTATTTTTATACTCGCAATACATTCTTATATTATATTTTCAGTTATATTTAACTTGTACAATAAATATACTCCATATTTCCCAATTTATTAGGCAAAATTTCCTTTTTGGGATGTCCCAAAATGATGATAAAGTTGCACAATAAATGCTTAGTATGGAGTGTAAAATACCCGTTTAACCTCTACTTAATTGACCTTCACAATTAACATGAAAAGATGGCCAGGCGCTCTTTACTTTTTCAACAAATCTGACTAATATTTATATTTTATTTGATTTGTACACAATATCTCTATTCGGCTATTCCCAAGTTATTTTTGAGTATAATACTCGAAATTTAATAAGGTAAAGTTGGAAAGTTAAGAAAAATGCTCAAAATGGCATTTTATCAAACTTTGTGCCTCAAATTTTTTTGCCTGATCAAATGAGATAGAGGGAGAATAATCCATGGTCAGCATTCGCTAAATTTTGAAATTGTCTGTAAGCAAATTAGCAGAGCTAAACTTAACAGAATTTGGCGGAATCTCCACTAAACTATTTAGACAGTTCAATCTGTCTACCTATTCGGCGGAGCCATCTGTTATATAGTTTGGCGGACTTTGCTGAACAGTTTGGACATGTTTATAAATATATCGTTCATGATCTGGGTGGATGTCCATAGATGGGTTAACTGAAATTTGGGCTTTAGCCAACGGTTTCTATGTTCATTTAAAACGGGACGGACAAATGGTCATTTAAATCGGGATGGACAGGGTATGTTTTGAGTTTCTTGTTTTGAATTCCATTCAAGGCCGCATCTCATTATATAATGGTTTTCCCTGTTTTCTCAAAGTTGGTCTTATGAGATTTTCTCTAGTATTTCTCTTTTAAATACTTATTTATTCATCTGGATTTTGTGTTTGGGATGTCAAACAATAATAATACAATCTAACCTCGTCCTCCCTTGAAATCCAGGCAGATGTGTTCTTGATCTGCTCGAATGCAATGCAGTATAACTCATCAGATACTATTTACTTTAGGCAGGTATGTCCTAGTATCAAATTACTCTATTTTAGATTATTCAGCTTTCTTCTGGTCTACTATTGTATTGAATCTCGGTTATTTAGGCCCGGTCCATACAAGATCTGGCTAAACGAGACTTTGAAAATTTAAGACATGAAGGCGATGATGGTGAACTGCGACCAAAAGTTGTAAGGAGAGGCAGACCGCCGAGTAAGCACCTGAAAAAGCCTCTTGGTAGTACCTCTGTTGACCGTATTGGTCCTGAGCTCTCCTCAGGCGCAACTCTTGCCACTGGGGAACGTACTGGGGAAGATAACACAAACGGGTCTAACACCTACAATTTAAGAAGAGCGCCGCCTATGTTGTATAAGTTTCAGTCACCTGATGCGATAATCACCTCCCACCGCTCTCGTAATGGTGAAAACTACTCCGAGTGGTTGGCTGACTGGAATGATGAATTTCCAGGTGCAAGAATTAACTTCAGTGTTTTGTGTTGTCTTCAACTCCTTATCTACTTTATATATATTTTTATACACCTCTGCAGTACCGACTACTGATCTAAGAGTCCTTTCCTTTATTGGATATCCAAAAATAAGCATATGTTATTACTCCCTCCATTCCTATTTTAGAAGAAAAAATTTGTTCCAATTTATTTGTCGTTTACAACTTTATAGGAGAATAAATTATTTACTTTCCTATATCACCCCCACATTCTCTCGTTGTCTCAATAAATTCTTTTCAACTTCCCATAAAATGGGTAGTGATGGAATTTCACAAAAAAATTAATTATTAAATGATAGTATTAAATGACTTTCTTAATTCATGTGCAAAAACCTTAAACGATACTTATTTAGGAACGGAGGGAGTAAGAGGGAGTAGTTATAAGAACGGAATCTTATCATGCTCCAAAATTGCGTTGTACAATTACATTTTATTACATAACATGTATACGTGATGGTTTACCGTATCTTAATTTAGCGGATGATAAAGTTTGATAGGGAATATAAAACTAATGTTTGCCTTTTAAATTGCGAATCATTTTCAATTTGAGATATGGGTATGCATTACTCTCAAGCCCTTTTGTGGAATACTAAACCTTTTCTTTTTCTCTCTCTTTTCTCTTCTGTTTTTAGCATCAATTCTGAGAGCCGACATGAAGTATGGGAAGAAACAATTTACAATAGATGAGACCAGGCGTGACACCTACAAGCAATTTCACCCTTCAGCTTTTGGCCACGAGTCATCTTTGTCTGATCTCGGTGGAAATACAAAACAGTTGATGCCGGTATGACTGATTATAATTGTTACATTTTGATTAATGTTAGAGTTTTGGAGAGTTTGATAGTTTGCTTTCTTGGAATCACATTTCCACCATGATGCTGTAGAGAACTGTTCATATCTTCTAAAAATATTATGGCCAACTCAATACATGCTAGGACTAGCTTCTATGATAAGAATACAAAAATAGTATGTGGATTTCATTTAATCAATGCTACACCACAGATTACACTGTTTATTTGCAACTTCATGTTTTGGCCAATTGTCAAGGTCATCAGTTTTTACTGGTAATACAGGTAGGTTTGCATATGGAGCATAGTTATGCAAGAAGCCTAGCTCGATTTGCTGCAAATCTTGGGCCTGTTGTTTGGAAAATCGCTTCCAAAAAGCTGGAGAATGTTCTGCCTCCAGGACTGAAGTTTGGGCCTGGTTTTGTGGGAGAAAATGAAGCATCACTACGGCCACCATTTTTTTCATTCGAGAAACAGAGATCTTCAACTAACTTGGTCTGTGATGGAAATCCAAGCATACCAGTGACTCCATCTACCTCGGGCGTAAATCCGGTAGTCCCATCTGGGTTTCAAGCCAAAGACGACATGGTTGAAGTAGATAGGAGATTAAGTTCCCTGGATGAGTTGGCTGTACCGAGGAGTGCACCATTTCCTGGGATAAGACCCGGACCAATCCATACTCAGAATAAACCTGTCTTTAATCCTGATAGGAATGGCTTTAATGGTGTATTTGGGTACAATTTTCCATCTCAAATGGGGACGGTGGTGAGACAAACCGCGGTAACAGGACAGTCTCCTCAAATACCAGGAATGGTCCCGAAAAATGGTTCTTCATCCACTCATTCGGCTCTTAAAGCCGATACTGACTCAGCTGAACACAAGTATTCAGAAAGTGCGAGGGCGTTACATTCTGGCAATTTAACAATGCCTAATAGAGGATACGAGTTGCACAAAGTAACTGAAGCCGGGAGTTTTGGGAGACCACCTTGGAAAGCAATATCACCGCACCCCAGACAATATTCTATTCCGGTACAACCTGACCTTAATGTCAGACTCCAGGCGCCTGGCTCGCCTAACTCCGGGTTGAGGGTTGGGTCGCCCCAACAGCCAGATTTAGCATTGCAGCTTTGACTTCCTACGAGTCATTTCTCTTGCATCTGAAGAGGAGCTAGGAGAGGGAAGTTGCTGGTTCTTTGAAGAAAACTGAAATACTATTGAAAACTGACTTACTGAACTCTGCCCTAGACTAGAATTTGGCAAATATTGGTTAGTGGTCAAATACAGTGTTTTGTAGGGGGGAGAAATTCTGTACAGATTGTAGCCAATTTTTAGGTGAAACCTGAAGAGTTTATTTGAATACATTATTTAGTGAGATAATTATATAAAAACTTGTTTATCAACAAGGAAAACAAAAGATACTGCAAGATTTGATCATGTGTACATTGTGATCTTTCTAGTATTTTGATCAATTTTTTTGAGTAGTACTCCCTCCCTCGAAATATACCTAAAAATATGTTTTGAAAATTAAAGTAGAGAAAAGAAAATAAATTAAGTACCATTTTTATCCATAGTAGACCCCACATGTACTAATGAATTTTTTGTCTTTTCTAAACTTAGTAGACCCACTTAAGTATATTTTTGATGGTAAATCAATTTTTAAACTATTATAAAATTATACATAGTGTGTGGATGTCTAGATACATTCTTACCCATGTCTAGATACATTCCTACCCCTCATTATTATAATAAATTTTAAGCTTTGTAACTCTCATATCCGTTAAGGTTTGAAACTCATGACCTTTGAGTTTTGTAACTTCTTAGTATTGATATCCTTGTACCATAAATAGGGATCCGGTTAGCATGAAGTTTATTTGTTGGTAAGTTTGTCAATTGGCCAATAGAATGCTGACACACATAGATCATCGCCTGCGTGTCAGCACTCTATTGGTCAATTGACCAACTTACCCAAAAATAAACTTCATACTAACCACTTCCCATAAATAGTAGCATTGTTAAGAGAATGAGTTAGAGACACATACAATTACAACATATATGAAATGAGAATGCTCCTCCCTTGATCATCATCTTTGTTCTTAATATTATTAATCTTTTATAACATAAACATATTTTTATATTTGATTTGTGTACCTTTAAACATTTTTTTGTGTACGTAGAGAGTATGTGATATTAAAGCCTTCATTTTATTTTCAAGGAGAATAAATTGTTTATTTTTTTCTATCACTCTTAACTTTTCTCATTATCCCAATAAATTTTCTTTATTATTTTAGTAGTTTTCAACTTCCCATAATTTCATACAAATTTTAATTATTAAATGATAGTATTAAATGATTTTCTTAGTTCATGTGCCTGAAGCTAAAATCACTATTATTAATTTATTATAGAATGGAGGTAGTATTATATTACTCTCACCGTTTCACAAAAAAGTTTCATTTGATCATTTTTGGTTTCATATAAAGAATAATATTTATTTTTATTGATAATAATACAAAAGAACATAATATCTTTAAGTTTGTTATCATAAAATTAAATTAAAAATTTTTATGTGTTCTATATATATATATATATATATATATATATATGAGTTCTCATCCATAGCAACCCGTTGCTATAAACACTATTCTAACAACCAAATTATCAATCGTATATTAATTTAATGGAAGGCTGAGATGAGAAAAAATATATTGCCAGCCGCTACAACATGTAGCAGCCCAAATAACATACTCTAACGGCTTCTATTTTAATAAAAGTCAAATTAACTTGGGCCCATATTGTCAGTTAGAAAGATATAAAATGAATTTATTTTTGGATAAATTACATATTTTAGTACATTTTAAAAAATAATTACAATAATAGTGCATCCATAAAATAATTACAAAAGTAATACACTTTTCCATATTTATTTACAATAATAGTGCAATTAGGATTCCTTAATTTAGGAGATTAGTTTTGGTAGGTGCGGGTTCGAGAATGAAAAGAGAAGATTAAGACGCTACTATATCTTCTCTTCTAAACCCGTCTATATCTTCTCTCCAATTCGTCAAACTTCTCCTCCTCCTATCCACGTAGCAAAATCACAGTTAAAACTTCTGAAGACACTAAGCTACAAACGACGTCTTCTTTTTTTTCCATTATGTAATTGCACTAACTACATACACAACTTCTACTGTCTATCCTTGTCTGTTTCTTCTCTACAGTCAAACCTATCATTAATACCTTCTCCCACTTGTCATTCCATCCTGAATAGGACTATCCATGCCATGGTGAGATTGAATACATACATTCTCGAGCTTTGCCGGACGTATACCAAGACAATTAATGTTGCTAGATGAGGGCTGATTGCCATTTCCGGACTCTGCTAATGTCTGGAAGTACACAATTAACACAAGGAAGATACAATTTCTTAGAACAATGAGAAAAGGTAAGGGTTATATAGAAAAATAAATAATTTATTCTCCTCAAAAATTATAAATAATAAATATTTTGAAATAATTTTTTTTTTCTAAAACGATAATTTTTAAGAACGGAGGGGTATTACATTAATTGAATAAATTTCATAGAATTAAATATGCTATAATATAATCATTAAAATATCCTTTATTTTTAAGTAGTGGTTAAATACGGGAAGGGACTGAGGACTCATTAACGGGACGGGTATAAAAAAAGTTGGGTAAATTACATATAATATTACATTTTTAGAAATAATTATAAAAATCATACACCTTTAAAATAATTATAAAAGTATTACACTTTTTTATTTTTATTTTCAATCTTAACATAATTAAAGTTCTTTAAATTAAGGGATTAATATGTAATGGCTGACATGACAATATTGGTATAATTAAGATTCCTTAATTTAGGGGATTAGTTTTGGTAGGTGCCATTTTCTCTCTTATCTCCTCTTATTCTGCCATTATATTTTTTTCTGCCATTTTCTCTCTCATCTCCTCCTACTTTCATTTTCTGTACACCACTGCACTTCTATTCTTTCATTTTCATATTTAAAGACAAAAGCTGAAGAGTGAAGAGAGAAGATGAAGACGCCATTGAAGAGAGAAGATGAAGACGCCATTTTGTCATTTTCTCTCTCATTTTCTTCTATTCTGCCATTTTTTCTTCAAAAGATGAAGACGCCATTTTTGTCATTTTTGTATAAAAGATGAAGACGTCATTTCTGCCATTTTCTTCTATTCTGCCATTTTTTCTATCTCTTTCATTCTTTCAATTGTTCTTCATATTTCTTTGTACTCTGTTTTTGTAAGTACTTCTATTTTACCTCTCTCTCTCTCGAGCACTAATTTTTAAGGTTTTCTCTTTAATTTCATTCATTTGGGGTTTATGATCTTAATTTTATGCAAAATGTGTGTTTGATTATGAATTTATGATCACTTTTTTGTTGATTGGTGTTTACCTTAGTATAAAAGTTTGGTTACCTCATTATAAAAGTTTGGTAACCAAACTTTTATACCAAAATAACCAAACTTTTATACTAAGGTAACCAAACTTTTATACTAAGGTAACCAAACTTTTATACCAAGGTAACCAATCCACCTTCACACCATCAATTTTTTCATAGTGCAGTTGGTAACCAAACCTTCACACCAAGGTAACCAAACCTTCATACCAAGGTAATCTTGGTATAAATGTTTGGTTACCTCAGTATAAAAGTTTGGTTACCTTAGTATAAAAGTTTGTTTACCTTACCTTGGTATAAATATTTGGTTATCTCAGTATAAAAGTTTGGTTACCTTAGTATAAAAGTTTTGGTTACCGTGGTATAAAAGTTTGGTTACCTTAATATAAAAGTTTGGTTAGCTCAGTATAAAAGTTTGGTTACCTTGGTAATTACCAAGGTTTGGTTACCTTGGTATAAAAGTTTGGTTACCTTAGTATAAAAATTTGATTACCTTGTTATAAAAATTTGGTTATCATGACATTACTAATGATCTTCTCCTCTGCAATATCTTGAGAATTTCTTTTTACTACCAGAAAATGGTTACTACCGCCCCAGCCTCCACCTCCACCTCCACCTCCACCGTTTCTGTAACCACCACTTGAGTCACCACCGCCATCTTCGCCACCACCGCCATTGTTACCTCCTCCATAGCCATCACCCCCGCCTCTGAAGCCACCATTATCACCTCCTCCGAAGCTGTCACCTCCTCCAAAGCTTCCACATCCTCTGAAAATTGCCTCTGCCACCTCCTGCAAAGTACAAAATTTGTGCAGTCTTTCCTATGAAATTTGAATTTGAATATTTGAATTTGAATGACTAGTTATGACAGATATTTCTCCTTAATTTTAGGTTTCCTTATTAATATGAATTGCGTTATTTTTGTAATTATGTTGTGTGTGTTTTATTTTTTTAATTACTTTTTAATTGTTGTATATTAGTGTTAAGGACCCATTTTTGGATAAATTACATATTTTAGTACATTTTAAAAAATAATTACAATAATAGTGCATCCATAAAATAATTACAAAAGTAATACACTTTTTCATATTTATTTACAATAATAGTGCAATTAGGATTCCTTAATTTAGGAGATTAGTTTTGGTAGGTGCGGGTTCGAGAATGAAGAGAGAAGATGAAGACGCTACTATATCTTCTCTTCTAAACCCGTCTATATCTTCTCTCCAATTCGTCAAACTTCTCCTCCTCCTATCCACGTAGCAAAATCACAGTTAAAACTTCTGAAGACACTAAGCTACAAACGACGTCTTCTTTTTTTTCCATTATGTAATTGCACTAACTACATACACAACTTCTACTGTCTATCCTTGTCTGTTTCTTCTCTACAGTCAAACCTATCATTAATACCTTCTCCCACTTGTCATTCCATCTTGAATAGGACTATCCATGCCATGGTGAGATTGAATACATACATTCTCGAGCTTTGCCGGACGTATACCAAGACAATTAATGTTGCTAGATGAGGGCTGATTGCCATTTCCGGACTCTGCTAATGTCTGGAAGTACACATGGGGTCCCCAGTCTGCAGGAAAGCCAGCAGTGCTACAAACCTTCATACCAAGGTTATCAATCCACCTCCACAACTTCAGTTTTTTATTGGTGTTTTGTCCACTCTTTTTTTATAGTGTAGTTGGTAACCAAACCTTCATACCAAGGTAATCAAACCTCCATACCAAGGTAATCCAAACCTTCATACTAAGGTAACCAATCCACACCTGCAGTTTTTTCATAGTGCAGTTGGTAACCAAACTTTCATCCCAAGATTACCAAACCTGCAGTTTTTTCATAGTGCAATTGGTAACCAAATTTTCATACCAAGGTTACCAAACCTTCATACCAAGGTTACCAATCAACCTCCACACCTTCAGTTTTTCATACTGCAGTTGGTAACTAAACCTCCATACTAAGGTAACCAAACCTTCATACCAAGGTAACCAATCCACACCTGTAGTTTTTTCATAGTGCAATTCGTAACCAAACTTTCATACCAAGGTTACCAAACCTGCATACCAAGGTTACCAATCCACCTCCACACATGCAGTTTTTTCATTTTGCAGTTGGTAACCAAACTTTCATACCAAGGTAACCAATCCATCTCCACACCATCAGTTTTTTCATAGTGCAGTTGGTAACCAAACCTTCACACCAAGATAACCAAAACTTCATACCAAGGTAACCTTGGTATAAAAGTTTGGTAACCTTGGTATAAAAGTTTGGTTACCTTAGTATAAAAGTTTGGTTACCTTGGTATAAAATGTAAGACCCCAAATTATTATTAATGAAATTGAATTTCCTCTATTTATTATTTTGAAATAGTAAGGGTTGATTTGATTAATGTGATTAGTTATGGGTAAAAGGCGCAAATATTTTAAATAAGCAAGTGGTTATAAAATATTCATTGTTGTAGGGAAATATTAATTTGATCATGGAATATTCTTACTGTCGAGAAATATTCGAACGACGTCGCAACCTTGTGTGGGCTCCATAACGGAAAGAGATTGGATGAAGGAAAACGACAAATATAAGTTATTTATAAATAACGGCGTAGTTGTTACCGTTAATACTGTTGGAATACCCGGTGGTTAAAACACAGTAGCACACGGTATTGCACCAATTATTGATTCTTAAGTAAGAATGCACTACTCAATAATTGTTACAGTAATTACTGTTCAATATTTAATTTTATTGATTCGATAATTGCTACGTTGATATTTTATATTGTTGTTATTTCAATAATTATCATTACACATTATTTTCTATTATCAGATCAATAATTTATATTATTTGAATAACATTATTGGCAATGTCTAGAAAGTTCTGTCTAAGGAGAGGTTTGGTCACCTAATTGCGCGCCAGTAAGGAGAAATCCTTATTGGAAAGCCCCCTCTTTCCTGGGAACGGTCTGGTTGCCAGTATTAATTATTGATTTATATGATAATAAAATATTCATTTTATATGGATATAGATGGAGAAAATTTTAAAGTGACAATTGTTAAAAAATTGATATTTTATCTTTTCTGATAAATAATTCATTTAAATATATTATTATATTTTAATAATATAATAATGGTGCTATTTTTACAATGAATGTGGGATATATGAGTATATGAAGAGGAGTATTTTTGTTACTAAAAATATTTAAAACATGTTAAATATGTTTGTGAGCCCATTTCTTGACTGCAATTTGATTATAGCTTGTAAAATCTCCCGTTTGCGAATTTCGATCAACTTCTGTTTGGAATTTGGAAAAATTTTCTTCTGCAAAATTGTAGAGAATTAAATTTCCTACGGAATGGACATAAGATTCGAATTTTTCTGATAAAAGGACTATTTATTATGAATTATTGACGCTCCGAAGTTTCAGAATAATTAATTTTCGGAAGTTTTAATTGTTTTATTTAAGAAAAAACATTTTTTATACTTTGGTGGGCCCCACTTGCACATGTTAATGGCTGAATTCAGATCTTCAAGAGTGGGCGTAGGAAAATTTAATAAATATTATAATTTTATTAAATTTTCTGTTTTGGTGTTCTAATCATTTTCTTATAAATAGGGTGTTTAGGTTAGAATTAAAAATCACACCAGAAACTGAAGTTTCATCTCTCTATATTATCGAGCGTATTCTTGTGAGTATTTTGATACTTTAAGTGTTGCTATACGGTGCAAGTTCATTCAGCGTTATATCTGATATTCCAGCCAGAAGTACTATTCTTTTTGAGGTAAGGGATATTATTTTTTTTAAATGATATTATTTCTTCTAATATCATTATGCCAGAATATTGGTAAGATTTTTCTTGTGAAATTCTTATTTTTTAGTGTCGGGGTTACTATTCACGAATACGACATTATTCACGAATACGACACTATTCACAGAAAAATTAAATTTTCGTTTTTTGTCCAAAATATCTATTATGAATACTAGCTTTGATTGTATCCATATTTTGATCATTCTTGAATTTTACTTCACTATGGTTATTTATAAAGTATTTTTGAACTTGAACTATTTAAAGTATGAATCCTTATTATTTGTTCTTTTGTTTCATTGGATTCGTTTTCTTTAAAATATTTTTCATCATCCTCAGTCCTAAACGATGATATTACTAAATATCTTTGGCCTGTAGTGCAAAGATGGTTGATTTTTTTATGAAAATCTTTGGCCGTACGTGCAAAGAAGTACAGGTGTTGAGATGAACATGACCAACTGATGAATATCTTTGGCCTGTAGTGTAAAGATGAATATTTGATTCAAGATGAATATTGATTGATGTTACAGGGATAAAATATTGATGATGGACTTTTAAATTCATAGATTATAATAGATTTCATTCTCTGCGTAACTTATCTATGAATTATTATTTTCGCTGTAAATATTGATCTAAAACTTGTTGTCTATTGTATTTTATCAGATTTTTCCTTGTTGAAGACTAACGATAATTTGTTCTATATTATCTTAGTCATAATATTCTTTACTGGGCTAGTTGAGCTCACCCTTTTTCCTTTTTATTCTATTTTTCTTCTCAGGAGGCGAGAATGTAGCGAGTTCTAGTCGGGGTGTGGAATGATGGTTCTAGAGAGTTATTTTAGTAGTCCTCACCATTTTTGTAAAATAATGTATCAATAATTGTAATGAGAACTTATTTGAGTGTGGATATTATCTAGATGACAATATTTGTATTTAAACTCACAGTTTATATGTTGTCGTATTTTGCACGATAATTATATTAATAAAGTTATAGTTGATTCTGTACCATGTTATTGACGACTCAAAATGGGTGATGTATACCTATTTTGGGGGCGTCACATAAAAGTTTGGTTACCTTAGTATAAAAGTTTAGTTACCTCAGTATAAAAGTTTGGTTACCTTGGTTATCAAAGTTTGGTTACCTTGGTACGAAAGTTTGGTTATCAACATTACATTACACATAACTATCTTATCTCTCTCTTTCCTATTCAGAAAACAAAATTTGTTTATAAAACTAGAACTGAAGGTTTTCCAATGCTATTATTAAGTAGCTAGCAAGCTTATTACATGATGACATCAATTATGTCTTTATCTCTGCCCATGTCATGAACTCTAATTGCTCTCTGGTGCCATGACATTACTAATTATCTTTTCATATGCAGTATCTCGAGAACCAGCCTGAGCCAGCACCGCCACCATCTCTGTAACCACCACCTTCGCCACCACCACCACCTTCGCCACCCACCGCCACCGCCACCGCCACCGCCATTGCTACCTCCTCCATAGCCTTCACCGCCGCCTCCGAAGCCACCATTACCACCTCCTCCGAAGCTGCCACCTCCTCCAAAGTTACCTCCGCCACCTGCTCCAAAGTACAAAATTTGTGTAATCTTTCCTATGAAATTTGAATTTGAATATTTGAATTTGAATTTGTTTTTGTGATTAGATCCCAGATATTTGAATTTGAATGATTAATTATGGCAGTTATTTCTCCTTAATTTTAGGTTTCCTTATTAATATGAATTGTTTTATTTTTATAATTATTTTGTGTATGTATTATTTTTGTGAATACTTTTTAATTGTTGTATATTAGTGTTAAGGAGCCTTTATTTTTTATATATATCAACCGCTACAGCTTGTAGCGGCTTGGCCTTAAAAAAAATTTATAACGTGGGCCCATTTTTGAGAAATCGAATGATAAAAAGGGAATTTATTTTTTTTATATACCAACCGCTACATTTTGTAGCGCTTGGTCATAATTTTTTTTTCGGAGCCATCCATTGTCCCACTTTGTTGGTAAGAGTGTTATTACTTGCCTTTTTATTACTAATACTAATATTAATTAAATGAGAATTAAAAAGGCAAAAAAAACATTTAATAATACATTATTATCTTTCTATCTCTCAATTTTCTTACAACGAAAGTCATTAAAAAAATCAAGCTGCTAAAACTTGTAGCGGTTGGTAATAGTGTTATTACTTGCCTTTTTTATTATTAATATTACTAATATTAATTGTCTTTTTATTACGAATACTAATATTAATTGCCTTTTTAGTAATATTAGTAATTATCTTTTTAGTAATAACATTAATAATTTACTTTTTAATACTTTTACTAATATTAATTGCCTTTTTATTACTAATACTAATATTAATTGTCTTTTTAGTAATATTAGTAATTCCCTTTTTTGTATTAATATTAGTAATTGCCTTTTTAGTATTAATATTAATTGCCTTTTTATTATTAATATTGATATTAATTGCCTTTTAGTAATATTAGTAATATTAGTAATTTGCTTTTTAGTACTATTACTAATATTAATTACCTTTTTATTACTAATACTAATATTAATTGTCTTTTTAGTAATATTAGTAATTGCTTTTTTCGAATTAATATTATTAATTATCTTTTTAGTATTAATATTAATTACCTTTTTATTACTAATACTAATATTAATTGCCTTTTTATTATTAATACTAATATTAATTAACTTTTTATTACTAATACTAATATTAATTGTATTTTTAATTCTCATTTAATTAATATTATTATTATAAGACCCCAACTTTTATAAATAAAGATGAATTTTCTATAATTATCATTTTTGAATATTATGGAATGAATTTGATATAATGTTATAGTTGTGGGTAATAGTTATAAATTTTGCAAAGTACGTAAGTTGTTATATAATATTCGATTGGTCGGAGAATATTTGTACGACGGCATAATCATTGGTGGGCCCACAACGAAATTATTGTCGGATTGAGAAAACGACAAAAATATTTTATGAAAATAACGGCGGAAGTTTTATCGTTAACTATTGAAACACCCGGTGTTAAAAGCACAGGAATACGCGTGATTGCATAGTAGTACACAATATTGATTATTGATACTTGCGTGAGAAGTCACTCAGTTTTGTTCAATTATTATTTCAGTAATTGTTGCATAGTATCTCAAGTTAATTGATTCAATTATTGTCGATATTTTGTATATTATTAAATCAATAATTGAGACGACGAAGTTATTAATATTATTATTTGCAATATTAACGACGTCTAGAAGTTCTGCCAAGGAGAGGTTTGGTCACCTAATTGCGCGCCAATATGGATAAATTCTTATTGGAAAGCCCCCTCTTTCCTGGGAACGACCTGTTCGATTAATAATGTGAATTATAATAATGATGATGAAGTTTTATTTTATCAGTATTATTAATGTAATAAAGCAGGAAAGCTTTTTATATAAAACATAATACTTTTATAAAGTTATTCGTTTTATTAGACTATAAATAGAATATATTCTATTCTATTATGCATAGTATTTTGCATAGTAAATTTTTTTTATATAAAACAGAATACTTTTATAAAGTTATTCGTTTTATTAGACTATAAATAGAATATATTATATTTTATTATGCATAGTGCCTGCATAGTGTTTGCATAGTAAATTTTTTTATATAAAACAGAATACTTTTATAAAGTTATTCATTTTATTAGATTATAAATAGAATATACTATATTTTATTTAAAAGATTTTTTTATTAGAATATTTTATTGTAAACCAATCTGAATTGTCCGTTTAAAAGTAAATCAATCTGGACCGTTCAGAAATTAGTTACTATTCAGTTCATTCTCCTATAAATAGAAGCTCATTCCTTCATTATTTCTTACGAATTCACTGAAACTCTAGAGAGAAAGAAGAAAAATATTCTGCTACTTCACTATTCCTATATCCAGTTTGTTCTAAAGTAAGGGGTATTATTTCTTTCGTATTCATGAAGAGAACTTCTGTTATTCTATTCTTTTTTATTCTGTTGGAATAACCTGTATACGCGGTGTGAGACCCCAAATTTTACGAATAAAGATTTAAATTTCTCAATTTTTTTAATATTATGGTGTGGATTTGAGATAATGTTATAATTGTGGGTAAAATTTATAAATTTCATAAAGTATGCAAGTTGTTGTATTATATTCGATTGGTCGGGGAATATTCGTTTTAGCAGAGAATATTCGTACAACGAAGCAATCATTGGTGGACCCCACAACAGAATTATTGTCGGATTGAGAAAATGACAAAAATATTTTTATGAAAATAACGGTGGAGGTGTTACTGTTAAAACTGTTGAACTACTCGGTAGTAAAAGTACAGTAATACGCGTGGTTGCATAGTAGCACGCGGTATTGATTATTGATGCTTACGTGAGAAGTCACTCAGTTATACTCAATTATTGATGCATCATATCTCTCATATTATTGATTCGATTATTGTCACAGTATCATCTGCATTATATGTTATATTATTAAATCAATAATTGAGACGAAAAAGTTATTCATATTATTAAATTGCAATATTTACAATGTCTAGAAGTTCTGTCAATGAGAGGTTTGGTCACCTAATTGCGCGCCAATAGGGAGAAATCCTTATTGAAAATCCCCCTCTTTTCGGGGAACAACCTGGTTGTTAAATATTGTGAGTTATAATATTAATGATGAATAAGTTCGTGTTGATTAAAGATGAATTTGATGGTTTCATTATGTTGGGATTATTTGTGTTAGTAGAAATCGACATCTATTCTGATGATAATTGATGTCTGGAGGTTATATTGTTCAATTGGGTATTCGGGACACTTTTTGTGTTGAAGTACTATTTACGAATTACTATTTACGAGTGACTATTCACGAGTTATTATTCACCCGAACAATATATTTCTTTTCGGTCCAAATTATTTTTGGGTACAATATTATTCTAAGAGGAGATGTGCTAATTTTTCAGATCGTTGGTTGAAGTTTTAATAGTGAATCAATATGGATCGCTGGTTTAAAGTTTTAATAGTGAATCGGTATGGATCGCTGGTTTAAAGTTTTAATAGTGAATCAATATGGATCGCTGGTTTAAAGTTTTAATAGTGAATCTGTATGGACCGTTGCTTTAAGTTTTAATATGGACCGTCCGTTTAAAAGTAAAACAATCTGGACCGTTCATGAATTAGTTACTATTCAATCCATTCTCCTATAAATAGATGCTCATTCATTCATTATTTCTTACGAATTCACTGAAACACTAGAGAGAGAAATTATATAGAGAAAGAAGAAGAGTATTCTACTACTTCACTACTTCGATATCCAGTTTCTTTTACGGTAAGGGATATTATTTGTTGTACTCGTCAGGGGTATTATTTCTTTTGTATTCATGAAGAGAACTTCTGTTATTCCATTCTTTATTATTCTGTTGGAATAACCTGTATACGCGGGCTACCTTATACTTGGTGAAATTCTTCTGTTATTCCATTCTTTATTATTCTGTTGAAAAATCTTGTTTGTGCGTTTTACGCCGGACCTGGTTCCGTCTTTATTATTCTGTTGGAATATCCTGTCTGTGCGTTTTACGCCGGACCTGGTTCTGTCTTTATTATTCTGTTGGAATATTCTGTCTGTGCGTTTTACGCCGGACTTGGTTCCGTATTTATTATTCTATTGGAATAACCCGCCTATGCGATCTATCATATGCCTGGTGATTTCTTTTGTTATTCCATTCTTTTTATACTCAGTTGGTTAAAGTTTTGACTTCTATACTCCATGAAATTAGTGGAATATCCTTGATATTTGCGCTTCATCCTGTATCTTTTCATGGAAATATTCTTTTGAGCATTCTTGAATTTTACTCTGTAAAGAAGTATCATGTTGACAATTTGGACGTTATTAGTTCCTGGATAATTTAATTCTTGAACTTGTTTTATTGAATTCTTATATCATTGTCATCATCCTCATGTTTATATTTTGTTGAAAGTCATCTGTGACCTGTAGTGCATAGATGGACTTGGTATGATTATGACCAGGGATTATTCGGTATAATCATGACCGTAATATTACAAATGATGTGAAAAAAGTTCTCATTGGCCCGTAGTGCATTGATGGACAGTTTTTGGTATGATTATGGCTATGGATTCTCTTCGGCCAAGAGAGCAAAGATGAATTGTTTTATGGCATGATCATGACCATTAATGAATACACGAATATCCTTGGCCCGTAGTGCATGGATAATTTGTGGTCGTGATACTAATGAATATCCTTGGCCGTAGTGCATGGATGATGTGGATTATTTATTAAGCTGAGTCTCAGCGATAAAAGTGATGAAAAACTTTTTAAATCTTAAAAGATAGTAGATTTTATTCTCTACTTGACTCTTTTAATGGATTGCTTATTCTGCTGCAGTTAAACTTGTTGTCTATTGTATTTTATCAGTTTAACGTTGTTAAAGGCTAATGATAATTTATCCTGCATTATCTTAGTCATAATATTTATTACTGGGCTAGTTGAGCTCACCCATTCTTTCACTGTTCTCTTCAGGAAATGAGAACGTAGCAGGGACTAGTCGGGGAACGGAGTGATGGTCCAGATGATAACATTAGTAGTCCTCACTATTCTATGAAATAATGTGATAATAATTGTAATGAGGACTTATTCTTAGAGTGGATATTATCTAGAAGATAATAGTTGTATTAAAACTCACAACTCTTGTTGTATATTTAAGATTGTATTTGTATTCTGTACGATGTATTTGGCGACTCAAGATGGGTGATGTATACCTATTTTGGGGGCGTCACATTTGGTATCAAAGCTTAGTGATATGATCCCTGGCTGAGATGTGAGATAAGAACTAGGAGGGGAGAGACGGAGAATTCCTTCACTAGTATGACCTACCTAAGTTTATTTGTTATTTAATTAGTTGGTCAGAGTATATGGATAATATGTTATACGTTAATTAACTCTTATTTTGTGACAGTGTTTGAAAAAAATGGCAGCTAAAAATGTTAACAATGGAGTGAATGAGACCATTGAAACACCTTTAATCACTAACAAGGTTAATGTGATGTCAAACGAAGAAAAAATTAAAGATATCTACGTGGTGTGTGAAGAACTAATAGTTGCACCCGAGCTAGTTGCAGAAGTAGCAGCTGAGAGTGAGGAAGAAGAGGAAGAAGAGGAACTTAAGGAGAATTGGTTAGAAGAAGTTTATGATCAAAATTTAGAATTACAAAATCGTATTCATGAGTTGGATGAGCAGGCTGAAGAACGGCAAGCGGTTGTGGAGTAAAGAGATGCAACAATTCAAAATTGTGTTACCCGATGTGCGATTCTTAAACAGAAGCACTCTTTGGCAGAGTATAAGATATTAGAGCTGGAATCTAAGAATGCTATGATCAAAGTTCTGATGAAAGAAGAAGCAAATGAACGAATGAAAATAGATGATGCATGAGTAAAAGCCGCACGACGTGTTGATGTTGTAGAAAAAGACGTCCGATCTAACAATGCCAAAATATATGAAATGAATTTCGCTTTTTGGACAACATTTGGGAGAATCCAACATCGAATTCGGAATTACCCTGTGCAGAGCGGTCAACCCCAATTCGATATGGATCGAAGAATAATGATTCAAATCATGGATCAGGAATGTGACGAAGCAATTAAGGGTGGAATGTACTCTACAGCAAAGTTAAGTCCAACTGGAATGTCCCAGACAAGTCAAAATCGGTAATTTAAGTGAGAGAGTTTATCGAGAAACCCAAACAAAGTTATTATGGGTAAGTTAATTATAAAATCTTGTGAAGTCTATATCTTATTCGATACTAGTTCTACCCACTCTTGTATTTCACCTAGTTGTGTTCAACGTTTAAATTTGACTCCTGAGAAGTTAGACTTTGACTTATTGGTTGAAACTTCATTAGGAGAAACCTTCATTACCTCCGCTGTTTATAAATCTTGTTGATTCAAATCGACACTTTCACGTTACCTGTCGATCTTATCTCTTTGAAAATACTTTCCTTTGATATGATTTTAGAAATCGATTGGTTAACTACTCATCATACTTTTCATAAGGTTGTTCGCTTTCATATTCTTAACCAACCTGTTATGCAAATTCAAGCAACCAAACCACTAAAGTCAATCATTGTCATATCAAGCCATAAGCAAAGAGCCCCGATCCTTTCGTTGTTGAATTCCTTGTGTGGAATTCAGCGAAGCCAAACTTTTTATAGGCGACGTCGTGAATGACGATGACAAGTTGATAGGTATCAATGTAACGTACTATCCAATTCTTAAATGAGAGTCATAGTTTTAAATGATATTTGTATTGTTAATAAATTTCCTGACGTATTCTTGAAGACTTCTTGGCATACCCCAGAAGTGTGAAATCGAATTTTGTACTGACCCCAGTACAAAACCCCATTTCTAAAACCTTAAATATTTCTTCAACTAAAACGAACGTAACATGCGCCAAAGACTTTGGCTCGAGCTATTGAAGATTACAACCGTACCATTCAATACTATCGTGGAAAAGTGAACTGTGGTAGCTGACGCGTTGAGTAAAAGATTGTATCCATTTACGAGTGCGAATATACGAACCTATGTGAAGATAACGAATATACGAGTAGAATTGACTTTAATCGATAAAGTTAAAGTCGTTCAAGCTACAGACCTGGAGCTGATGAACACGAAAAAGAAGGTTCAAGAGGGCGTTATTCTAGAAACAAGAATCGATGAAGAGAGGAAATCTCAATCCTCGATTTAATTGGCCCATTTGAAATCTTCGATCGAGTAGGAACTATGGCTTTACCGCCAAATATGTTGCGTGTTCATAACGTTTGTCACGTATCGATGTTACGTAAATATGTGGATGACCCGAACCACATTATTGATTTAGAACTGGACGAGATAACGGATAATTTAACGTATGAAGATGTACCTGTTAAAATCCTGGAATATGTTCTATGCTTAAAGGTTATACCTCAAGAGTTAGAATCTGACGAAGTGTCCTCATCTGTTCGACATACCAGGTACGTACGTAAATTTCGAGGGCGAAATTTCATAAAGAGGGGAGATTGTGAGACCCCAAATTTTACGAATAAAGATTTAAATTTCTCAATTTTTTTTTGAATATTATGGTGTGGATTTGAGATAATGTTATAATTGTGGGTAGTATTTATAAATTTTGCAAAGTATGCAAGTTGTTGTATTATATTCGATTGGTCGGGGAATATTCATTTTAGCAGAGAATATTCTTATAACGGCGCAATCATTGGTGGACTCCACAACAGAATTATTGTCGGATTGAGAAAACGACAAAAATATTTTTATGAAAATAACGGCGGAGGTGTTACTGTTAAAACTTTTGAACTACTCGGTAGTAAAAGTACAGTAATACGCGTGGTTGCATAGTAGCACACGATATTGATTATTGATGCTTGCGTGAGAAGTCACTCAGTTATTGCTGCATCATATCTCTCATATTATTGATTTGATTATTTTCATAGTATCATCTGCATTATATGTTATATTATTAAATCAATAATTGAGACGACAAAGTTATTCATATTATTAAATTACAATATTTACAATGTCTAGAAGTTCTGTTAAGGAGAGATTTGGTCACCTAATTGCGCGCCAATAGGGAGAAATCCTTATTGGAAATCCCCCTCTTTCCGGGGAACAACCTGGTTGTTAAATATTGTGAGTTATAATATTAATGATGAATAAGTTCGTATTGACTAAAGATGAATTTGATAGTTTCATTGTGTTGGGATTATTTATGTTAGTAGAAATCGACATTTATTCCAATGATAATTGATGTCTGGAGGTTATATTGTTCAATTGGGTATTCGGGACACTTTTCGTGTTGGAGTACTATTCATAAGTTACTATTCACCCGAACAATATATTTATTATTGGTCCAAATTAATTTTGGGTACAATATTATTCCATGAGGAGATGTGCTAAGTTTTCAGACCGTTAGTTGAAATTTTAATAGTGAATCAATATGGATCGCTGTTTTAAAGTTTTAATAGTGAATCAGTATGAATCGCTGGTTTAAAGTTTTAATAATGAATCAATATGGATCACTGGTTTAAAGTTTTAATAGTGAATCAGTATGAATCGTTGCTTTAAGTTTTAATATGGACCGTCCGTTTAAAAGTAAATCAATCTGGATCGTTCATGAATTAGTTACTATTCAATCCATTCTCCTATAAATAGAAGCTCATTCCTTCATTATTTCTTACAAATTCACTGAAACTCTAGAGAAAGAAATTATAGAGAGAAAGAAGAAGAGTATTCTGCTACTTCACTACTTCGATATCCAGTTTCTTTTACGGTAAGGGATATTATTTGTTGTACTCGTGAGGGGTATTATTTCTTTTGTATTCATGAAGAGAACTTCTGTTATTCCATTCTTTATTATTCTGTTGGAATTGAAAGTAATATGCACACAAGCCAATCATGTTTGATGATAAAGCATATACTTTGTAACAATCTTATTCATTTATTAATAAAAAGTATTTATTTATTAAAGGCTTTTATTTATCTACATGATGCTGTTTTATAATATGTGATAAACCCATAGTTTTAAGCAATGCTTTTAGAATAATGATGATGATCATTCTAATGAGATCTAAATTCTTAGAAAGCTTAAAACTAAAATAGTTCCCAATCGTTGGATTACTAAATTGGGGATTAGTGAATCCGGATAGATTGGTACATACGTTGCTTGCTCATTGGATGAGGATGATTGATCTCATGATCATTTGTGTGGAGACACTAAAGCAAGTATATAGGTGCTTATTAGAGAATAAGTTCACTGAACGTGACTCGCTAAGGAATACCTAATGGAGTTTTACTTGCATGTCAATAGGAATTCCTGTAGTGATAGTAGTACAAGTGATCCTTGGACTTGAGATCATCATAGTATCTTGTGTATGATGAGTTATACTTTGACTTATTCCTTAAGACCCTTAGGGTATATCAAAGGGTATGCTTGGGTATAATAAGTTGTACATGGAGATAATGTATGATCAATAAAGAATCTACCACTTCTAGTAAAAGAAGAGAAATGTCCTATGTGATTCGATAAATGACAACCCAGTAGTCCTTGGCCAAGGCAGAATGAAATTAGAAAGGAGTTTCTAATTTGCATTATTTGGAGTTGTGCATTTAAGAGTCGGAATACATATAATTAAATAAAATAAGACTTGACAGAAATTCCATGTCTTATATTTAATTGGGACATTGTATGGTGAAGGATTGAATTGTACGGTAACTATTTACTCAAAGGTTCTTTTATGATTAATGTTGAAATCTATATTATCTGGAAAGTCGTTGATCGCTAGGGAGGCTTATCCCTATTGTAGAATAAATATTATTTATTTAAATAAATTATTAGTTTAATTTATTTATTTAAATAAGATTAGAATTGTTCTAATTGATTTATTCACAACCGGTTTAATATGGAGAACCTAAAGGGTCACACCATAAAAGGAAGAATAATTATTTAAGAAGTTAATGGCATAATCGTAATAATAAGTTAAGTATATTTAATTTAATCTATGGTGATAGAATAAATTAAATAGCTTAATATTTATTATTTAATATTTTGGAAATATTAAATATATAAATTAATAAGAGGAGTCTTATTATTATTATTACTATTATTATTATTTAATTCCTAAAGGAGTTTGGGAATTAATTAATATAAGTACTCTCATTTATTCCTAATAGGATTAGGAGGGATAATTAGTTAAAGGAGTTTAATTAATTATCCCTAATAAGATTAGGGAGCCCATTTAATTAAAAGAGTTTAATTAAATAAATAATACCTTATTTTTAATAGGGTTACTAGATATCTTTATAAGAGGAGTCTTATATCAGATATCTAACATACGTTATTCCAACTGTTGGAGAGTACACCTTTTTCTATAGAGATAGAAAAACTTAGGGTTTGAGCCAAATACCCATCTTCTTGAATTCTTCTTCTTCCTTGGTGGATCACCTCTAGAGGCCAAACACTTGGGTGGCTAACATTGATCAAAGGAAGGAACCAAACCCGGTGGATTCAAGATGAACGCGAAAAAAGATTGGAGGTGAACTTGTACCTGAGGAAGCTTGGATCTTCAAGGGTATGAATCTCTATTCTTTCTTTTTCGTTTAATTAATAATTGTGCATAAAGGGTGATCCGGGTTTATGGTTTGTAAAATTTTAAACTCTGATTTTACACGTTTCCGCATTATTTTTGCAATTTGATTGCAGTTCATGAATATTACAAACCTAACAGATAACCTGTATACGTGGGCTACCTTATACTTGGTGAAATTCTTTTGTTATTCCATTCTTAATTATTATGTTGGAATATCCTGTCTGTGCGTTTTACGCCGGACCTGGTTTTGTCTTTATTATTCTGTTGGAATATCCTGTCTGTGCATTTTACGCCGGACTTGGTTCCGTATTTATTATTCTATTGGAATAACCCGTCTATGCGATCTATCATATGCCTGGTGATTTCTTTTGTTATTCCATTCTTTATTATACTCAATTGGTTAAAGTTTTGACTTCTATACTCCATGAAATTAGTGGAATATCCTTGATATTTGCGCTTCATCCAGTATCTTTTTATGGAAATATTCTTCTAAGCATTCTTGAATTTTACTCTACAAAGAAGTATCATGTTGACAATTTGGACGTTATTAGTTCATGGATAATTTAATTCTTGAACTTGTTTTATTGAATTCTTATATCATTGTCATCATCCTCGTTTTTATATTTTGTTGAAAGTCATCTGTGGCCTGTACTGCATAGATGGACTTGGTATGATTATGACTAGGGATTATTTGGTATAATCATGACCGTAATGTTATAAATGATGTGGAAAAAGTCTTCATTGACCCGTAGTGCATTGATGGACAGTTTTTGGTATGATTATGGCTATGGATTCTCTTCGGCCAAGGGAGCAAAGATGAATTATTTTATGGCATGATCATAACTATTGATGAATACACGAATATCCTTGGCCCGTAGTGCAAGGATAATTTGTGGTTATGATACTAAGATTGTATTTGTATTCTGTACCATGTATTTGGCGACTCAAGATAGGTGATGTATACCTATTTTGGGGGCGTCACACGCGGGCTACCCTATACTTGGTGAAATTTTTCTGTTATTCCATTCTTTATTATTATGTTGGAATAACTTGTATATGCGAAGTACGGCATACATGGTGAAATTCTTCTGTTATTCCATTCTTTATAATTCTATTGGAATATCCTGTCGGTGCGTATTACGCCTAACCTGGTTCCATTAATTATTATTCTGTTAAAATAACCTGTCTGGGCGGTCTATCGCATGCATGGTGATTTCTGTTGTTATTCCATTCTTTATTATTCTGTTGGAATATCCTGCCGGTGCGAATTTCGCCTGACCTGGTTCCGTTCTTTATTATTCTATCTGAATATCCTGTCTGTGCGTTTACGCATGACCTGGTTCCAATCCATATTATTCTGTTGGAAATTACCTATCTGTGCAGTCTATCGCACGCATGGTGAATCCTTCTGTTATTCCATTCTTTATTATTCTGTTGGAATAATTGTGAAAATGCTTTGTATATGTGGATTACCGCATGGCGGGTGAAAATCCATTTACAATTTCATATATTCTATTATACTCAGTTGGTTAAAGTTTTGACTTTTATACTCCATGAAATTAGTGGAGTATCCTTGATATTTGCGCTTCATCTAGTATCTTTTCATAGAAATATTCTTCTGAGCATTCTTGAATTTTACTCTACAAAGAAGTATCATGTTGACAATTTGGACGTTATTAGTTCCTGGATAAATTAATTCTTGAACTTGTTTTATTGAATTCTTATATCATTATCATCATCCTCATGTTTATTTTATGTTGAAAGTCATCTGTGGCCTGTAGTGCATAGATGGACTTGGTATGATTATGACCAGGGATTAATCGGTATAATCATAATCGTAATGTTACAAATGATGTGGTAAAAGTCCTCATTGGCCCGTAGTGCATTGATGGACAGTTGTTGGCATGATCATGACCATTGAATACATGAATATCCTTGGCCCGTAGTGCATGGATAATTTGTGGTTGTGATACTAATGACTATCCTTAGCCGTAGTGCATGAATGATGTGGATTATTTCTTAAGCTGAGTCCCAGCGATAAAAGTGATGAAAAACCTTTTAAATCATAAAAGATAGTAGATTTTATTCTCTACTTGACTCTACTAATGGATTATTTGTTCCGCTGCAGTTAAACTTGATATTTGTTATATTGTATCAGTTTAACACTGTTGAAGGTTAACAATAATTTATTCTGTATTAACTTAGTCATAATATTTTTTACTGGGCTAGTTGAGCTCACCCTTTTACTTTTATTGTTCTCTTCAGGAAATGAGAACGTAACAGGGACTAGTCGGGGAACGGAGTGACGGTCCAGATAATAGCATTAGTAGTTCTCACTATTCTGTTAAATAGTGTGATAATAAATATAATGAGGACTCAATTGAGTGTGGATATTGTCTAGATGACAATATTTGTATTAAAACTCACAACATATGTTTTGTCGTATTTTACACAACTGTTGTATAATTATGTTGTATTTGAATTTTGTACCATGTTTTTGGCGACTCAAGATATGTGATGTATACCTATTTTGGGGGCGTCACAATTATTAGTAATAAAAAGGCAAGTAATAACACTATTTTTAACGCCTTTAGTGTTGTCTTTAGTAATAAAAAAGACAATTAATAACACTATTACCAACCGCTACAAAATGTAACGGCTTGGTTTGTTTATTTTTTTAATGACTTTCGTTGTAAAAAAATTGAGAGATAGAAAGATAATATTGTAATATTATTTGCCATTTAATTCTCATTTAATTAATATTAGTGTTAGTAATAAAAAGATAAATAATAACACTATTACCAACAAAATGAGATAACGAATGGCACAAAAAAAAATTATGACCAAGTCGCTACAAGCTGTAGCGATTGGTATATAAAAATAAATAAAATCTCTTTTTATTATTCTATTTCTCAAAAATGGGTCCACGTTATAAAAAATATTAAGACCTTGGTGTTACAAGCTCTGGCGGTTGGTATATAAAAAAAATAAATTCATTTTATATCTTTCTATCTGACAATATGGGCTCATATTAGTAAGTTAATTTGACTTTTTTAAAATAGAAGCAACTAGAGTATGTTGTGTGACAATATATTTTTTTCAATCTCAGTCTTCTATTTAATTGATTTACGGCTGACAAATTGATTGCTGAAATAGTGTCTATAGCAACCGGTTGATGTAAATAAGAATCCTATATATATATATATATATTTAAAAAATCAAATTAACTTACTATTATTAATATTATTATTAAAATGACTACAAATACTGCTCAAACAAACAATTATTAAAAACTCTCAATTGAGTGTTACTAATTTATTTTTCCTATTTTTAATTTAATATTTGATTTGTATGTAATTTTTAATTTAAATATTTAGTTTTTATTTTCAATCTTCTGAATTTTTATATAATTTTTAGAGTTCATAAATGAATAGAACCCAAAAGCGTAAACTTGTTGTTTAAGGAATTCTAAATGAAATAAAATTACTATAGAATAATAAGTTACCATCATACTTTTTAGTTTTAAA
Organism: Panax japonicus; assembly: GCA_020205505.1. NCBI lineage: Eukaryota > Viridiplantae > Streptophyta > Magnoliopsida > Apiales > Araliaceae > Panax > Panax japonicus. The sequence goes on along the minus strand of CM035110.1, from coordinate 3,228,633 downwards.
ATGTAACAAAATTTTAATAACTGATATTTGAGTGATAAATTTTTTTAATATTAATTAACTAAAGATCTCCTATTTGAAATAAAATTGATAACTCAAATTTAATCATTAATATATTTTACAATACATATTTTCTGTTTTAATATTAATTATTATTTTCTCATAATCTTTTGATATATTTTGGTATATAATTATTTAAAAATAAAATTATTATAATATAATAAATTACTCCTTATGCGCCAAGAATATTGAATGAATTTATAGTTTAAAAGTAATTTGTTGAATCGTCATTTGCTACTATATAAATGATCGTGGGAAGGAAAAGTGTTTTAATTATAGTTAAATTAAGTCTATTTAAAATAAATAAAAAACAAATTTTGCGTTTTATATGTATATAGATATAGATTTTTCTTACCAGTAGGAAAGTAGGAATATGAAGGCATCAGCAACTACCCCTGCCCCTCTCTTTTCTCCCCCCTCAAAATTAAACCCTCCAATTTTTTATGGAATATATTATTACTAATAGACAAATATTAATATTAGTATATATTGTTAGTATTTATATAATAAAATTACCAATTATATGATTTAGTTATAAAATCTAAAAATAAAAATTAATTAGTCTATCTAATAAAATAATTAATAAAAATATATCAATAATTCTAAATGCACATAAATAAGCCAAAAAGTAAAAATGTCCTAAATGCAAATGGTATTATATTGATGCGAAAGTGTCTCGTCTCCAATGAGAAAGAATGATTTACTACTAGATCGTGATTCAGCTTCTCTTATTATATTTCTGGATCCATCGGAGTCCTGAGACGGGTACGATTAAGTTTGCAAACGAAACAAATTGATCTAAATTTTGTCGAATTCAAAACTCAAACACTATTAATCGAACTCGAATATTTCGCGTAACATGATCGAATCAACACCCAAGTGCGAGTCCAATCGTTAGTTGTTCACGAATATGATCGAGTTCGCTAACAGTTCGCAAAATGGTCGAGTTCACGAATATGAACAGTTCGCGAACACATGCTCGTTTATAAACTTGATCGAGTTCGCGAACATTTTAACGAACCACGTCGGATGATTATATTTCCAACTTTCAAGTCGGTTAATAAATTTCATATGTAAAAAATCGAACAACTTGAACCCATGTTATAAAGTTGAACTACTTGAACCCAACTTCTCAAACCGAGCCAAATTGTTCGCGAGCACAGACAAATCGAACCACATGGTTCGTGAATATATTCGATCGAACAATTAAACGTGAAATCATGTGAACTCGAACCAAATCGTGAACGATTCAGTTTGTTTGCACAATCAAATTCTTATCATAAACAAGAAATACTACTTTCTTGCATTTATTCTCACAGTAAATAATTCATTTATTAGTATGCTTAAAACAACTCGAACAAGTCTTCATTTATTTCCAGAGTAATTATATGATTCGGAAACAACTTGGTCTCAAAATCACTGAAATTCCATGATTTAACTCATAAATAACAAAGGACCAATAACTCAGAAAAATTTTAAATAAATAATAGTAAAAATTTGAAAAAAATAAAAAGTTCCTAGTATCCTAACCTACGAAAAGTACTACAAATATCAAAAAGGCAAAAGTAGTATCAATAGCTTCCCCACTACGTACTTCATTGGATCTAATTAATATTCTTTTCCTATCTGGGTAGTGCACCATTTTTTTCACTCAACCTACATTCCAGAAGAGGCTAATATCAAATTTCCCTTTTCAAACAACATTTATAGTACTGCATGCATGTATTCACCACCTTTAATTTATCTTTGTCAAGCCATTTGGTATCCTGCGGTTGATTCAACTCCAAACCATTTCTCCGCCAGCTCTTTCAACCCATTATCCCTCACCTCGCAAAACTTCTCCGGCCACCCTTCCGGCTCTGCCGCCGAAAACCCCAGCCCCGGCGTCCGATCATTCGAGCCCGGATTCACCGTTTGTGTCCAATCCACTACATAAGCCGACACCCTTCTTCTAAACTTGGCCTTGAACTCCGGCCATGCTTGATACTTGTAATGATTTACCACCACATTTTCTACATTCATTTTCTTCATCTTATAACCTTCCTTCAAATCAAAATGATGTATCACATTAAGCAATGATTCATTAATAGCATCCAACAAAACAATTGACTTGTGACGATTCTCCATTTGTTTTCGACAGTTGTACCCTTGCATTACTCCGATTATCGGATGAATTTTTTGATTCGAAGGTCCAAATTCGTGACAACTGATCATAATTTCCCCCACTTTTGCCTCGGTAGTCTTTTCTAGCGATGACACGCTATTATTATCGTGGCTTAAATTTGGTAATAAGGATCTTAACATGGATTTGGATGGGGTGGACGAATTTGACCATAAATCAGAGTAGACAAATTCATCCACGTCCACGTACATCATCCATGTACATGAATCATTTGCGCGTATGGCACAATGGGAGAATCCAGCTTCTTGTGTTTTTGGCCATAGCCAAAATTTTGTACTGACAAGATATCCCTCCTTAATTAGCTCTTCAACAACTTTGTTTAAGTCATCATCACTGCCATTATCGTATAATATGAATTTATCAACCCCAATTTTGGAATGATAAATTACCCACTCTTTTAAGAATTTGGCCACATTGTACACCATGGTACAGGCGCACAATAGTGACTTTGGCTCTTTAGCAGCTACTTTGCGCGAGGGAGTGCCGTAGGCCACAGAGGGAATTACTATTTTGTCTGTTGTAAACTCCAGCGATACTTTGAATAACGAAGAGGAAGAGGAGGGTGATACCGCCGTTAAATTTGGACTTTGACAGCGGAACACTTCCTGTAAAGAGCTCGTAACGGCTGTCCTGACGCCTTTAACCACGTCACCACCAAAGACGCAATTGAACTCCTGTGGGGCCCTGTTTATCCCTTGGCGCTTGTTTACGCCTTTTACGAACAGGACGACATCGTTTTCTGTGAATAACACGTCGTAGACGAGGAAATCCCACCGAAGAAGATCCGGAGCAGGAGTCGGATAAATATCCACCGGAGATTCAACCAATACAGGCTGCGGAAAAGGCAACCGTCGCCGTGTCCGGGTCGGGAGCTCGCACGTTAACGTGGCCCGATCGGGAGACGGCAGAATGCCGGAAGGAAACGCCGGAGAAGTTTCCTTGTTTGGAAAAAGGCAAACGAAATCTCCGGAATGTGACTTTAATTGAATATTCCCAGGCGAATTAACGACGAGGACTTGCCAAGCTGGAAGGAGAATCGCCTGGGGAAGTATCGGCGGAAACGACGGTGACGGGGGCAACGGCGAAGACGGAGGTGATGATGACGTGAAATTTGGATTATTAGAGGAGGAGAGAGAAGAATTGGTAATGGTTTGATTAATGCTAAGTTGTTGTTCTTCGTGAACAAGTTGATTGTAATTAACGGTGGGGATGGAGGTGAGAGGGAGGGGAGCTAGCCGGAGAAGTTGATTGTTGGGAACAGAATTCCGATCTAGATTGTAATAGATTGAACCAAAAAAGACGATGGTCCCTGTGATGTATAAAAAAATGGATCGAACTTTCCGGGCCATCGGTAGCGCAAAGGAAGGGGAGAGAGAAAGCGGAGGAAATTGAAAAGACTGCTTGCTCTTTCTACTGTATAATAACGCTTGATGTGCCTGGATAATATGGGCTTATAAAAAATTAAATAATTTTTAACAATACCTTTATTATTTTAACACTACATTCCCAAATTTTAAAGTTAAATAAAATTTCTAATGTCTCATCTGTGTTTTACTGTTATACATCCAAACGTTTTAAAATTAAAAATATAATTTAATTTTTAAGATCGAACAACGACATATTAAATTTTAAATTAATATAAATTTAATTTATTTTAATTAATATAATTATTATAATTTTATAATATATAAAAAATTATTAATCATTAATTTATTTTATTCTATATTTTTATGAATTATATTAATTTTAAATTTAATATTTTTATCTCAAAAATTAAATAGTATCTTTAATTTTAAAACCGATAAATTATTGAATACAATAATTTTATATATCATCCTTATCTAATATATAAAATTATTGTTTTATATTATCTGTAGATAATTTAGAAGAATATCAAAAGATTTAATTATGTCAAAAATTATCCATGTATTGCATGTTATTAAATGATGTAAACCAATAGTCATACGACCATCCTTAAATATATTTTTTTATTTAAGAATAATGCTAAAGACACAAATTATTTTATAAATTGCTGATGTGGCATACTCCACATCAGCATATTGTGTGGGACCGAAGACTATATTAAACAATTTGTTGATCAATAGGCTGACGTGGAGCATGCTACATCAACAGTTTGTAAAATAGTTTGTGTCTCTAGCACCACTCTTTATTTAATACTCCCACGTATCACAGAAGATGTTTTTAAAAAAAATTAAAATAGAGGGCAGAGAATTAATAAGTTTTAATATCACCAGATAATGACTCTCTTTCTTTTTAAAAAAAATTAGTGAATCATACTTGAATACTTTTAAGAATTTAAAAGTTTTTATATAACATTTTGAATTTTATACTTTAGATATTTCTGAACAGATAAATTTTTTATATGGAAGTTCAATTTAAGGATTAAATTATCAATTAATTTTACTTAAATATAAGGGCATCATTTAATAGGATTCTACAAAATCTTGTACAAACAACAAATTACTCCCTCCGTTCCTTAATATAAGTCGTTTGAGAATTTCAAGTAAGTATTAATTGCTTAGTTTCTAATATTACCCTAATGCTACGTTTGGATTGGAGGAATGGAATAGAGTAGGGAATGGAATAGATGAGAGAATGGAATAAGGAAGGGAATGGAATAATTTTTGAATATTCCATGTACATGTTTGGTTGATATTAAGAATACATCTAAGAATAAAATAAATAATTAGAAAGTGACATAAATACCATCAAATGTTCAAATTTAACTTAAATTCAATTTATATTAAAAATTTAACACATATTTCATTCTTAGAAATAAAGGTGAGGGGCGGGGCGGGGCGGGGCGGGGCGGGGTGGGGTGGGGTATGTGGGGTGGGTGGAGTGGGTAAGTAGGGTAGGTGGATTGGGGTGGCTGGGTGAGTGTGGGTTGGTAGGGGGTAGGGGTAGGTGGGGTAGGTAGGGTAGGTGGGGTGGGGTGGGTTGGTAGGTAGGGTAGGTGGGTTGGGGTGGCTGGGTGGGGGTAGATTGGTAGGGGGTGGGGTAGGTGGGGTGGGTTGGGTTGGTAGGTAGAGTAGGTGGGTTCGGGTGGCTGGGTGGGGGTAGGTTGGTAGGGGTGGGGGTAGGTGGGGTAGGTAGGTTAGGGTAGGGGTGGGTGTGGGGGAGGGTAAGATGGGGTAAGGTGGGGTGGTTGGGGTGGGGGGTAAGATGGGGTGAATGGGATGGGTAGGTGGGTTAGGGTGGCTGGGTGGGGGTGGGTAGATGGGGTGAGGTGGGTTATTATGTCGGGTAGGTGGGTTGGGGTGGCTGGGTGGGGGTAGGTTGGTAGAGGGTGGGGGTAGGTGGGGGTAGGTGGGGTGGGGTAGGTTGGTAGGTATGGTAAGTGGGTTGGGGTGGCTGGGTGGGGGTAGGTTGGTAGGTGTGTGGGTTGGGTGGGTGGGGTGGGGGTGGGGTAGGTAGGGGGTAGGATAGGGTGGGTAGGTGGGGTAGGTGGATTGGGGTTGATGGGGAGGGTGGAGTGGGGTAGGTGAGGTGGGTGGATGGATAGGTGGGGTGGGGTAGGTGGGTAAGGGGTGGGGTGGGGTGGGGTAGGTGGGGGTAGGTTAGTAGGGGGTGGGGTGGGAGTAGATGGGGGTAAGTTGGTAGGGGTGGGGGTAGGTGGGTTAGGGGTGGGGTAGGGTGGCTGGATAGGGGTAAGTGGGGTAAATTACGAAGAAATAGAAATATGGAAATTCCGAAGAAATTATCAAATCTGGGCCCCTTCTCTCTCGTCGTTCCTAGATCGATCGAATTGAATGAATATGTAAAAAGCCCTATTATATATTTAGGGGTATATTTGTCAATTACTTAAAAATAATGGATGGAATGATTTATTCCTGGCCACCCCTCAAGGAATGAAAATTAAAATTTTAAGTTAACTATTATTCGAGGAGGAATACATTATTCCGTTGGAATAAACAAACCAAACAACATTTTTATCATTCCAATGGAATGATTCATTCCATTCTCCCTCCTATTCCATCGATCCAAACGTAGCATAAGTATTAAATATAACTTTGGTCGTTTTACTATTTTTGCCCAACAAATAACAAACTCTTCTTCAAATACAAGGGTAATATAGACAATTGATATTATAGTTAATGCTTTATAATCATTACCTTAATACTTGTGTACAACCCTAAAACGACCTATATTAAAGAACGAATGGAGTATAATATAGAAAAACTAGTTGTGTTCCGTGCCTCCGGCACTACATGGACGGTTGAATTTATCCTAAACTTTGGACGACTCAGATGACTTATTAAGGTTAGGGGGAAATTCAAAATTAATCGTATTTTGTTAAATAGATTAAGGTAAAAAATAGCATTAATAGGTTGAATTCTAAAATGGCATGGCTTTACAACTGAAGCGCATGCATACTTTTGATAGAATAAGTTCGACCTTGAATTGCACATAAAGTACATTCCTAGACGTATTATTAGAATTGGATTAGGATTATATCCTATCCTTTAATTGCTTCAAAAGCCATCTTTTCTCTTTATTAACCTTCTACTCTCTCATCCCACTGTCCAAACTTCAAATTCTTGCTAATTCTTATTATTTTTGTATGTTGTGAGTCAAAAAATATGTATTTAAAATAAAAATATGTTTAAATAAACAAAATTCTCAAGTGTATTTAAATTTTAAAAACTTCACGAACTCTAAAAATTATAAACAAAACATTAGCCATAACCAATTATAAACAAAACATTAACCATAACCATAATTTAGGAGGTGTTTGTTTAGAACTGAATGAAGTTGAATAGCTGAATCAAACAGTTATTCAGTGTGTTTTGAATAAAAATTGGCTGAATGACTAAATCGGTCAAATTTTGGACTAAATGGTCAAATGTATTTTTTTAACATAATGAAGTATTTTATATTTAATTTTTTTTACAATATTAACTATTATATTAAGTAAAATTAAATAAATTTACACTAATTTTGAATTTTTTTCATAGGGTAAAATAATAAAAAACTGTTATTCAGATGCATCAGACATATCAATTATCAAACAACTTTTTTCATTCAGTATTCTGAATTTTGTTTCATTCATTTCATTCAAATTACTTGAACAAATTACTTAAACATTCAAAATTATTCCATTCAATTTTCTCAAACACCCCCTTAATTATTTATTGCTTATTTAAAATTAAAGATGTCTTCGTCACCACATACATGTATATATTTCCATGGTGCATAATATTAGTAAGTAATTACTACCATATTAATAATTCCAAATATTTACATTATTAGTGTACTCATAAAATATTTACATAATTAATACGCTTTTATATTTATTTATAATATTAGTACAATTAATATTCATTAATGTAGAAAATTAGTATAGGATTCAATTCATAATAATAAGGAAACCTAAAATCAAGGAGAAATAACTACCATAATTAATAATTCAAATTTAAATATCTAGGATCTAACAACAAAAACAAATTCAAAATAATAATTCAAATTCAAATCTTTATCTCCTTCACATACACTTTGAAATAATAGTTAACAAATAAGTAAATAGATAAATAAAATATCTATACATGTAAATTGGGCTCTGTTTTCAATTTTTTAGTGTACGTCCATGGTGAAAGTCTGTACCACTAGAAAAATCATAGACTCGTGCTCTATTAAAGTTATCAACAAAATCGTCCGTCATAAGTCTCTTTAACTTTCTTTTCAGTTTTCTCTCTTCCCGTTGGCTTCTCCTCTGCTACCCCGCCGCAAATCTCCTTCTTCACAGGTTGCCCTCTCTTCTGCTACTTCGGTGCAAATCTCCGTTTTCCAAAACGTCAATCAGAAGAAAAGATTCGCCTTACAAAAAGTTTAAAAATAAATAAATGTAACTTTTACTGTTCTAAATTTTTTTTATAACTATTTTGTTACTCACAAATACTAAAATGTTTACCTTTATATGAATGATTGACTACCAACTGCATCACATTCAAACTAAATTGTTAACTTAATAAAACTGAATTGGTTATTTTAGTCTGAATGTTTGGCTACCAACTGCACTATGAAAAAACTGCAAGTGTGGATGTGGATTGATTACCTTGATATGACAGTTTGGTTACCTTAGTATGAAGGTTTGGTTACCAAATTCACTATAAAAACACAAACCATTGCTTACGAATAAACATCTATCCCCACAGATCTATTAATATATATGACTCCGAATCTGAAACCCAAATCCCAAATTCCAAATCTCAAATCTGATCTATTCAAAGACATCCTACTTATTTATTTCTTATTATTCTTATTACCTAAAGAACTATCATTGATGTTCCCTCCTAAAGAATCCTCAATGAACGTCAAGGAACTCCCAACCTATTTGAAAGAGAAATTAAAGCGAAGCGTCGAGATTGTTCCGGTGAAGAAAGATGATTGGGGCGGCGACAAGAAAGAGAAAGGTAGCAGCGACGACAAGAAAGAGAAAGAAGGTGGCGAATGCGACAAAAGAGAGAAACAAGTAAGTGGCGGTGGCGGTGACAAAAATGAAAAAAGTGGCGACGATGATAAGAAAAAAGATGGTGAATCAAAAGCTATTACTAGTGGTGGAGAGAAAAAGGTTGAGGTGGACAAAATGGAGTATCATGGCTATAATTCTTATACTTATATTGTACCGTCGTATAATCAAGTTTCCGATAATCATGATTTTGGTATGAGCTTTTCATCCATCATGTATAATCAGAGTTATTCTAATCAAGATTATGGTATAACCACGTATGATCAAGGTCATGTAAATTATAATTGTATACTAATTCCCTAAATTAAATAATTTTAATTGTACTAATATTATAAATAAATATGAAAAGTGTATTAATTGTGTAAATATTTTATGTGTGCACTATTGTTATAATTATTTTAAAAAATATATTAGAAAACATAGGGTCTTTAACCTTCCTTAATGATTCAACTTTAATATGAGACCTTTAGGTTCCACTGTCACTTCCACTGAAAAATAAAAAATCTCCTAAATTCAACCGAAACTTCTCAACCTCAGTAGGAACAATGTTTTGGATAGTCAACTGAAACAAATTAAAAAGCACCAAATATACCATATCAGAAACATTGAAAATAAAAAAGAAAAAAAGTCAGTACAAAAAATAAATAAATTCAGAAACCAATAAATTATGAAAAGAAAACTGCATTTAATGAAAATGGTAACCAACATACCTGACCAAAACCAAAAACCAGGTAGTTCAACTTCTCATTCTTCGGAGCCTTTCCTAACTCTCTCCATCTGAATAATCTGATTTCTGAATCATTATCATCAATACAGAAACCCCTAACTTTCAATGTGGGAATTGTTTCGAACAAGAAAACTTGAAATACATAAGGTAAACCACTAAGCTTATAAGATTTACAATAACTATCACTATAAAAATTATATATCACCCCACCGAACTTATCCTTCTTTACATGTCCCTTTACAGCAAGGGATAGAGAATTCTTTGTTTGTTCAAAAGCAACTTTTCCCCATGGATAACTTGCAACATCACCATATGACAAAAAGTTAAACAAAACTTCATCAACATAATTGTCAGAAACAGTAGCTAGTATGAAATTAAAAACCAAGAAAATGATAGACATCCTAACTGCCTCATCATCATCATCATCAAAACAAGCACTCCTATAAATCCTCCCTATAGTAGAACGAGTTAGAACCTCATTTTGAAAAAATTTCTTAACCAATAAATTTTCAATCCCCTTAAAACTACCAAGGTATTCATCTCCCTGCCAATTTAGACCCGAAATTAAACAAAATTCATGTAATCCAAATCTTACCCTTTTCTCGCCAAATATAAACCACATTTCCCCACTGTCCCTCTGATAAACTTCCCTAATCAAAGCATGATGTAATATTTGGCAAACATCTGGGGCTGCCCAAAATCTAAAAATTTACCAAAACAGGTCAACTTAAACTTATCCAACTGAAATACAGATAATTTATTTTTAATAATATTTGGAACATCGATTTCACACCAATATATAACTTTTGCAGAAAAGTTCCGTTGATGCTCCTCATAGAAAAACTCCCAAATCTGAAAATGCAAAAAATATACATTACAAACAAATTTGGGAAATCAAAATATTAACATCTCTAAAACTGTAAAACCAAAACTATTAAATCAACAATACACAAAAAACACTATTACTGATAACCAAATAATATCAGTAAGAGACAAATTTAGAAAATAATATTAACAACACATCCACACGAAAACAACATAACCATTTTCCCAAAAACATTAAAAACATGCATCAATCTCCAACTCTTTTATAATAAAAAATTTATTTAAATAATTATGAAATAAACAGTTTCCATAATGATAAATATTGGTAACCAAAAATTAATTAGCAAGTAATCATCAAACGATTGTCAACAAACATAATCACAATAATGTAAACTACTTACCAAAACATAATACACTAATAACTAACACTCAAACATGAATGAAATCAATAATGTAAACAAATTCAATTTAAAAAATCATTAAAGCAACTAGAACTCTAATGTAATATAATACAATTGAATAACTATGAAATCATCATTTTCCAAACATGTACATGTTAGAAACCAAAACTCGATTAGCAAGTTACCATCAAAACATAAACAACATGCATAATAGTCACAATGAAATTTAGATACTAATCTCTGAAACTAAACACGATCTGAAACACTGTGAAGGTTGAAACATCACCTTACACAAAAACAAAAATAAAGGTAAACAAAAACAACAAAAAAAATACATATTATTTTAAAAAAAAACATACCTTCAATTTTTTCTGCCTGGAAACAATTTTTCGCTTGTGAGCCTCGACTGCCTCTTCTTTCCCCTCTTTTTTTTTGAAGAAACTTCAAAATCAGAATCGAAACATACCAATGATTTAGCCTTCTTATTGGTATGTCTACCCATATTCTTATCTTCAACCTCTAATTTCAACATTAACAATTTCCCCCGTTTTGAAGACTTTGCCATTCTATCACTCCCCTCTACAAATTTATTGATATCCTTTCTACAATCATCATCCCTAACCCGTTTACCCTTCTCATCACTCTTCTTATGCCCAACTCCATCCATTTTCCTCCTCGTAGACACCATCACAAACAAAAACCAAAATAAATCTAAAAATATAGAAACGAGAAACCGCACAACTTACAAATAATCACGAGGATGAAAATAATACGAATACAACGACCCAGAAAAACCAAAACGCCGACAACCAATCTCTACCGGAAAGAACTACAGCCGACAGCATAAAGAAGAAGGGTTTTGCATAGGGCGTTCCCAAAACACAGAATAAGGGTTTCCAAATGAAAAAAAGTAGACTAACAAAGATAATAACAAAATTTAAATTGAAAAACGAGCCCACTTTACCGCATAAAGCGTGATCAGTTTTTTTTTCAAAAATTAAACAGAATTGTCATGTCACCAAAACATTAAATAACACACCATAATTAAAGGAATATTATATTTTCACTACTAATAAAAATAAAAAATATATATACATTAAAAATGTAAATATTAAATGAGTGCACTATTGTTGTAATTACTTTTCAAAATGTAATATAAACTGTAAATTACCCATAATGGGGTATGTTACAAAAATAATATAACTAAGAATCTTATAATAGTTGTTTCTAATATTTTCTCCTAATCTTGACACACATTTTAATAATTTCATATAATTGTATAATTGCCCCTATTAGTTTTTATGATTTTTTTTTAAATATTGTGAAACACAAGGACTCAATTGACAATTTGTATGGGCTTATAGTGAAGAAATTTGACAAATATTAAAAATCAATTATCAATTTATAGAATTTTCATTATAAGATTTTGAAAAATAACTACTTACATGATGGTATTTTAAATTAATATATATACACAATATTACTTTTCCTTAAGTATCCCTTAACTCTATTCCAAGTTTCCCTTCAAACATATAATTAAAATATAATTGTAATTTTTTTTGGAAAAAAAAATTAGGCAAAATATTCAAATACATTCTCTAAATCCACAAATTCAAATGTTTTTACAAACTAAATTTTACAAGTCTTCACTTTAATCTCCTTTTGAGATATCAAATGAGATAACAAATATTTTTTGAAATAAAATATAGTAAATTATAGTGACACATCCTCTAAATAATCATAATAGCACTTGCATCCCTTCTACTTTTTAAGTAACAGTTAGCACCCTACTAATTTTTAGAGTTTACCAACTAGATAAAGTTACATATTTACCCTTATATGTTATCAAATTATAATTCAAGAATAATATATATATTTTTTCAATGACAAAATTAGCCTATTTTACTACAATACATTTCAATTATAGTTTTGTTTGTAATTAACATCTCATTCAAATTGTTGATAACTTATAAAAAGAAATAATTCAATTTAATTAACAGATATTTTGAATAAATGGTATAAATATTAAGAATTTAAAATTAAATTATTAATGGAGTCCATTGTAATTAGATTAAATAAAAGAAAATGTAATAATATTTATGATAATGTTAAATAAAAGAAAATGATTTTGATTATATTTTTAGTGTATAGTTAGTGTATAATTTTTATGACAATTTAGTTTTCGAGGCGCGATTTTGTTCGGAACCCCACCTTGCACCGGGGGTAAAACAGTAGTAAACCGACCGAAATGTTTAAATGCTGCAGAAAGAAATTGGGGGAGGTAATTTGAGACAAAGAGGCACCTGCAACATTCATAAAAGCTTTGAATGTCTACAAATGGTCCACGCACTCTCTCTCTCTTCTTCGCTTTCGCTCTCACTTTAGAGGAGTAAATTACCACCAACTGTGCCGGCAAAAGCGGAGTTAATGAATTCAGCTAATTATAGTAGAAAAATCCTGTTCATTTATAATCAATGGTTACCGTTAACCCCCAAAACAGAGATTTTAGGTATACTTTCTAAAATTTACTGGATTTATTTGTAATTTGTGGAGTTTGTATCTGCATTTGTTTACATATTGTATATTTTCGGTGGCGTTTGTTACTTATGTAGATATACGTCGGTCCTTGATTTCCCTAGGGTTAGGGTTTCTCGATCTCTCGGTTTGGAGAGGAGGGAACGAATTTTCTTTTCTAGCTCTTTTGTGCAAATATTTTAAAGTGTAATTATTTATAGCTCTGTTTTTCACTGTAACTGAAGGTAGTATTTTTGGCCTCTTTATTCTGTCTAGCAATATTGTGCCGATATACAGATGAGTTGCTTTCCTTGCCTCACCCCTCTACGGAAAGATGTTGAGAATTATGATCACAATACTGGATGTCGATCAGGTGAATCTTCAGGTTTTCATTTTTGTTATTTTGTGCATTGTGATTAACTTTAACTATTCAAGGGGAAAGGAGAATTGGAATGGGTATGGTTTGAAGGATAATCATATTTTTAATGGGTGATTATGGTATTCTTTTATTCATTTGTTTGGGTTTGCAATTGTTTGGGTTTGTGTTGTTATGCAATCATGTGCAGCAAGTGGGAGTGCCACAGGTTTACTGAGAGGAGAAGGCGAGGAAAGCACTACTAAAAAGGATAATGGGGCATGTAGCTACACATTTCGTGAACTTGCGGCTGCAGCACATAATTTTAGAGATGTTAATTTGATTGGAGAAGGGGGATTTGGAAGTGTTTACAAGGGCCGCCTAGAATCAGGACAAGTGAGTTGTGAATTTATGAAGTTTCTTTAATTTTTATATGAAGAATGCATTGAAATTCTTTGCTATTATATGCTACTAATTAGTTCCTGCCTCAGCAATCCAACTTTCTTTTGTGTCGTGTTTGAAAAAATGATTATGTACCTAATCTTATTATGTTCAAATAAGTTATTTGTATATTTACATTTATTTGGTTGAAGTTAAACTTTTCTTAAAAATTCAGAAATTCAAAATCTCCCTCATTTCTAAGACAGAGGTGGTACATGTAAGAGCAAATGATGCAGTTCATATGGACAAGAACTCTAATAGCTAAGGAATTTTGTTATAAGTCTTGTGTAATTTAGACTAAGAATTAAGTTATATCTCTTTAATGTAATTATATATTAGAAATCTACGTTAATTAGGTTGTTGAAGTATCTTTCTTATCTATTTTCGTACTATAAATTGTTTAGGTTATTACAGTTAATTTCTTAATGGAATATTTATTTTGGTAGTAATTATGTATTATGGATTAATTTTCATAAGGGATAGATACGGAGTATTTATTTATTTGCTTGCAAAGGTCTAGCGCAATCCTCCTCCTTTATCTTTCTACTTTACGCTTTCATTCAGAATTTATTTCCTGCCCATACCAACTATTTTGGTATAAAAGGCGTTGAGTTGGTCGAGTGCTAGTATTAAAATTATACTTGGTACCCAAGTTTATTATATCCGCAAATTTACTTGGTTTCTAAATCTTATATTCTTTATGTAGGTATTGTAACCCCCACAAATTTAACTAAAGTTAAATGATTGTATAAAATTAAGGCTTTATGCATGCCATTGTGATTTTTGGGCATCATTTTTCTTCTTCTCCACCCCTTTGTTCTTCCTCTTTTATCTCTTCCGTAATCCCTTTTAAACCCTGTCCTGTATCAACAGAGTTGATTTTTGATTCATGCCCAACTCTTTTTTGCGTTGTTGGTTAAGTGTCGATGTATTTATTTAAGCAATAAACTAATAACAAACAACTGCAGGGCATTCATGTTTAAAACAATATAATTGCACATAGTAAGATGCACTTTTCAAAGCTCTTAGCTTGTTTCCTGCCTTCAAGGCTTTTGAACCAAGTGTGTAGCAAATCCTCCTCAGAGGTAGATATACCCACTTTAACCCAAATACATCTAAAATAGAGTTCCACACGTCAAACATGACAAATGACAATGTAAAATGTATTAAGTGTGTCGCAACATTTCCTCACACATATCAGGAGATGCAGGGTTTGCGCTCGCGATAAAAAATCAGTGTGTTCAGCCTTTTGTAAAACTTGATTCCAAATAAATGTCTTGATTTTGGATGGAAGTTTGGGCTTTCATATGCATAAGTCAAAGGAAACTAGACTCAAGCAGTCATGAAAGAAAAATAACTCTTACAAGAAAAATTGGTAGAAGAGTTTTAAATCCAACTAGCTTTTGAGGAGAGGTGAAAATTATTTTCGAATTCAGCAATTTAAATATAGACACCAACTCATCATCATCTTGATAAATGAGATTCCTCTAGAAATTAAAACCGAAAATAGAAAAACACCATTAAGAATGTTAAAATCATAAATGGGAGCATTATGCAAAGTGGATATGCTAAAAAGAACTAAAAGCCTTGAAAAACTGAACCTAAACCACCTAAATGTATTTCCAATAACAAATATGATGCCCTGCCCCAACTAAATATTTCAACTAAGGCCTAAAAGAGGTAAATCCTATGCATTCTAAATTTGTTCCTAATGACCCTGTGCGAAAGGGAATAGATTCTAATGGGAATCTTCAGAGCCTCGTACTCACGAGGGAGACATTTATAAGAATCAAATTAACCAACCCAAACCTTTCTCTTGCTTTAGCTTACATACCTTCCACCCCACCAAGTGATCTCTCCTCTCATCTCTTGCAAGTGCAGGTAGGAATATTTTGAGGATGCTAAATCAAATTGCACTAATTAATTAGCTCTATGTTGTCTCAAAGCCTCACAAGTATACACACTACTAAATTTTTCCATGCAGCGTTTATGAAGTCGAGCTCCTAAATGGCAGGGAAAAACTGTTCATTAATTGCTTCTGTATTAGCTGTTCTATATTCATAATATCTGGCTGCATAATATATATTTTTCAGTCAAATCTTTGTTTATGAGGCGGAAAAGGATTACATCATGTAACCATAGCCATAAACTCCCTTTGTTTCCAGTTTTGCATTTAATAAACCAGCTAGTTGTTTCTCTTAATTTTTGCTAATTTTCTTATGCCCGGAAGGGCTGGCTAATGTTATTGTGCATATCCATAATTTCCTTGTTTCTTTAACACGAACACCTGACACCACTAAACCTACAAGAACTAAAGAAGTTTCTGGTATAAATTGCAATTTTCATCACTTCTTTTTTTGTATAGGTCTTAATGCATTGCTGATCACATTGGATTTAATGATCAGGTTGTTGCTATAAAGAAGCTTAATCTCAATGGGATTCAGGGTAACCAGGAATTTATTGTGGAGGTTCTTATGTTAAGCCTGCTACACCATTCCAATCTTGTCACCTTGATTGGCTATTGCACAGATGGGGATCAGAGACTTATGGTTTATGAGTACATGCCGATGGGTAGCTTGGAGAATCATCTCTTCGGTAATACTTGATGACAACTGTATAACTTTGCATTTATGCAATTATATATTTTTTTTCTCTAAAAATCTTGTTTTTCATGTTTTTTGATTTTTTTTTTCTCATGTTGTTTCTTAATCTTTACCGTGTTGGATATAATGATTTGTTTGAGTTGTGTGGATATCATTTCTATTATTGATTTCGTCACCATGTTGTTGTTCTTAGGTCATCCTGGTTGATTTCAATGTTTTGAGGCCAGGCCATTCTAGTATTGCAGATTAGTGCCTTCTCTTTCTTTCTTTTAGCGATTTAACATATTTATGCTGTTTTAATTAAATATGATTGCAGGGGTAGAGGATTGTAGAAAGGTTTATATGTCCTGAGTTGAATCTGTTGCGTCAATTATGGTGTTGATTTCATATGCTAATTTTCTGTTTGTTCTTTTTTGTTTTTTATGATGGTTGGTTTAGCAATAGACAATGCATAACTTGCTACATTTGATGATTTGGACATGGGAAGCTTTTAGGGATCTAAATTCAAAGAAATAGGATAAATTCACCATATTTTGATAACAATGTTCCTCACCTAAGCATTGGGAACCCTGGAAAAAAAGAGAGAAAGAGCTACAGCATTTGTTTGGTTCTGAAACAGTATGTTCGTTTAAATGCATCATCTCCATTCTTCCTCAGGCAGAAGTATTAATTATATTGTATGTTATTTCCCATTCTCAGATGTAGAACCTGGTAAGGAACCACTGGGATGGAGCACGAGACTTAAGATTGCTGTTGGTGCTGCTCGTGGCCTTGAGTATCTCCACTGCAAAGCAAGTCCACCTGTTATTTATCGTGATTTAAAATCTTCAAATATACTGCTGGACAATGACTTCAATGCAAAGCTCTCAGATTTTGGACTTGCTAAACTGGGACCTGTTGGTGACAAAACTCATGTTTCAACGCGAGTGATGGGGACCTATGGATACTGCGCCCCGGAGTATGCATTGAGTGGCAAACTGACCTTAAAATCTGATATCTATAGCTTTGGTGTGGTTCTTTTGGAGCTGATTACAGGACGCAGGGCAATTGACAATACTAAAAAGCCGGGAGAGCAAAACTTGGTTGCGTGGGTGAGTTATTCATGAAAATTCTGTTGCATTTAGCCAAGGCTCCCAAAGAATCTGGATTCTTGAAATACTGTATCTATTTTAATTAGCAGCAGCCTTCTCTCTTTAGTCCGTTCTTACCTGGCTGTTGTTACTTAAGTGAAACTTCAGAAAATTATATAGACTCCATTACCTTGTTCTCGCCGTTTTGTTTCTTAAACTTCCTTTATCCAGATTTTGATGATTACAATAGATATGAATTTTCAGCTTTACCATTTTTTTTTTGTTATGATTTATTTTTCAGCTCTATGGCTGCTGCTTTATGATTAGAAATTTTTGCATGAAATAGGATGCACTTATAATCTGAAACATTTGGGACGGGTATTTTCCCAGTTCTGGGTTGTGATTCTGATTTCTCTCATCTTGTCTTGTGCTTTATTCATTGCAGTCTTGTCCTTTCTTGAGAGACAGAAGAAAGTTTGTTCAGATGGCTGACCCCCTGCTGCAAGGACGCTTTTCTGCCCGTTCTTTGCAGCATACTGTTGTCATTACTGCAATGTGTCTTCAAGAACAACCAAATATCCGTCCCCCCCATAGGTGATGTTGTTGAAGCACTTGAATACTTAGCCTCCCAAGCTGAGAGCTCGGACGCTCTTAAGGGTGGGTCCCACTCTCCCCACGGTGACCTTCTCTCTTGAGACCTAGATTCGATGTACTTTCTTCATCTGTTCGAAGGTGGTTTGCCACAAGATGCTGAAGCATGCTGATTCGTGTGAGGTGCCAAAAACCATCACGAAGATGGTGGAAATCCAATTCAACTCTTGCTACTTGAAGATTACATTCAGCTTCACGGCTTCCGAATAAGCATGAGGTAAACATACCCCCCCCCCCCCCCCCCCCCGCATTCGTTTTTCCTGTACAGCTTGCTTCGAAATTTACAGGAAAAAAAACTAGAAGAGATGTGTGGTCCATTTAAAAAAAAATCACCTATTGTTATTGTGCCCCTAATTTATAACATAGCCCACATAATTATCTAATGGAAAATGATACGGTTAATGTTACAACACAAACTATTCTACAAATATTTTATAAATTATTCTCAGTATATTAATTAACAAATTATTTCAATATAATTTTCAGTCGGTCCTATACAATATGCTGAGGTGGAGTATGTTTATAAAATATTTATAAAATAATTTGTTGTATCTATAGTAGTATTATTCAAATGATATGTATCTTGTAACCATCTTTTTGTCAGTATAACTATTATCGGTAATATTTTAATGATACAAGATAATAATATTGTTGGTAGTATTGTCATCTTGTCTATGCTTCGAAATTTACGGGGAGAAAACTTCAAGAAATGCGTGGTCCATATTAAATCACGGATCCCACGCATAACTGCTGCAATTATGGACAGTGACGACGATGACTCACAAAATCAATTAAAGCGTGATGCTGATTCATTTTGCTTTGACTTTTTAAATATAGAACAAGCTTACGATTTGTGCAAGCAAAAATCAATTCAAACATGATGCTGACTCATTATGCTCTCACTTTTTAAATATAGAACAAGCTTACGATTTGCTCAAGGCATGGACTACTTTCTATTAAAATAGTTTTAATTTTTTTTTTGAACTATGTTCTAATAAATGTCCAAAATTTTAGAGATATTTTTGTTAATCCTATGAGTTATATATCTACATTTCTCAAAAATTGAAGAAATTAAGCTCGTACGTATTAAAACATTTTTCTTTAAAAAAAAAGTGAAGAATTTATATTGGTTATTTTTGTAGAATTGCATCTTATACATATAAAGTGGTGGTGTTAAGTTACATTGTAATGACAAATTAGTTTTACGAAAATAAATGAATTAAGAAAAGTGGAGTATTTATATTTTTTATCCATTATAGATATAACATGTTCATATGATTATATTGACAAGTAATATTAATTATATGTATTTTTTTGTAGTGAATATAATTATATGTATTAATATAATTAATTATAAGTAGAATAGAAAAAAAATATGCACTTGTATGAATTTAAAAATGTGAATAATTAAATAGTTTTTTATTTAATTTATACTATTAAAGTTGTGAAGTTATATATTAATAAAGTTGAATTTTGTTAGAATTAATTTTGAGTTTTACTACCTAATAAAAAGATAAAAAGAAAAGAAATGATTAATATGATAGTGAGAAAAATAAATATAATGAAAAATTCATTAATACAAGTTGAATGAATAATAATTTTTATTAACTTAATTTGAGTTAAGTGTAGTTCGCTTTTTGTCTTTTACTTATATACTGTAGGTAGTGCAATAATCTCCTCTAAAATCCAATATTGACCAACTTACTTAAAGTCAAGTGTAGAAGCCAGCTAGCGTTCACAAATTTATGGCATTATAATTAATGTGAAGAGGAAAAGGTTGGTGGAGAAGAAGTTATATAATTTATTGATAGAAATTATATAAGAGTTTTATTTATTAAATATATCTCCAACAAGATTATTATTAATTTTACGTAGTAATTGATAATAAAAAAATCAAGGAAAATATTGGTAATATATATACATTTTTTTAAAGAGAACTGGAGATATGATAGGAAAACCATGATTCATTACAACTTCATCTACCGGTGGACCTATATTATAAACTTATTTAATTTGTGTCAATATAACTATGGATTTAATTTTTAAATTTAAAATTGACAAGAATTTATTTAATTTTTGTCAATATAATTATGGATTTATTTAAGTGAATTTATTTTTTTTCAAAATTAAAATTAATTATGTAATTTTTATTTTTTAAAATATTTGAAATTAGATTTTAGAAAATTAATATTAATAACTTGGGACGGATGGAGTATTTTATTTATGTAAACATTGGCATCCATTCCTTAACCAATATTACCTCCGCTACTTGGTGATACTTATTGTAATGTGGAGTACTCGCATTCTATAAGCTCCCTTCTTTTTCTTAGTTTGAACATTTTATAAGCTCCTTTTTTTTAGCTATATAGAATCCGCATTAATATTTCCAAAAGTTTCCGTTATTAATTATTTGACGTTTTAGAGGTGGACACAAGAATTAAGATAAAGATTAGAATATATTAAATATAGTACTTAATTGTCTATAATACACTTAAATCTTTTATTGGAATAAGGAGAGTTTTGTTGGGATAAAGAGAGAAAAATAGTTTAAACTATCAATAAATAGGCAGAGTAATGAGGGGTAATTTTAGAAAAATTATCATTAATTCTCTTAAATTTAAACAAATGTCAAATAATTAGGGACAAATAAAAAACTCCAAATAATTAGGGATACATATTGTAACGTGGTGTACTCGCATTCTATAAGCTCCCTTCTTTTTCTTAGTTTGAACATTTTATAAGCTCCTTTTTTTTAGCAATATAGAATCCGCATTAATATTTCCAAAAGTTTACGTTATTAATTATTTGACAATTTAGAGGTGGACACAAAAATTAAGATAATGATTAGAATGCATTAAATATACTACTCAATTGTCTATAATACCCTTAAATCTTTTATTGGAATAAGGAGAGAGAAATAGTTTAAAGTATCAATAAATAGGCAGAGTAATGAGGGGTAATTTTAGAAAAATTATCATTAATTTTTCTAGATTTAAACAAACGTCAAATAATTAGGGAAAAATAAAAAATTCTAAAAAATTAAATAATTAGGGAGGGAGGGAGGGAGGGAGGGAGGGAGTATGTTTTAGTATACATTAATAATATTATCATTATAAAATGAAGTTTTCACACATGAATGGAATTGGAATCCTAGCAATATACGGATGTCCCTTAATTTTGTGAGAATCCGACATAAAAGCTTTTCACACGAGACCAAGTCACAAAATTGAATTGAATGGGGCCCTTATATATGTCGTGCGTGTTGACCTGGACAGTGGGTCCGCAAGTCCAAATGCTGAAGAAAAGGCCAAATAATAGTAATTCATGTTGTTGGCTCCCAACCCAACATATGGTTATTGTTACTTCTCATTTAAGTAGTAATAAATTAATTTAAGCATGTATAACGTGGTGAACTCAATGCTGGGAACCTGCCGTTTTAACTTTTAGGAGAAAAGCGGCCTTTCATTCCTTGTTTCGTCCTGCCACCCCCCGAAGCACCCCCGGCTCAGGGGACCAGAAAACGTATTTCGTTTTCCCCCCACTTCGGCAGCCCTTGCCGTCTTTCTTAGTTTTGGACGAGATCTAGACCCATTAATTAGTTATATCCACACATTAATTTACGTGTTTTGACTCAATAAAATTACCATTAATACAAATCTAAGTCTTTTTTGTCCATCTAAGAAGAGGACGAGGAGATGAGAATTTTATAAAATTATGACAAATTTTCTTTGTGTTAACGACAAGATCTTCTGTCACGTCTCAATCACGTAAGACGTTCTGATCCTGCACACTAAACACAGTCAACACCACAAGCTTGACAGCTTCGACCGTCGGAGGATAGCTCAGGCGTAAGAGTTAGTACATGCGGTCACAAGGGTTAACAATAGAGAATAAAATATCTAGTGTATTGAGAGAGAGAAAGTTATCAGTTACCTTTTACTTGAAGACTCCCTTGCTATGATATACTCTCTAGCCCGGTTTACCGTGCCACCCACTACTGTCTGACACAGCCCCCTGATCCTGATGGTGAGCAATATCCCCATGCCAACACTCCTTCTACTGTTTCTGAGACTGAATTGTGAAAGATTAAGGCTCGTTATCATATCCCCGATACTCACTTGATAAGAGCCCCCAAATCTGATGACAATATGTATCAACGTCCAGATGGGTGGACAACAGTTCCGGTGACCTAGCTTGAAAAAGGGGTTCGATTCCCTCTTCACATTTTCTTGGTTACCCTCTTAGGGTTTATCGGTGTTGGGTTCGCCCAACTGGTCCCAAACTCATACATTCACATTTTAGCGTTTATCGCTTTTTGCCATGAATTACGCTTTTTGCCATGAATTAGGCGTCGAACCCAGTTTAGGAAAAAAGGGTTTAAAGTTCTAGGTAAGCAAGCACCAAAGGCAGGTGAAAGATTTGAGAGGCGGTCTTTAATAAACACTCCTTTGATCAACAGGGGGTGGCACGAGAAATGGTTTTTCGTCAAAGGACCAGAAATTGCCTCCTTACCGAACTGGGCTACTGACTAAAAAATCTCTGTAGATTTTGGTGACATCTCTGATGAAAGAATGAACGAGATGATAGAGCTTTTTGGGAATTTCCCACTAGAAGAATGGAAACATGGACTTCTTTCTAAACAGGCGTGGCTATATGATCATAAACGTAAGTATAAACTCTGATTTTGCCTAATTGCTTAAATTTTTTGATAATATTAACTCTAATTTGTTGTCATATAACTCTTACAGTATCTTTGATCAAACCGAATTCTTCGAAAGTGAAAGATTTTGAAGATTTTTTGGCTGGAAAGACTACGGAAGCAACTGAAGAGCTCCCAACAGAAGAATTTCCCCAAACTGGTCCTCCCCCTACTAAAATACCAATTACCAACCCTTCAATCAACGATCCACAAATCGACGAGCCTATTCCACCTGAAGAATCCCTCAAGCCTCGACGAAAAAAAGATCTGCTAAGAGATCTAAATCCATCCGCCCAGAAATAAACCCTAAAAGTGACAAAATAAACCTAGAAGCAAGTCCAGAAGCAAACCCTTCATGCGCACCCACTCCTACACCCCCCGCACCTGCTCCAACCAGGGGAAGTCTGTTCGACATACCTATAGACGAACGGGCAAAAGTCTTTCGTGTCAAGAAATTGAGGACTAAGATCACTCCCTTGTCTGCTGATGATCTTCGAGTCCCTTCCTCCTTAGCTGACATTCCTCCAACCTTCCCCATTGAAATCCAAGTCTCAGATGACAATGAGCCAAACGAGCCTATCCCCACACTCTCTCGCAAAAGGAAGCAACCATTAGATAGTCACCCAAGCTCATCTTCTGTTCCTTCACCGGTTCATGACCCTATTCCTGCTAGATCACCTTCCCCCAAAAATATATACATGGATCCATCCCCATCTCATGATCGACCCATGCCCTCCCCCCCAAGGCCATCGTCGTACGAGTTTCAAAATGATGATATGGCATCTCCAACCATGTGGCCTCGATTTAACACCAACTTCCTCTTTCAACTGTTTGATGCTTTTGTCTGGGAAACCGACGATCACCGATTCGGTAACAGTTCGAACGGGGATCTGCTTAAGGAAGACATGAGTTATCTGGCAAAGGTAATTGGTTCTCTCTTTAATTTTTATAATTATCTTTATACTTAGATATTTGAGACTGATCAAACAATGCTGAACATGTGTAGGCAAATGCTGTATTCGAACGTCTACGTCCAAGGTCTATTGAAGCTGAAGCCGAAGAGGTGGCTATAAGACAAGAGAATGCCACCCTGAAATCGATGTTGGTCCGAGAGAGAAGCCAATATGGAGCTGTTCTCCATACTAATGAGGGTCTTCGAAAGGAGTTGGCCCGGACCAAGGAAGAGGTGAAAGCGTCTAATGAAGAACTGAAGCTAACCAAGGTCAACCACCAAGAGATTGTCAAGATGAATGTTGACCTGGTTCAAAGGAATGAAATAAGAATAGGGAAAATTAAGGAGCTGAAAGCCAACAATAAGAGCTTGGCTAAATTGGTCGAACAACTGGAATTGAAAGAAACTGGTCATCTGAATAGGCGCCAGAAGCTTGAGGAAGAAATCCGAAAACTTCGAGCTCTTCGGGATCTTGGACCTCCTTTAACCAATGATCTTCGCAAGCAAATCTGTGAAGAGTATCGGAAATCAGATGAGATCAATGGAGAAATCATGAAGATATACTCTAAAGGCTATGAGCTCTGTCGAAGTCGCGGTAAGGAAAAGCTAATATTAGCCAAGGTAGATCCGGCTCTGCTCGGCTCTTCAGAGGGCGAGGATAATGCCTGAAGTGAATACTCCTGTTTTCTCTAGAATTGTTTAAGAATTTTTGTAAAAATTTCTATCTTTATGTAATCGTTTAACATTATGAATAGTTAATTATGAATGAAATTCCAACTTTCTTTTCTGAAGGACTTCTATTCACTTCGTTTCTTGTTAATAATTCAGTATCAATTAACATAAAATTGAATAAGTGTATTTTGAACTTAACTTAAACTGTGAATCAGATAAGGCATATAACAGTTAAGTTGAAGAATAATACTGAATCATAATGAACTGAACTGAATGAACCAAACTCAACACTTGAACAAAATAAAATAATTCATACTTATCGTTTCCGAAGTGTGAGATAGATTAGGCATAAGGTGAATTCGGCTGATCCTCCTTGCACCATCAAGATCTTGTTTACCACTCGGGGTAAAACAAGTATATAAGGATATTTGTTTACCACTCGGGGTAGAACAAAAATATAAGGACATTTGTCAACCATGCGGGGTATAACAAAGATATAAGGACATTGGAATTTGTTTACCACACGGGGAGAAACAAATTCATAAGGACACACTTGACAATAAGGCTACCATCGAATTCTCAGCGAGTCCGACCGAACCTCCTTACTTCGGTGCATATTGTTTACCACTCGGGGTAAAATAATATTAAAAGGACTATGAAATTTGTCTACCACACAGGGTATAACAAACCCATGAGGATACTCCTGCCGAAAAGGCTACCATCGAATGGTCAACGAGTCTACCCCGTCCTCCTTACACCGATGAAGTTTGCCTACCACGAAGGGCCTGAAAAATTTATAAGGACCACCTGCCAAAAAGGCTACCATCGAATGGTCAGTGAGTCCCCCCGTCCTCCTTACACCATTATGAAATTAGGACCAATAGGAAGAAGATTAATTGTGAAAAAATGAATCTTTTATTGATGACGATCCAATATATACAGACTTCTGGGATACTAACTCGATCTCTACTGAAAATACTTCCGAAGTCTACTAGCATGCCAAGTGTTCTTGATCTCGGATCCGTCTAATGCCTTTAACCGATAAGTTCCTGGCTTCGGTACTTCAATTACTTCATAAGGTCCTTCCCAGTTCGGCATAAGATTTCCCAAGTTCTGAGGCGTAGATGCTTCGACTTCCCTGAGGACGAAATCTTTCACTTCAAATCTCCGAAGCTTTACCCCTTTATTGTAATGCTTGGCTACTCTCCGTTGATAAGCTGCCAATTTGATCAAAGCCACCTCTTTGACTTCTTCCAACAGATCCAAGTTGGCCTTCAGCCCTTCCTCATTGTAGATCTCTTTGAACTGACTGACCTGAAGACTGGTGGATCCAATCTCAACAGGGACTAAGGCATCAGTACCATAAGCCAATCTGAAAGGTGAATCCCCCGTAGTAGTCCTCGACGTAGTCCGATAAGCCCATAACACGCTGAGAAGCTCTTCATGCCATCTCCCCTTAGCTTCGTCCAGTCTGCGCTTGATCCCATTCAGCAGCGTTCTGTTGGTTACCTCGACCTGCCCGTTTGACTGTGGATGAGCCACTGAAGTCTTCTTGTGTTAAACCCCCAGCTCATTCAGAAATCCTTCATACTTCGATCCCACAAACTGGCGTCCGTTGTACGATATCACCACCATAGGAATTTTGAAACGAAACACTACCGACTCCTTCATAAACTTCAAGCATTCTTGATCCGTTATGAACCTAAGTGGCTTCGCTTCTACCCATTTGGTCATATAATCGATGGCGACTATAACAAAACTAACCTAATCCTTAGCTTTTGGTAATGGACCCAGTATATCTACCCTCCAAACAGCAAAGGGTATAGGAGATAAAA
This sequence comes from Panax japonicus, assembly GCA_020205505.1. Lineage (NCBI taxonomy): Eukaryota > Viridiplantae > Streptophyta > Magnoliopsida > Apiales > Araliaceae > Panax > Panax japonicus. The sequence goes on along the minus strand of CM035110.1, from coordinate 3,202,159 downwards.
TTGAGTATAGCTCTTCTGGTGGCTAATGTGGGATCGGACTGTTGAGCTGACACTTCTCACACTTCTTCACATACTCCGTAGCTTCCTTGAAGATTGTAGGCCAGTAGAACCCCTGATGAAGCACTTTGTAAGTTAATGACTTAGCAGCCATATGGTCGCCATAAATACCCTCGTGAACCTCCCGAAGAGCAAAGTCAGCTTCGGACGGGACCAAACACTTTAACAATGGTGACGAAAATGCCCTTCGATAAAGATCCCTATCAATAAGAACGAAATTGGCACTCTTGTACTTGATCTTCTTTGCCAGCATCTGATCCAACAGTTAGAACGTTCAATGTACATCACCGTTTCATGCTGGATTCTCGGCTGCTGTAGAACCTCCAAATAGACTGATCCATTAAAAATGTTAGCATCCGTAGTGGCCAGCTTCGACAATGCATCAGCAATAGAATTGTCGTTACGCTCTATACCCTGAAACTCATAGGAGACGAAATACTGAAGTCGGTCTTTCAACTCTGCCAAATACTTGATCATTCTCGCTCCACGAGCTTCATAATCTCCTGATACTTGTTTGACGACCAGCTGAGAGTCACTGTAAATGATCAACTTCTGAACCTCCAAAGTCTTCGCTAAGCGGACCCCTGTCAGTACTGCTTCGTATCCAGCCTCGTTATTCGTTGCTCTGAACCCAAATCTGATGGACTGCTTCACCTTGAATCCCTCCGGACTTGTCAAAATAATCCCCGCACCACTGACATCCAAAGTAGAAGACCCATCTGCATACAGAGTCCATGAGTTCTGACTGTGCTGAAGAATTGCAACTGCTCGATCAGACGTTTCAGCTTCTGGCAACTCAGCATCTGCTTCGAAGAACGAACACTCCACCATGAAATCATCCAAGGCTTGACCTTTGATAGCAGTTCGGAGATGATATTCAATGAAAAATTGAGACAACTCCATTGTCCACGTTGCTAATCTCCCCAAAACATCTGGTTTGCTCATCACCTTCTTCAACGGCTGATCCGTGTAAACGACCTGGAGCCGACCTTGAAAATATTGTCTAAGCTTTCGACTAGCAATTATCAAAGCAAAGACAAATTTTTCAATGTTCGGGTACCTGGTTTCAGCATCTCTCAGGACATGAATAACATAATAAACCGGATGCTGCTTCCCTCCTACTTCCCGAACTAAAACAGCTTCCACTGCCAAAGAACTCTGCCAGATATAAGTACAAGGTCTCAGCAGGAGCAGGTTTCACCAATAAAGGAGCCGAAGATAAATATGTTTTTATGCCTTGGAAGGCGTTTTCACACTCCGAAGTCCACTGGAACGTCTTCGCATTCTTCGGTCCCTTCAACGTATCAAAGAACGACAAGTATCTCTCTGCCGACTTGGACATGAATCTCCTCAAAACTGCAATCCTCCCGGTTAGACACTGAACATCTTTGAATGACTGAGGAGTCTTCATATTTAGTATGGCCTGGATCTTCTCTGGATTGGCTTCGATACCCCTTTGACTGACCAGATAGCCCAGGAACTTCCCTGCACCGAGCCCGAAGGTGCACTTCGTAGGATTGAGCCTCAACTTGTGATGACAGATAGTCTGAAAGCATTTCTCTAGATCATCCAGGTGCTTATGAATAATCATGCTCTTCACTATCATGTCATCCGCATATACTTCCATGTTCATTCCTAACTGCTTTTGGAAGATGAAGTTCATCATTCTCTGATAAGTGGCTCTAGCATTAATCAAGCCGAAGGTCATCTTCTTATAGGCATACACCGAACGGTGTGTGATGAATGATGTCTTCGGGATATCTTCTTTGCACATAGAGATTTGATGATGACCTGAAAAAACATCCACAAAGCTTAGTAATGCATACCCCGAAGTTGCATCAATAAGTTGATCAATGTGGGACAAATGATAGAAGTCCTTCTCGCATGCTTTATTCAGGTCCATGTAGTCGATGCAAACTCGCCACTTTCCATTCTGCTTCTGCACCAGTACTACATTTGCCATCCACTCTAGATAATCGATCTCAAAGATGAAGTCAGCAACTATCAGCTTGACAATCTCTTCATCAATAATTCTCTGTCGCCCAGGTGCAAAGATCCGCCTTTTCTGCCGTACTGGCTTCTTTGATGGATCCACATCTAATCGGTGCTCGGTAATCTTTCGGCTGATTCCAGGCATGTCTTGTGGCTCCCATGCAAAGATATCCCCATAGCAGCGAAGAAGTTCCATAAGGTTTGTTCGGAGAGGTTCCGGCAAACCCAAACCTATCTTCACTGTTTTTTCTTTCTTCCCCAGAACTAGCCCGATCTCCTCCGTCTCTCCTACAGAAATAACTAATGGCTCCGAACTGCTTTCAGTGAAGGGTTCGATCTCAATCGCCATGGTTTGCTTCTGCTTGCTGACGCCTACTCCCGAGGCAATCACAGTATTCCTATAGCATCGTCTGGCCAGATCCAAGTCCCCTGCTACCTCTCCAACTCCATGTTCCGTTGGGAACTTAATCTTGAAGTGAGGGATGGAGGTCTGCTCGGAGAGAAGTCAAGGTAGGTCTACCCAGTATGACGTTGTAGGCCGAATCTACATACACAACATAAAATTTACATGTTATTTCTACCTGTTGTGGAGCAGTACCGAAGATGACTACTAGCTCAATAGTTCCTGCCACTTTGACTGGATCGTTGCTGAAGCCATATAAGGGAGCCTCCTGCCCCACCTCCATCTTTCGCCCATTAAAATGCATCATCTAATAAGCATGAGCGTACAGAATATCAACAGAAAATTCGTTGTCTATCATCATACGATTCATATCCACCGAACCTACTTGTGCTGTAATCACCAGTGCCCCTTCATGAGGTTCGATGGGTTCCGAAGGATAGTCCGCATCAGTGAAGGACATAATTGTCCTTAGAAATGGTCTGTCGGTCTTCGGGAGAACACCCGCCACGGACATGACTGAATCCAGATATCCCCTCCTCTTCTTCCCTACCAATTTCCTTGTCGTCCCACCGGTTATTACATCAACGACGTGCCTTGGTGGCTGATTTGGAACAGGCTGCACGGGCGAAACCATTTGAACTGTCTGAACAGTACGGTCAACATTCTGTTGCTCTTGCTGATGGTTCCTCCCGGCCACATACTGAACTAACAAACTACTTTGAACCTTTCTTTCTTCGAAGTCCTTCAGATTACAACATTCATTAGTGTCGTGACCTGTAGTTTGATGATAACCACAAAATTTTTTAGCGTTACCCTGTCTTGGCTTAAAATTATCACGAGGTGGTTCATAGAACAGTTGGTTCCTGATCTGATCCAAAATCACCGACCTATCCGTGTTCAGTTTGATGTAAACCCCATTCACCTTCTGGGCAGGAGCAGGTGGGCGATTATTTTCCTGTCGCCATGTGTTGTTTTACTTCTTCGAGCTTCCCTCTGGCTGATCATTATACCCTCCCACCTTCTTCTGATCGCCTTCGGCCTTAGAAGTGTCTCCCTCCTTCATCCCGTCCGAAGAAGGACGTTTCAGGCTATTCATGGCCTCCTCTACCACAATGTAGCCCTCTGCTTTATTGAAAGCTTCGGCCAAGCTTTTCGGATAATAAAACATCAGCTTCTTCACCAACTTCTCCGACTTCACCAGGTCTAACCCATTCTGAAACAACGCTACAGCCTGAAGATCATTAAGGTCGGACACTTAGCCAATGACTTCCCTGAATTGCTTCACATACAAACCCAAAGATTCATTAGAGAACTGTTGGACCTATGCTAAAGAACCAGTAGGCTTTCCCCTCCTTCAGTTGCTCCCAAAACAAGCATGGATAGCTCGGACCACGACGAGATTGAATCAGCTGGAAAAGTCCCCATCCACTGCCTTGCATCCTTCCTCAACCTTGTAACAAACGTATGACACTTGGTAGCATCGGTGAAATCATAGTAATCCATCAGCCGGTCGAACGCCTGGCTATGGTCATAAGGGTCCTCAGACCCATCGAAACTCTCCGTATGAGGTAAATTCTTTGTGGTGTCTGCCTTCTCCTTAAGAATATCCGGGACTCCTTTTTCCCCGGAGTGTCTTTCACCTGCTGAACTTCGGCCAACTGCTTCCGAAGCTCCTTCAACTCCTTCACCAAGAAATCTACTCCTTCTGGCTGTAAAGAAACTTCCTTATTTGGAGACATTTTCTTCTTCTGGGTGGATCGACCTCCTCTATCCGACCCCACTGCCTTTGTTGGACTTCTGGATCTACTCCGGCGTGCAACTTTATCCTCGTGGTGAGAATATTCACATTGATGCTCTCTCCTTCTACTCACAGGTGCATATTCTCTCGACCGACTCCTTTGTCTACCACTATCTCGACCTTGAGAACCAATGACAATAAGTGTTTTCTTAGATTTCTCAGGAGTTCTGCTCCTTGATCTCCTTCTCTCCTGATGTTGATCCCGAGATACATGTACAGAATGCTCCAGCTCTTTCCCCTCCCGATGTTGTACATCCTTATGCCTACTACGCCTTCCGGACTGAACATAAGTGGACGCCTCGTCCTTCAGATCGGCCATCCAAAGCATCTGCACAGCTATATCCTCCCTCTGCTTTAGAAGAACCTCTAAAGCTTTATCTGCTTCTTCAGCCATCTTCGCCAACTTGGCAGCTTTATCATCTCGACCACTTTGGTGATGAGTTCTAGGTGGTGAACCCTCCACCTACTTTCAATCTTGGTCACAGCCTTTATCATCATCAGACACCAACCTCCGTTTTGCTCCACCATGAGCTCTCGAACAAGAACCCTTGGAAACACGCTTGGAAGCAGTGCTCTCACTCTCATGAGCACTCTTTGAAGGACCTAGACGATCCTTAACAAAAATATATTGGACAGATGAGCTCACAGCCTTCGGCTGTCCTTCCGGTGTATCTGCTCTACTCCTCACCATCTCTTCCGACGTAGAACAAATAAAGGTTTGTGATTGAAAACTCAATGACACTAGAACACAGCCCTCCTTCTAGCGCCAATGTTAACGCCAAGATCTTCTGCCATGTCCCAATCACGTAAGACGTCCTGATCCTGCACACTAAACACAATCAACACCATAAGCTTGATGGCTTCGACCGTCGGGGGATAGCTCAGGCGTGAGAGTCAGTATAGGCGGTCACAAGGGTTAACAATGGAGGATAAAATATCTAGTGTATTGAGAGAGAGAAAGTTATCAGTTACCTTTTACTTGAAAACTCCCTTGTTGTTGTAAGACCCCAAATAATTAATAAATAAAATTTAATTTCCTTTAATTATTATTTTGAATAGTAAGGGTTGATTTGATTAATTTGGATAGTTATGGGTAAAATACGCAAATATTTCAAAATAAGCAAGTGGTTATAAAATATTCATTGTTGTCGAGGAATATTCGTTTGGTCGTGGAATATTCGTACTGTCGGGGAATATTCGTACGACGGCGCAGCCATGTGTGGGCCCCATAACGGAAAGCGATTGGAGGAAGAAAATGACAAATATAAGCTGTTTAAAAATAACGGCATAGTTGTTACCGTTTACACTGTTGGAATACCCGGTGGTTAAAATACAGTAATACGCGTTGTTGCACAGTAGCACACGGTATTGCACAGTATTTTGAATTATTGATCCTTACGTAAGAAGGCACTACTCAATAATTGCTACAGGAGTTACTGTTCATTACTTTATTGATTCAATAATTGTTGCGTTGATATTTATATTATTATTATTTTAATAATTGTCATTGCACAGTATTTTCCATTATCAGATCAATAATTCATATTATTTGAATAATATTATCAGATAACATTATTGGCAATGTCTAGAAAGTTCTGTCAAGGAGAGGTTTGGTCATCTAATTGCGCGCCAGTAAGGAGAAATCCTTATTGGAAAGCCCCCTCTATCCTGGGAACGGCCTGGTTGTCAGTACTGTGATTCTGTAATATTATTTTTAATAATTAATTATTGATTATTATGATAAAAAAAATATTTATTTTATGTGGATATAGATGGAGAAATTTTTTAATGTAACAATTGTTGAAAATTAATATTTTATCTTTTCCTGATAAAATAATTTATTTAAATATATTATTTTAATAATATATTAACGGTGATATTTTACAATGAATGTGGGATATATGAGAATATGAGAAGGAAGAGTATTTTTGTGGCATTAAATGTTTAACATATGTTTTGTGTGTCGGTGGACATAATTCTTGACCGAAAATTGATTATAGACTGTAAAATCACTCGTTTGTGGATTTCGAATAATTTCTGTTTGGAATTTGAAAAAACTTCCTTCTGCAAAGTTGTAGAGAACTGAATTTCCTATAAAAAGAAGCGAGATTCGAATTTTCTGACAAAAGGGCTATTTATCTTGAATTATTGAAGTTTCAGAGTTCCGAAATAATTGATTTTTAGAAGTTTTAATTATTTTATATAAGAAAAACGTTTTTGTGGTTGTTGGCACATGGGTGGCTGATGTTTTTGACCAAAGAAGGCATGCTAGAGTTTTCAAAACATGTGAGTAAGAATTTTGAATAAATAATAATATATTTTATTAATTTAGTCTCCTTTGGCGTTCTAACATTTTTCTAGAAATAGAGGGCTAAGTTAGAATTGAAAATCACACCAAAAACAAAGTTTTCTCTCTTTCTCTCTCTATATTATCGAGTGTATCCTTGTGAGTATACTTTGAGTGTTGCTATACGGTGCGAGTTTCTGTCAGCACTATACCGAAATTCAGTCAGAAGTACGGCTATTTTGAGGTAAGGGATGTTATTTTCTTCTCAAATGATATTTTTCTTCAATATCATTATGCCGGAATATTGGTGAACTTTTTTTTATCAAATTTGGAACTTTTTGTGCCGGAGTTACTATTCACGTATACGGTACTATTCACGTATACGGCACTATTCACAGAAAAATTATTTTTTTTCTTTTCGTCCAAAATATCTATTGTGGATACTAGCTTTGATTGTATCCATGTTTTGATCATTCTTGAATTTTACACCACTATGATTATTTTTGAGGTATTTTTGGACATGGATAAAACAAAGTACGAATCCTTAATCCTTAATCCTTGTCATTTTGTTTCACTAGATTCGCTTCTTTAAAAATATTTTTTTTAACATCTTCAGTCTTAAATGATGTTACTATTGAATATCTTTGGCCTGTAGTGCAAAGATGAATGATTTCTGATGAATATCTTTGGCCCGTAGTGCAAAGATGAACATGTGTTTAGATGAACATGACCAACAGATGAATATCCTTGGCCTGTAGTGCAAGGATGAATATATGATTCAAGATGTGTATTGATTGATGTTACAGGGATAAAAATATTGTTGATGGACTGTTAAATTCATAGACATTAGTAGATTTCATCCTCTACGTAACTCTTCTATGAATTAATATTTTCCGCTGCGAATATTGATTTAAAACTTGTTGTCTATTGTATTCTATTAGATTTTTTTTTCCCTGTTGAAGACTAACGATAATTTGTTGTATATTATCTTAGTCATAATATTCTTTACTGAGCTAGTTGAGCTCACCCTTTTCCTTTTTGTTCCATTTTTCTTCTCAGGAGACGAGAATATAGCGAGTACGAGTCGGGGTATGAATTGATGGTTCTTGAGAGAGTTGTTTAGTAGTCCTCACCATTTTTGTAAAATAATGTATCAATAATTATGATGAGGATTTATTTGTATGTGGATATTGTCTAGATGGCAATATCTGTATTTAAACTCACAGTTATATGTTGTAATAATAAAGTTGAAGTTAATTCTGTACCATGTATTTGACAACTCAGAATGGGTGATGTATACCTGTTTTGGGGGCGTCACAGTTATGATATACTCTCTAGCCCGGTTTACTGTGCCACCCACTACTGTCTGACACAGTCCCCTAATCCTGATGGTTTCTGCCGACTGCACACAGCCCACCCACTACCTGTGGTCACTGTTTTCTACCGCCGGCCGTCCCCGGATCCCATCCACATTAATGCATGACAGATATTTCAGTCAACCATCATGTTTTTTCATCATTACCAGTCAAAGGTGGAGATATTTAATATCTAAGAGGTCAGCCCATTGACTCGGCCCAATATTATAAAGACTTAACAAATGTAATATAAGGACCAAGCCCAATAACTTTAGGATCCAATAATGATGACTCAATGAACTAATCGAATAAGTAGGCATAATCCCTTCGGCCTAATATATGAAATATCAGGACCCAACACTTTGCAACCAGTGTGAAATTTTAGAGTACATAAAATGAATAAATTTGAGTAATTCGCAGTACTCGTAAAGCTAGTTCCAAAATATAATATTATTATTAATTTTTTAAAATTAACTTAAGGTGTTTTTAAATTTAAAATTGACATAATTTAATTTCTTAATTTTAATAAATAAAATGATAAAATTATTGATTTGTTTAAAAAAGTTTACGCTTTTTGAACTAGTCATGCATGCGTTTCGAAAATAGACTACTACTAGCATGCATGTATTTGAGGTTAGACAAACTATAGTAGTATAGACTTTAGTAATTAAATAACAAAAAGAAAAATTACTTTAGACTTTAATTGGCCGTGTTAGAGGGTTACTACTATTAGTATATTAATTAATAATTTAAATCTGATACATATATTCGCTGAATCTTATTAATGGGTACATGACTTTATTACCAAGTTGTTTTCTCATTTCTTTGGATTCTCTACTTCATTACTATTTCTCATTGATGTTGTTCACACTATCTATAACCCACAAAAATAAAAACAACCAATATTTTAATGTGTTTAATTTATCAGAAGAAAAAATAAAGTCCAAGAATAAGACTGATCAGTGATCACCCTTCAAACAGCTGACTTTCTCTTTCTCGTTCACTGTCTGGGCAGGGTACGTTATGTAACATATATATATATATGGGTATTCATCTATGGCAAACGTTTGCCATGGACACTATTCAGCAAACAAGTTGATTACCGTTGATCTGGACAATGGAAGGCTGAGATTGGGCAACATTTCTCCCTGCCGCTACAGCTTGTAGCGGCAGTCCCTTTTACTTTTTGTCCATTTACAAATTACATTACTGCCCCTAACTTATAATACATGCCTGCCGCTACAGGCTGTAGCGGCAGTGTGACTCCCATCCATATGGCTATGTAAAAATAATGATAATGTAAAAAGATAATGATATATAATATAAAAATAAAAGATAATGATAAGATAATGATACATAATATAAAAATAAAAGATAATGATAAGATAAGTCTGAATAAAAGATAAACTTATTTTTATAAATACATAATGTAAAAATAAGATAAGTTTGAATAAAAGATAAATTTATGTTTTTATAATAAAAGAATCTTTTATAATAAAATAAATTTATCTTTTATTATAAAAACATAAATTTATCTTTTATAATAAAATAAATTTATCTTTTATTATAAAAGATAAATTTATTTTATTATAACAGATAAAATAAAATTTATTTTATTTTTCCGTTGATCTGTTATAATAAAATAAATTTATCTTTTATAGTAAAATAAAATTAATTTTAACTTTTATTATAAAAGATAAATTTATTTTATTATAAAAGATAAATTTATCATTATCTTTTATTTTTATATTATATATCATTATCTTTTACATTATCATTATCTTTTTACATTATCATTATTTTTACATAGCCATATGGATGGGAGTCACACTGCCGCTACAGCCTGTAGCGGCAGGCATGTATTATAAGTTAGGGGCAGTAATGTAATTTGCAAATGGACAAAAAGTAAAAGGGACTGCCGCTACAGCTTGTAGCGGCAGGGAGAAATGTTGCCCAATCTCAGCCTTCCATTGTCCAGATCAACGGTAATCAACTTGTTTGCTGAATAGTGTCCATGGCAAACGTTTGCCATGGATGAATACCCTATATATATATATATATATATATGGGACCTCATCCGTAGCAAACGTTTGCTACGGACACTGTTCAGCAAACAAGCTCCCATCCGTTGATCTAGACATTTAATGGTTTAGATTGGTCAAAAATTCCACCTGCCGCTACAGCTTGTAGCGGCAGTCCCTTTTCCATTTTGACCTGCCGCTACAAGCTGTAGCGGCAGTCCCTTTTCCATTCTGCCTTAAGCCTTTTTACATTACTGCCCCTATCATTTTAATATATGCCTGCCGCTACAGCCTGTAGCGGCAGTCTGGGACTCAGCCATATGGCCATAATGTAAAGATAAGTTTGTATTTATGTATACATAATCTAAAAATAAAAGATAATGTAAAGATAAATAATGTAAAAATAAAAGATAATGATAAGATAAGTCTAAATAAAAGATAATTTTTTTTATAAATACATAATATAAAAATAAGATAAGTTTGAATAAAAAATAAATTTATCTTTTATAATAAGATAAATTTATCTTTTATAATAAAATAAATGCACAACACTATAAATTTATTTTATAATAAAAGATAAATTTATTTTATAATAAAAGATAAATTTATTTTATAATAAAAGATAAATTTATTTTATTATAAAAGATAAATTTATTTTATTATAAAAGATAAATTTATCTTATTATAAAAGATAAATTTATTTTTTATTCAAACTTATCTTATTTTTATATTATGTATTTATAAAAAAAATTATCTTTTATTTAGACTTATCTTATCATTATCTTTTATTTTTACATTATTTATCTTTACATTATCTTTTATTTTTACATTATGTATACATAAATACAAACTTATCTTTACATTATGGCCATATGGGTGAGACCCACACTGCCGCTACAGGCTGTAGCGGCAGGCATGTATTAAAATGATAGGGGCAGTAATGTAAAAAGGCTTAAGGCAGAATGGAAAAGGGACTGCCGCTACAGCTTGTAGCGGCAGGTCAAAATGGAAAAGGGACTGCCGCTACAAGCTGTAGCGGCAGGTGGAATTTTTGACCAATCTAAGCCATTAAATGTCTAGATCAACGGATGGGAGCTTGTTTGCTGAACAGTGTCCGTAGCAAACGTTTGCTACGGATGAGGTCCCTATATGTATATATATATATATATATATATCTATATATATATATATATAAACAATATATATCAAGCTACTTCTTGCATCTCTTTCTAAATTTCCTCTTGACCTTCTCCTCTCTTTCCCGGAACTTCAACACAGAGAGAGAAAAATTATATAAGAGGATCGATGTGCAATTACTTGCATGAGCTTAGATAGCTAGTTAGCTACAGCTTAATCAAATAATATATATACTCCGATCCAAACATACCTATTGGCTATTATTAATAGAAATGGGAAACTGTGTCCCCAAGCCTATAATTAGTTTCCCAAGCGCCAACAGGCTTAGGAACCCAGCAGGTATATATTCCTATATTACTTTGAATATATGCCTTGACTTAAATCTAATCATCATTTCTCGATCGAATACCCATACGATTTTTTGTTTATTTGTTTACATATGCTTTTTTTTTAAAAGTAATTCTTGGTTGGGTACGTGCAGGTCAAAGTGATAGAGAATCATCTAGGCGTGCGCAGAGCGGCAAAAATAATGGATACCGGGATAGTGTGCCGCCGACGGAGGAAAATAGAGCTGTTGTTGAAAAAGAAGTTTATCCGGCGGCCGGACAAATTATAAGGCCGAATTTGAAAATGTTCACTTTATCTGAGCTTAAAAACGCAACGAGGAACTTTAAACCAGATTCAATGCTGGGTGAGGGAGGTTTTGGAAGGGTTTTCAAAGGTTGGGTTGATGAAAAGACGCTTGCTCCCTCCAAGGTTTCCGTCGGAATTCCGGTCGCCGTCAAGAGATCCAACCCGGGTAGTGAGCAAGGACTTAAAGAATGGCAGGTAATATATATATATATATATATATATATATATTTCCATGGCCTGCAGTTTCTTCATGCATTGTTACTTAGCTTAACTCCATGAAATTCAGGTACAATTAATTGTTTTAAAAAAAACAAGTTCAAAATTTTAGGTTATGACTTAAATTAATGATCGATGATGTTACCATATGCATGGTTATATATATATATTGGAATTAATATATCAATGTGAGTAATTAGGAATGTTAAAGTAATTAAATAAAGCTGTAGAGCTAGGATATATATCATGAAGTTTGACTCTTTCAAAACATATATGGTGATGAGTTTCCTACCTTTTGTTAGTTTAATAAGAGAAGCAAATCTTAAAAGACATCTACTTAATTATCACTAGACAAATTAATTATAATCCCTTGGACAAGTTGCCATTGACCAAGTCATCCAATTAATTAAGATTTCTTAATTCTTGAGGGAAATATATATATATATATATATATATATATATATATATATATATATATATATATATATATATATATATATATATCCTGATCGATAATTAACAAATAATCATTAATTTTACTTAAATTATACTCCCTCTGTCCCATGATAAAAGTCCTTATTACTATTTTGGGTAATCCCATGTTAAATGTCCATTTTTCTTTAATAACCAAATTTTTACACATATTTTCCTATTATACCCGTAGCATTAAATATCTCATACTTTTTTTATTCTAATTCTCTCTCCATATTTAATGACATTATTATAGGCAATTTTATCATTTTATTCATCTTAATATGCGTAAAAAGTCCATCAGAATTTTTATCTGGGACGGAGGGAGTATATATATATATATTATGAATTTGATTTTAAAAAAATTGTGGATGGATCTATGCAGGCAGAGGTCACATTCTTGGGGAAGTTTAGTCACCCTAATCTTGTTAAGCTTTTGGGATATTGTTGGGAAGATAAGGAATTCCTCCTTGTGTATGAATACATGCAAAAGGGAAGCTTAGAAAGTCACCTCTTCAGAAGTAATTAAGCATATTTTTTGAATCAAATGAATATATATATATATATGAACAAAATTAATTTATTCTACAACTCCTAAAATTAATACTAACTAACTAATTCTTCGCCTTTCCGCAGAAGCTTCAGAACAACTTCCATGGGAGACACGGCTGAAAATCGCCATCGGAGCAGCTCGGGGCCTTACATTTCTGCACACAACGGAGAAGCAAGTAATTTATCGAGATTTCAAGACCTCCAATATATTACTAGACGTGGTAAAAAAAATTCTATAGCTAAATTATGATCAAAGTAATTAATGAATTAATGAATGTTGGATTAATTCACTATATATATAACCAGTTAATATATATTATTAAGTATTTTTTTGGTCAGGAGTTTAATGCAAAGCTATCAGATTTTGGACTGGCAAAATTAGGTCCAATTGACGGTGATTCTCATGTTTCAACCGGAATTGTGGGTACTTATGGTTATGCAGCTCCAGAATACATAGCTACTGGTATGTTACTTACTTTGTTTAATTTATAGATATTATATATGTATCTATATATTTTGAATTTAATAGTAATGTACATACCTATCCAACTCTAAACTAATTCTACAACTGTGTATTATGATTTTTATATTGTACTTAATTAAATATAATGCTTTATCATTTAAATAAGTACAGACAAATGAGTAATTAATGAATGTAACTCGTAATTTTCTTGTCACAAGATATATATATATATATATATATATATATATATATATATATATATATATATATATATAAGATATGAAATTAAGATATCTTTTAATTTTTGGTTGCTTGCATTGCTTGACTTAGTCGATAGGAGATCATATGCCTGATTGCCTATAGTTGACTATCCTGATTTCTTGTTAATTATGGTGTCAACTGTCAACCAAGTTGTATATGTTTAAAATATTTTTTAAAAATTTTTAATGATAATATATGCAAGTTAGTTTCTATCTTGGACCATTGAGTCATTCATAATGTTAAAGTTGAACTTTTCATAAACACCTCAATCATAGGAAACAACATTCTCTCAGTTTTGGGATACAAGTCTACAACGGATCCAGTATGAAGTTTATTTTTAAGTAAGTTAATTAATTAGTTAATAGAATACTAATACACATAGAGCCTCGTCTATGTGTTAGCATTCTATTGGTCAATTGACCAACTTACTCAAAAATGAACTTCATGCTAGCCACTTCCGTCTACAACTATTAAAAAAAATAATTGTATAACATTAAATATAATATCAATTGTTTGTATTATTCTTGTATTTAAAAAAAAGGTGTTATTTATTAGGCAAAATATAGTAAGAGAACCAAAGTTATATTTAATACTTAGAGTAATATTAAAAACTAAGCAACTAATGCTTACTTGAAATTCTCAAATAACAGTTATTAAAAGACAAAAATATTTTTTTAAAACGATTTTTATTAAGAGACGTAGAAAATATTACAATATAAAATTTAACATTAGTCGCTATCCGATTGATCATTAAATTTGTCGAATATATACATCATTTTCTTAATTTTTCGTACTTGAATTGGGCAGGTCATTTATACGTGAGGAGTGACGTGTATGGTTTTGGAGTAGTGTTGCTGGAAATACTAACAGGCCGCCGGGTACTTGACATGGACCGGCCCCATCGAGAGCATAATTTGGTGGAGTGGGCCAGGCCTTTTTTATCCGTTCAAAAGAAGGTAAACAAAATAATGGACCCAAACCTGGGCAACCAATATCCTCTTAAGGCTGCATTTGAAGCAGCAGTACTTGTACTAAAATGCCTGGAATCCGACCCGAAAAATCGACCGTCAACTCCACAAGTTCTGGAGACTTTAGAGCAAATCAATACCATCAAAATGAAGCCCAAAGGCTCCAAACCTAAGGTCTCGAGGAACAATGGAAATACTGTTAATGCGAAGCCCAGTTGGCAAAAGCGGTATCATCATAATCATGAACGTGGAAATTTGTTGTAAACTAAATATGTAACATGAACAATTTTTATTTGTTTTTTTTTGAAAATTATATTTTCACGTACATATTTGATATTTCTATGTGTTTCTCTCGCATAAAAATGGGACCCACTCCACTATCGTATTAAGGTGACTATGTAGAAATATCAAATATGCACGTGGAAATAATTCTCTCGTTTTTATCTTTTGGAGAAATTATATTTTCAAGTGCATATTTGATATTTTCATATATGTTTCTCTCATATGAATGTGAGACACATTCTATTCTATTATGTGTATGTTTTATTTGTGCATATAATGTCAAAATTAAGTTGTTTTGACAGATTTATTTTTAAAAAAATAGTTTTTTCCCTCCCAAATCAGAAATCAAAAGCAAATCTACCGAAACGACGTACTTTTGACAGGTTGTGTACAAAAAAAACACACACAGTTGTGTGTGACCATTCTATTCTTATGTGAGACACATTCTACTATGTATATGTTTTATTTGTGCACATTTGCCAAAATTACGTTGTTTTGACATATTTGTTTTTAAAAAAACACCTTATCTTCTCCCAAATCAGAAATCAAAAGCAAATCTACCAAAACTATATACTTTTGACAGACTCTGCACAAATAAAACACACACAGTTGTGTGTGACCATTATTCCCTTATATAATATCCTCTCTTTTTCAAATTATAAGATCAGCATTGCCTTTCTAAAGTCAATTTGAGACTTTTTAAATTTAAAATTGAAATAATTCAATTAAATTTTATAACTAATACTCCATCCGTCCCATATTAAATGTCTTAATTTCCTTTTTATAATGTCCCAAAATAAATGTCATATTTCTATATTAGTAACTATTTTTATTTTATTCTTTCTCGTAATCTTTTTACTCAACTTTTATTAGAAACTGAATAAATGTAAAAATGTTTACAATAGAAACTGGTGTATGAGTTATCACTTTCACAATAACATCTCTTTTTATTTAATATATTTATTGAGAATTTGAGTTAAAAAATATATATTCTAGAAAATTAACTAATTAAAAGGGTTATTTTGGAACGGATGAAATATCTTTTAGGGGGTCACACCAGTACAGGTACACTGAAAGTCTTTTAACTGCTCGTTTTTGACTTTAAATAGAGCAATCCAAACGTAAAAGTCAACTCTATATATAGTGCTATCTAGGCTAGTTTGGTGTTACAAAGTCAACTCTATATAGAGCTATATATGTACTCCTAAATTGTAATGAAGAAAAGCTTATTACAATTAGAAAGGATCAATAATAGAATTTTTAAATAGTAAAATGCCTTAAATAATAGAATTTTATTAAAATGACGTAGTTTTGATAAGAAGCGGTAATATTTTTGTAAATACGCGGTGGCATGGTATTTACAAAAATGTCACCGCGTCTTATCAAAACTACGTCGTTTTGATAAAGTTCTATTATTTAAGAGAGTTCTACTACTTAAGAGGTCTACTCTTGATCCTGTCTATTATTACAATATGTCAAAAGTTTAACAAGTCACACATTTTTCTCCTTTTAAATTTTCAATCGAAAGAAGCATGAATAAATAAATAAAACTTGAGTCGTAAAGTGTATAGCGATAAATTTGTGTCAAATTATAATTACGAAATATATATATCAAGACAGAAAATTGGATAGAATTATAAGAAAACTCTACTTATTACACATCTTTTCAAAAAGATTATTATTATACTCCATCCGTCCCTTAATATAAGACGTTTTATGAAAGTTTTTTTGTCCTTTAATATATGACGTTTTAGAATTTTATGTAGGTATTAATTACTTAGTTTCTAATATTACCCTAAGTATTAAATATAACTTTGGTTTTCTCGTTATTTTATGTCCAATAAATAATAATCTTTTTTTTAATACAAGGACAATATAGACATTTGATATTATATTTAATGTTATACAATTATTTTTTTAATACTTGTGCATATTTCTAAAAAATCTTATATTAAGGGACGGAGAAAGTAATGCTTATTCAGCTAACTGACAATCAAAAAAATAAATATAAATAGAAGTAAAAACACATGCACTATTCATGAAAGATGTATAAAGTATTAATATTGCCCTAAAAATATACATATATACATCTCGTAAAGCTGACATTTGGAGATTAAATTTCTTCTCAAGTTTCGTCAATGGCATTAACTAAATAACCAGCTACTAGTTGAGGAGAGCAGATCATCTATAACATATATATAAATTTATAAGTTTATATATATATATAAGTTTACAAATTATATGGACCATATGGTACACTGTTGACAATTTTTCTAATTCCTTTAAAAATCATAACACTACGCATGGTAGGAACTAAAGCAATTAGAATCATTTGTGAAGTTTCATACCACTATCCAGCTAAGAACCTTGACAGCAAAGAAGGTACCTTATAAGAAGAGATGTCGCTAGGCAAGGGCCTGGTTGGTGCACCCCAATCAAAATTTGAAATGAAAGTAAAACGGTGTCAATATGTAAAAGGGCAAGACTAGACTTAATAACAGTGATGTTTAAAGATAACATAGACCAATATCCTTAACGGGATTGGGGGAGGACCGGTACTTAATGTACCGGTCATTAGTACGGTGCAAAATTTGGGCCATTAGATTTTTTAAAATTAATCTCACGGTCACAATTTAACCCTCACTATGCCACTATCTCAGCTTTCCTTTTGTCTCTCCAGTTCCCTCTTTCCTCAACATCTCGCCATTTCATTTCCACCACCACCACCTCCACCTCACCACCGTCGCTCGTGCTTCTCTCCTTCGCCATCACCGCCTCCGCCACGGACCTTTTCATCGCCTACGCCGGTAAATTCCACCCCAATTTCCAGTCGCCCTAAACAAACCTCTAAACCTTCCATCGGCCAAACCTTCGATCCTCTCCCACTGGCCATCGATCCATTTTCTTTACATTAGTTCAGTTATTGTTTCTGTTCAGTCTTCACTAACCGCACCGCTGCCACCAACTACAGGCTCCATATTTTTCTTAGGTAATTTTTTTAATTAGTGGGCTCAGATGATATATTTTCTGAGTTTATTTTGAGATTTAGTCAATGGATTTCTCTACTAGTTTAGGGCGTTTAGGGCTTTTTATGGTGATTTGTTTGTTTTAGTTTTGATAATTTTTCTAATTGGTGGTGAGCTTGTTTTGTTTAGATGTGAATCATGTGATATTTCATAAGTTGTTGGAAATTATAGGATTTATTATATTATAGGTATTTTTAAGGGATTTGTGTTGTGAGTTTTTGATTACTTTAAATCTGTGATGAATACCCAATTAGAGGGTTTACAAGATATGAAGCCACGCTTTATAGCAAACCAATTTACAATGACTCTGTCTTTAATTGTATTGGCTTGATACTAAGTTAAAAGCTTCTCATTTATATAGTTTTTGGTTGTTATTACATTGTACCAGCAAAAATTGTTTTTCACTGTAATAATATTCATTAAAGTGGATACTAATTAGGAACTGCCTCGTATTTTTATACATATCTTTCTTATTAGAAATAAAAAGGAACTGTGTTGTGCTATACAGGGAATGACACATTTTAAAATGTAGTATATTGTTTTCTGATTTGTACTCTGGTTACTCTGGTTATTTAGTATTATAAATCACCTTGTAATGCTCCTGATGTTTTTTTCTGGAAAAGGTTTTCATATTGTCTTTTCATGTTTGAGAGTGATTCAAAACTGATTGCAAATCCTAAAATGGTGAAATTGCACTCTTTTGACACTAAGGTACTAAAATTCTTTGTTGGTGTTGTTACTTGTCAGTGAAAAATAAAGATCTATCTGTAATGGTAGCTAACTTGCTCGAGTTTTGTTTGTTTGTTTATGCAGATACACAAAGTTGACACTCTGATATCCTACAAGAATGATGAATGGGATGAGCAGTAGAGAAAAAAGCTATTGGCATTTTTTACCTTTTGTTGTTTATTTGTGGGCTTCTCATTAACATATGCTGAGTAGTAGATGTAGCGTGAATCATTGAGTCACATTTTGTAATTTGATAGCTACGAATGATGTTTTCTATGTGTGGATGAGAAAGAATATGGAATCAAAAATATACTACTGGCATTTTTACTTTTTGTTGAACTCATTTGTAAAGTGTTTATGAAAGTAAAACAATGTTTTGCATCTTAGTTCTGAGCCAATTTTTCTTTCTTTTGATTCAGCAACTCCCCGACCCACTCTCTTTCTGGTATGCATGGTATATATCCAAACACTTGAGATGCTCTTGAACCTCACTCATTTCTTTTTTTGATAATTTGTTTTGCAAATGTGATAATAATGGTTTTATATCGTCAATATAAAGTATATATGTGAGCTCAAAAAATCAGCAGTTTTAAAAATTTGGAAATTTATTTGACTGTGATTAATTCCAAAGAGCGAAACAATGTATTAGTCGTTGCCCTGCTTTTCATTCATAAACCTAAACTATTTCCTGAACACTTTGTTGTTGTCTATCTGAAACAACGTTTTTGCACCAAAAGCAAGAATAAGATAATATATAAAGTGAACATACTAAAACAAGAATGTAAATAGCATGTCTGCTCAACAGTATTTTGGAGTATGGTCTTCCTTAACTAAATCAAGATTGTATCCCTAATTTCTCCAAAAGTACTCCATACTACACAGATACTCCAAAAGTACTCCATAGCTACTCTCAAATTCAGGCTTCTTACCAATCACCCTCTTACTTAAATTAGACCAAGATTGGTCGACAGATGCACATTTACTTAGCCTAATTTGCTCCAATTCATCTGCTACCTCTGTCATCGAAGGCCTCATTTCACTATGAAATTCTAGGCACCTAAATGCCAGTTCTGCCACTTTTTGCAACGATGACAAGGTCGAATCGTCTAAAGTTTGCTGCACCATAAACGGATCAATTATCTCATCCAAACGCCCCTTTCCAATTCTATCGATAGCAAGTGAAGCTAAAAGAGTGCATGAGAATACAAAAGTAACATAACATATACATTTATAAGTAAACAAAAAAGAGTGAGAATACATTTATAAGTTCATAACATATACATAATGAAACAGAGCATGAACTAACTTTGACATCAGTTGGCTGGAAGTAGATGAACAGGTAATAACCAATCAAAATCCCAATGGTGATTCCCACTCCAAACCCGAAAACCCCCATTATAGTACTCACTATACCCATCTCTACTCTTCTTCCAGATCACTAGTATTCTTCACTACAATCCTCTCAAAAACTTAACAATTATATATTCCAGAACAAAGGAATTCTGTGTCGGTAACGCCTCTTGTGGGGGTGGATTGGTGAAGATCAAACAAGAAAAAATGATATAGAGACCAGAATAAAATGATGACATACCGAAAAATTCACTCGTAAGAAGGTTTGGAGGGCTTGTTTAGGGCGACTGGAAATTGGGGTGGAATTTACCGACGTGAGCGATGAAAAGGTCCTTGGCAGAGGCGGTGGTGGAGAAGGAGAGAGAACGAGCGACGGTGGTGAGGTGGTGGTGGAAATGAAATGGCGAGATGTCGAGGAAAGTGGGAACTGGAGAGACAAAAGGAATGCTGAGATAGTGAAATAACGAGGATTTAATCTTAACCTTCAGATCAGTTTTAAAATATCCAATGGCTCAAATTTTGCACCGTACTAATGACCGGTACATTAAGTACCGGTCCTCCCCCAATCCATCCTTAACAGTATATACTAGCAATTCCCAGGATGTACAGCTAGCTTAATTAGCCAGATGATATTAATAGTTCGCAAATCGTTGATGATTTTAACAAATCAATCACCATATTATATATTTTCCCTTGAACATCTTTTTTGAAAAGAAAACAAAAAGTTAAGTTACGGAAAATCAATTTCGATGCGGGTTTTTCCATCATTAAGAGCATAAACGAGGGAAGTAGCGGCATCGGTAACGAGGGCTTGGTAGGATTTAGGTTTGTATACTGAAACTCCGCGCACGCGTTCAACTTCAGGTGGGGTTTCACTCTTGGAATTTATATATATTGCCAGCCAAGAAAAATTCAGTCTACATTTATATCTAGTTTTGTCTCATAAATTAACTCCTTGTCCCCCATTCCAATCGCACGTATCTTTCACACACACTAGTCTCGCATCTATATAATTTTATTGTAGTTAATTTCGTATTTTTTATCTCCGGAAAAATATATGTAGTATCTATATATATTATTTTCGTTTTAAGTTATAAGGTTTGTAACATCTCGACTTTTATAAAATATAATTTTTTTTATAATTATTATTCTAAACAGTAAGGTGTTAAATTAATAAAATGATAAAGTTAATGGTGATATGTACAAATTATAAAAATATATCGGGGAATATTCGTTTTGTCAGAATATTAGGTGAAAGTACAACGACACCGAAATAATCAATCATTGATGCGCCCCATAATGAAATATTGTCGGATACAGAAAATAGCACTTTTAATAAAAATTGTCAACGGTACTATTACTGTTTAAATACTCCGTAATAAAAGTACAGTAGCACGCGGTATTTTACAATGATACATGACATTTCACAGTATCACACGGTATTCCACAGTATTTCATATTAATGATTAAATAATTGTTACATTACATCAGCACAATATTTTATATTCGTACATCAATAATTGTCATTCTACACAGTATTTTATATTATTAAATTAATAATTGACATAACACAGTAACTCATATTATTTGATATGATATTATTAAACCAGTTAATGTTATTAGTCTAAGAAGCTTTGTCGAGGAAGAGGGTTATTTGATTACGCATCGTGTATTCAGAAAACTCGCTCTTTTCTGAGAACGGTCTGATTGTTAATAATGTGAGTCTATAATATTAATTGGGATTAATTGTTAGAAGATTAAAATTGTATAAATAATTAATGTGTAAAATGTGTTCACATCTTGAGATAGAGTAATAGACTCTTTATTATATTATAGTATTTGATAAATCATCTTAATTTTAAATTTTAAATATTTTAAATTAACTTTTAAAAATAAATATAGCAATTATGAAGGTTAATATGATGATTATCATTTACACGAGAAAGTTTGGTGCCGACTTACTTTAACTATTTAATATTTATATCTTTACATAATTTGTATTTTAATTTTGGAGTGTTGATTTATTGATTAATTTAATATGTATGGGTTATGGATGATACGATATTAATTGTAAAATCATAAATTTTACGAATAAAATTTAATTTTTTTCGAAATATTTTTTTAATATTACGGTATGAATTTGAGATAATGTTATAGTTGTGGGTAGTATTTATAAATTTTGCAAAGTATGCAAGTTGTTGTACTATATTCGATTGGTCGGGGATTATTCGTTTTAGCAGAGAATATTCGTACAACGGCGCAATCATTGGTGGACCCCACAACGGAATTATTGTCGGAATGAGAAAACGACAAAAATATATTTATGAAAATAACGGCTGAAGTTTTACCGTTAAAACTGTTGAACTACCCGGTAGTAAAAGTACAGTAATACACGTAGTTGCATAGTAGTACACGGTATTGATTATTGATGCTTACGTGAGAAGTCACTCAGTTTTGTTCAACTATTGCTACAGTAGTTATTGTATAGTATCTCACGTTATTGTATTCAATTATTGTCGATTGTTATATATATATATGAGTTTTATTTTATTAGTATTATTAATGTAATAAAACAGAAAAAAAATTATATAAAACATAATACTTTTATAAAGTTATTCGTTTTATTAGGCTAATAGTAAAAACTTTTTATATAAAACAGAATACTTTTATAAAGTTATTTATTTTATTAGACAATAATTAGAATATATTATATTTTATTATGCATAGTATTTGCATAGTAAAATCTTTTTATTTAAAACCGAATACTTTTATAAAGTTATTCGTTTTATTAGATTATAAATATAATATATTATATTTTATTATAAACCAATCTGGACCGTCCGTCTAAAATTAAATCAATCTAGAACGTTCATGGATTGGTTACTATTTAGTCTATTCTTCTATAAATAGAAGTCCATTCCTTCATTATTTTTTACGAATTCACTAAAACTCTAGAGAGAGAAACTGTAGAGAGAATTTTTCTTCTATAATCTTAAGCGTATTTCTTTAGCGTTTAAGAAAGCTTTGAGCGTAGTGTAAGTTTCTTCATGTATATCCCCGCCCTACCGTCGGAGTACTCTTCTTTATAAGGTAAGGGGTATTATTTTTTTCATATTCATAAAGAGAACTTCTGTTATTCCTTTCTTTATTATTCTGTTGGAATAACCTGTATACGCGGTCTACCCTATACTTGGTGAAATTCTTCTGTTATTCTATTATTTATTATTCTGTTGGAATAACCTGTATACGCGGTCTACCATATACTTGGTGAAATTCTTCTGTTGTTCCATTATTTATTATTCTGCTGAAATAACCTGTATAAGCGGGCTATGTAAGACCCCAACTTATTATAAATAAAATTAAATTTTCTTATATTCATTATTCTAAATTAATAAGGGTTAATTTGATATAATGTTTTGGTTATGTGTGAAATGTGCAAATTTTGCCAAATAAGCAAGTGGATATAAAATATTCATTTCTGTCGGGGAATATTCGTTTGGTCGTGGAATATTCTTGTTGTTGGGAGAATATTTGTACGACGGCGCAGCCATTCGTGGGCCCCATAACGAAATAACTGTCGGATAAAGAAAACGACAAAGTATGAGTTTTTATAAATAACGGCGTAATTATTACCGTTAATACTATTGAAATACCTGGTGGTTAAAATACAGTAATACGCATGGTGGCACAGTAGCACACGGTATTGCACAGTATTGATGAATTATTGATTCGTACGTAAGACGACACTACTCAATAATTGTTACAGTAGTTACTGTTCAATATTTTATTTTATTGATTCAATAATTACTGCGTTGATATTTTATATTATTGTTATTTCAATAATTGTCACTGCACAGTATTTCCCATTATCAGATCAATAATTCATATTATTTGAATAATATTATTAGATAGCATTATTGTCAATGTCTAGAAAGTTCTGTCAAGGAGAAGTTTGGTCACCTAATTGCGCACCAGTAAGGAGAAATCCTTATTAGAAAGCCCCATCTTTCCTGGGAACGGCCTGGTTGTCATAATTGTGATTCTGTAATATTATTTGTGAATAATTAATTATTGATTTATATGATAAGAAAATATTTATTTGATGTGGATATAAATGATGGATTTATTTATGTGGTTATAAATGAAGGAATTAATACTGAGGTGTTTTATCAGTATTTTGTCGAAAGAGAAGTATTAAAAATCACCCGTTTATGGATTTCAGATATTTTCTGTTTGAAATTTAGAAAAACTCAAAGCTACAAAGTTGTAGAGAATTCGATTTCAGGCATAATGGACATAAAATTCGACATTTTTCTGATAAACGGACTATTTTTTATGAATTATTGAAGTTTCGAAAAATAAAATTTTTTTATTAAATTTATGGGTGGGACCCACTTTTTGGTTGGTGTTGAATACACATGGGCTGCTATTTTTTTTCCATGATGGCTGGCATGCTTTGAATCAATTGAGGTGTGCGTAGAATTTTGGTTTAAAATAATAATATTTTATTATTTTAGTCTCCTATAACGTTCTAGCATTTTTCTATAAATAGACGCTTAGGTTAGAATTGAAAATCACACTAGAAACAAGTTTTCTTTCTCTCTAGATTCTCGAGCGTATTTTTGTGAGTATTTTGATACTTTGAGAGTTGCTGTTCGGTACAAGTTTTATTCGGCTTTCTATCCGATATTCCGATCAGAAGTACCGTTATTTTGAGGTAAGGGATGTTATTTTCTTCTTAAATGATATTATTTTCTTCAATATCATTATGCCGAAATATTGGTGAACTTTTTAATCAAATTTAAAACTTTTTGTGTCAGAGTTACTATTCACGTATACGCACTATTCACGTATACGACACTATTTACCGAAAAATGAGATTTTCTTCTTTTTGTCCAAGATGTCTATTATGGTTACTATCTTTGATTGTATCCATGTTTTGATCTTTATTTTGAATTCTGTTTCACAATTGGTTATTATGAAGTATTATTGATCTTGGATAAACTGTAATACGAATCCCTAATATTTGTCCTTCTGTCTCACTGGATTCGTTTTCTTTAAAATATTTTTCATCATTCTCAGTCCTAAATGATGATATTACTGAATATCTTTGGCATGTAGTGTAAAGATGAATGATTAATTAATGAATATCTTTGGCCCGTAGTGCAAAGATGAACAGGTGTTGAGATGAACATGACCAACTGGTGATATAAATGAATATCTTTGGCCTGTAGTGCGAAGATGAATATTTGATTAAAGATGTATATTGATTGTTGTTACAGGGATAAAATATTGATGATGGACTTTTAAATCTTATAAGATAGTAGAACTCATTATCTACTTTACTCTTTTAATGGATTGTTATTTTTGCTGCAGAATATTAATCTAAAATTTGTTGTCTATTATATTCTATCAGATTTTTCCCTGTTGAGGACTAACAATAATTTGTTGTATATTATCTTAGTCATAATATTCTTTACTGGGCTAGTTGAGCTCACCCTTTTCCTTTTTATTTCATTTTTATTCTTAGAAAGTGAGAACATAGTAGTATCTAGTCGGGGTATGGAGTGATGGTTCTAGAAATATATTTTAGCAATCCTCACTATTTCTGTAAAATAATGTTTGAATAATTGTAATGAGGACTTATTTGAGTGTGGATATTGTCTAGAAGACAATATTTGTATTTAAACTCACAGTATATGTTGTCGTATTTTGCATGACAATTGTATTATTAAAGTTGCAGTTTGCTTTCTGTACCATGTATTTGGTGACTCAGAATGGGTATTGTATACCTATTTTGGGAGCGTTACATAGATCGGCAGTATTTATTATAATTATATATATATATGGACTATATGTATACACAGCTGTGCAATACACAGTAGGGCTATGACGACGGTAAACTGTCGCCATAGCCCAGAATAGCTATGACGACTGGTGAAACCGTCACTATAGTCCAAAAAACAATCGCCATAGTGTATATATATTTTTCCCTATATATATGTTATAATTATACTTCTTTCGTTTCAAAGTTATATATTTAATTTGACTTTGAAGACTAAACTACTACATATTAAATTTCAAAATAATATGAATGCATTTAATTTTAGTTACAATTATTATTACATTACAATTGTATAGTAGTACATGGCAAAAATTATAAATCAAAAAATTTATTTCGTTCTAAATTTTTTTGAGATATATTAATTTTGAAGTTTAATATACCGTTATTTAACTTCAAAAGTCAAATTGTATCTCTATTTTTAGAACGGAAAAAGTAATATATTGTCAAAAAATACTTATGTGAGACAATTAAATTACTCATATATTTAATAAATCTCTCCACTTGATAACAATTGATTTTATAACGCATGTTTCAACAAAAATAATAAATGTTAAAACGTTTTTTAAAGATTCTATAGTTGACCATGGCATTTAGAATAAATTAATTTTATTTCAAATTAGTTTACATTGAAACGCAAATGATAAAAGTGAGTTACGTTTATGGCTTCTTCTTTTGAATTATTATATCTATATTTTTTTTATCATTAAAATATTTTGAGTGACACTAAACTTATTGTATTGCAGAAAAATAAATAAAAGAAAGGTAGTTAATTTAAAATTAATTTTGGTCAATTAAATACTAATATATTATCGGCATACAAATAAAAAATAATATCTCTATGTGTTAATATTATATTAATTTATTAATTAATTTACGATAAAATTAATCTCATAATAAACGGACGTGAAGAGGGAGTTCCATGCATGAGGTTATGCCATGTATAGTAGCGTGTAGGAGTTTGTATGATAGAGGCGTGGCTACGATTGTAATAATAAGGTGAGATGAGTGGCAATCATGAAGGAGGAGGTGACAACAAATATTTTAAAAATAAATTATTACTATTTTATTAAATAATTGGTCAAAATTAATTAACATAAGTAACTAATATAAAATTGTTATATCTATTTCATAAAAAAAGGTTTTATTTTGATAATAATATGAGGACAGTAATTATGTTGTCATAGTAATAAATATTGTTGAAAGTTTAAAGAGTTCTCAAAACAAGTGTAAAAGTATCGATAAATACATATTTACTATAACAACATAATTATTATTATGATATTATCAAGTGTATTTTTAAAATATTAACGTTAATTTGTTAATTTTAATTTAGGGTAAAATCATAATTATTGTTTACTACTCTTTTCGTCTTAAATTTATTAGTAATGTTAATAGTTTCAATTATTTTTAAAGAATTAATATTTTTAAAAATAAAATTTAAATTTTATTATATCCCTCTCGTGAGTGTGAAATTAATTTATTATTCATGTAAGACATAATTTGTAAAACTATCATTAAAACTATTTATTCTCTTTCTCTTCTTTTTTATCTCAAATATATAATAAATAATGTGATATTGAATAGAATAAAATAAATTTTATGACAATTTAATTAATAAAAAAACATTATTTTCATATTTATTTTTGATATTTTTATATAATTCATTCTTATATAAAGATGGAATCGACTGAAAAAATCAAATAACAAAAATACATATAAAAACATAAATTTCCTAATTAATGTAACAATGTCACGACAAAAAATATAAAATCCTTATCATATTCTAAATGGGATAAATACATTTTTGGTACCTGTACTGGGACCCAACTTACAATTTGGTACCCAAAGTAAAAAAACTTACAAACTGGTTATTGTACTCGAAAATGGTTGAGATCTAGTGCTTGTACTTTATAATTTTGAAATAAACGTTAAAATGGACTAACGGAGTAAATAAAAAATTCTGATATGGCTTCTTTATCAGACGTGGATAATGATATGTATATGGAATTATCCTCATAAAATAAAATCATTGGTTATCCTCATTTTTTTCTTAATTAATTCAAAATCAAACCCTACTGTTCATCTTCTTCCTCACCAAAATTAAAACCATTTTCTTCACCGGCATTGATAAATCCGGCATTGCTGCTGACAGGAATTTGCTGCCCCGTCTTCTTGAGGGTCAATATCTATAGATCTATAGATCAGCTACCCATCTTAAAAATCCACATTCTCCCTTATGCTCGCCAGCCATGGACGAGGATGACGAGATCCAGTCACATCCGTCTCCAGGAAGCGAATCTCCGGCGTCGCCCCGTCGGAACGATCGGATCACGGCCCTTCCACTCCGACCTTCTCTACATGTTGTCTGTGACAACCCCAAAATAGGTCCATTCCATCCAACCCATTCTGAGTCGCCAAATACATGGTACAGAAAACAACTACAACTTTATTATAACAATTGTCGTGCAAAATACAACAACACATATGCTGTGAGTTTGTATACAAATATATATCAACTGTGACTCATGTCCCAACCGTGGACATCACCTCATACTGACACCTTACATAAAGGTATAGTCGAAAACTGTTTTTGAAATTAGAATCTTTGGGAAGTGCTCAAGGAAACCTTCGTACATGGGAGGCCATGTTTCTAGGTTATTATAGATATCATATGGCCACAGAATTATCCTTGGTTGACCCAATAGACCCCAAAGAAAAACGAGAAGATTACTATCATATTCTTCCCAATGGCGAGTCTTCTCTTGATATATCATTATCTCCACTGTCTCTAATTGAGAGTTATATTCCAAATAGACTCCAAGATTATATAGATAGTGCTGGTAGATATACTCAGCAAGTGGATGAGCACATCCATGTTTTATGATGACACGAGGTGGTATGTCATTAGACATCTTGTATGACAAAACACCCTTCCAAAGTTGAATTCACCTCACCCTCAACATCTATAGACCACCGTTCTATTCCCTTGTTATTCCCCGCTCGACCCAGCTACACTTTTATTACCTGAAAGGAATTGTGAAGCAAAAGGGTGAGCACAACTAGCTCAGTAAAGAATGTCATGACTAAAGATAATTAAATTATCAATAGCCTTCATCAATAATAAATCAGAGATTTAGAACATATGGTAGATGATAAAAAATTTCAACCATAGTTGCAGCAGAACGAGCAATCCATTAGAAGAGTCAAATAGACTATAAAGTCTATTATCTTCTCCATGTTAAAAGTCCATCAACAATCTTTTATCCCTGTAACATCAATCAACAATTCCTGTCCACAATCACATGTATAACTCATAATCGTAATTGTTGTTTTAAATTCCTTTTCTCATTCAGGACGAAGATAATTTTCATCACTTGTCTTTACCTGAAATATCAAAGATCATGGTTATACCAAATCACAGTTCCTGTTCATAATCATACTAATAAATTCATCTTTGCACTACGGGCCAAAGATATACATCAATAAGTCATCTTTGCACTACAGGCCAAAGATATTCATCAACAAATCATCTTTGCACTACAGGCCAAAGATATTCATCAACAAGTCATCTTTGCACTACAGGCCAAAGATATTCATCAACAAGTCATCTTTGCACTACAGGCCAAAGATATTCATCAACAAGTCATCTTTGCACTACAGGCCAAAGATATTCATATCTCAAAGAAATACATAATCATTTCAGAATTTATATAAACCATAATTATAACCATATATGTTGATCAATTCACCTTTGCATTTAAGCTAAAGATATTCAATTATAAATTCAATGGTCATGATCATACCAGTCACAATTCAACTTTTCACTACTGGCCAAAGAGAACCCTAGTCATGATCATACCAATAATCTACCCATCTTTACACTCCAGTGAAAGAGAATTTCAACATCAGGGTTATAAAAATGTTATATATGATAATAAAATCAATATATAGTTTTAATCTCCAGAGTAATATTCATAAATCAACTATAATTTGGTTAGAAAAAGAAACCAATTTTGTCATGAATAGTAACTCATGAATAGTAACTTCGTGAATAGTAACTCGTGAATAGTAACTCATGAATAGTAACTTCGTGAATAGTAACTCGTGAATAGTAAACCCGACTCAAAAAGGTAGAAATTCCACAATAAAATTCATACCAATATTTCAGTATAATGATATTGAAAGAATAATATTTTTTTAAAGCTTATAAACAATTTATTTTAATTGTTTACACTTTACTAAATAATGCATTTAATCATTCTAAAATGCCAAACTCATAAGATTTCATCACCAATAACCAAAACCCTCATCAAAAATTTGCATATACTTCATATATGATTCTCAAGGCATAAAATCATATTTTCCAATTTTCTTACCACACATAACATATTTAATTCATTTACTCATAACTTGTCCATTTTCATGAAAAATAACAAATCAGTTCCAAAAATATTTCTTTTCTGGGATTTAGTAGAATATAGTCCTATATTGAACATATATTTTTCTCAGAATTTTTAAAAGTCATTTACTATTTTTTACATGACCAAAACCACCGAATATTTAAACATTTATCATAAATTGTACTTTTATCCAAAAATTCCAAAATTCACAGGGTATATTGATATCATATAGATGTACTCCCAATAAAAATTTCATCAATTTTGGAGTTAACCACAAGGAGTTATAAGCGATTACTTTTAAAATAGTCTTTCCTCATAAAATTCATAACTCTTAATTTATACATTCGCCATTTTTGGACACAATCTACAAAACTCATCAAAATATCATTTCAAATTTTTCCAGAATTTTTGAAGGTTCAGAAGAATTTTGAAATAATAACTCTTAAAATCCCTTATTATCCCTTACCTCAAAACAGCAGTACCTCTGACTGGAATAACGCTGAACGATCTTGCACCGTATAGCAATACTCAAAGTATACTCAAAATACTCACAAGAATACGCTCGATAATATAGAGAGAGAAAACTTCAGTTTCTGGTGTGATTTTCAATTCTAACCTAAGCACCTATTTATAGGAAATTGCTTAGAACACCAAAGCAGAAAATTGAATATAATATTATTATTTATAAACAAAATTCCTTAGCCCACACTTTTGGTCTAGACATCTGAACTCAGCTGATTTCCATCCTTAACATATGCCTCTCAAATGGCAAAAACGTTTATCTTCAAAATAATAATTAAAACTTCCAAAAATCAATTATTTCGGAACTCCGGAACTTCAATAATTCATAATAAATAGTCTATTTGCCAGAAAATTCGAATCTCTCGAGTTTTTATAGGAAATTCAATTCTGCACAACTTTGTAGAAGAAAGTTTTTCCAAAATCCAAACAAAAATTGACCGAAATCCACAAACGGGCGATTTTACAGGCTATAATCACATTTTCAGTCAATAAATAGGTCTACCGACACACAAAATATGTGTTAAACATTTAATGCCACAAAAATACTCTTCCTCCTCATATACTCATATATCCCACATTCATCGTAAAAATATCATCATTATTATATTATTAAAATAATATCTTTAAAGGAATTATTTTATCAGAAAAAGATAAAATATTAATTTTCAACAATTGTCACATTAAAAATTTTCTCCATCTATATCCACATAAAATCAATATTTTCCTCATCATATAAATCAATAATTAATTATTCACAAATAATATTACAGAATCACAATATTGACAACCAGTCAGTTCCCAGGAAAGAGGGGGCTTTCCAATAAGAATTTCTCCTTACTGGCGCGCAATTAGGTGACCAAACCTCTCCTTAGACAGAACTTTCTAGACATTGCCAATAATGTTATCTAATAATATTATTCAGATAATATGAATTATTGCTTCGATAATGGAAAATACTGTGTAATGACAATTATTGAAACAACAATAATATAAAATATCAATGCAGCAATTATTGAATCAATAAAATACTGAACAGTAATTACTGTAACAATTATTGAGTAGTGCCTTCTTACGTAAGAGTCAATAATTGGTGCAATACCGTGTGCTACTGTGCAACAACGCGTATTACTTTACTTTACCCACCGGGTATTCCAACAGTGTTAACAGTAACAACTACGCCGTTATTTATAAAAAAACTTTAATTTGTCGTTTTCTTCATCCGACCGTTATTCTGTTACGGGGCCCACAAAAGGCTGCGCCGTCGTACGAATATTCCCCGACAGAAAGAATATTCTACGACCAAACGAATATTCCCCGACAACAATGAGTATTTTATAACCACTTGCGTATTTTGAAAAAAATTCATATGTCACCCTTAACTTTAACCTTCTATCAATTTAACCATTTACTGAATTGTAATTATAAGAAAAATTGAATACTTTTATTTCATAAAATTCGGGGTCTTACAATCTCCCCTCCTTATGAAATTTCGTCCCCGAAATTTACGTACCTGGTATTTCGAAAAGTTGAGAATACCTTGCTTTCATTTCAGATTCTATTTCCCGGGTCATTATGATTTCTCCATTCCTCATCTCCCGTGATAACTTCATTTGCGTTCCTCATTTGTTGGGAAGTCATGACAACCGCTATCCCTTGAACTACTCGGCTTTGACTTGTCTGGGGCAGCATTTGGCGTCATCACTACCGTTGGAATATACTTTTTTATAGGGCATATTCCTCCCTCAACTGCCTCTTCGTACTCCTGATTCATGATCTGAATCATCAATCTTCGATCCATATCAAATTCAGGTTGACCGTTCTGTACAGGATAATTCAAAACTCGATGTTGAGTTCTCCCAATTGCTTTCCAAAAAGAGAAATTCATATCATCTATTTTAGCCTTCTTAGATCGGACATCTCTTTCCACAATATCCACGTGTCGTGTGGCTTTTACCCATGCATCACTTATTCTCACTCGTTCAGTTTTTTCTTCTTTCAGCTCAGATTCCATCTTTATCATCTTATACTCTGCCAAAGAATGCTTCTGTTCAAGCATCACATATCGGGTAACACATGCTTGAATTGTTGCATCCTTTTGCTCCACGACTGCCTGCAATTCTGAAGCCTGCTCTTCTAACTCATGAATACGATTTTGCAATTCTACATTTTGATCATAAAATACCTCTAATAAACTCTCCTCAGGTACCTCTTCTTCCTCTTCTTCCTCACTCTCAGCTGTTACTTCTGCGACTATCTCGGGTGCAACTATCAATTCTTCACTTACCACATGGATATCTCTAATTCCTTCTTCGTCTGTCATCACATTAGTGATTAGAGGTATCCCAACAGTCTCATTCACTCCATTGTTAGCATTCTCAGCTGCCATTCTCAAATACTGCCATAAAACAAGGGTTAATTAAGCAAATTAACATATCACATAATATCCGTATATTATGACCGACCAATAATTAAGCTTAGGTAGGACATACTAGCGAAGGATTTACTCATCTCTCCCCTCCTAGTTCTATTTCCCGATCTCCGCCAGAGATCATATCCCTAAGCTCTGATACCAACTGTGACAACCCCAAAATAGGTCCATTCCATCCAACCCATTCTGAGTCGCCAAATACATGGTACAGAAAACAACTACAACTTTATTACAACAATTGTCGTGCAAAATACAACAACACATATGCTGTGAGTTTGTATACAAATATATATCAACTGTGACTCATGTCCCAACCGTGGACATCACCTCATACTGACACCTTACATAAAGGTATAGTCGAAAACTGTTTTTGAAATTAGAATCTTTGGGAAGTGCTCAAGGAAACCTTCGTACATGGGAGGCCATGTTTCTAGGTTATTATAGATATCATATGGCCACAGAATTATCCTTGGTTGACCCAATAGACCCCAAAGAAAAACGAGAAGATTACTATCATATTCTTCCCAATGGCGAGTCTTCTCTTGATATATCATTATCTCCACTGTCTCTAATTGAGAGTTATATTCCAAATAGACTCCAAGATTATATAGATAGTGCTGGTAGATATACTCAGCAAGTGGATGAGCACATCCATGTTTTATGATGACACGAGGTGGTATGTCATTAGACATCTTGTATGACAAAACACCCTTCCAAAGTTGAATTCACCTCACCCTCAACATCTATAGACCACCGTTCTATTCCCTTGTTATTCCCCGCTCGACCCAGCTACACTTTTATTACCTGAAAGGAATTGTGAAGCAAAAGGGTGAGCACAACTAGCTCAGTAAAGAATGTCATGACTAAAGATAATTAAATTATCAATAGCCTTCATCAATAATAAATCAGAGATTTAGAACATATGGTAGATGATAAAAAATTTCAACCATAGTTGCAGCAGAACGAGCAATCCATTAGAAGAGTCAAATAGACTATAAAGTCTATTATCTTCTCCATGTTAAAAGTCCATCAACAATCTTTTATCCCTGTAACATCAATCAACAATTCCTGTCCACAATCA
This sequence comes from Panax japonicus, assembly GCA_020205505.1. Lineage (NCBI taxonomy): Eukaryota > Viridiplantae > Streptophyta > Magnoliopsida > Apiales > Araliaceae > Panax > Panax japonicus. Next base: position 3,167,882 of record CM035110.1, on the reverse strand, counting down.
CATGTATAACTCATAATCGTAATTGTTGTTTTAAATTCCTTTTCTCATTCAGGACGAAGATAATTTTCATCACTTGTCTTTACCTGAAATATCAAAGATCATGGTTATACCAAATCACAGTTCCTGTTCATAATCATACTAATAAATTCATCTTTGCACTACGGGCCAAAGATATACATCAATAAGTCATCTTTGCACTACAGGCCAAAGATATTCATCAACAAATCATCTTTGCACTACAGGCCAAAGATATTCATCAACAAGTCATCTTTGCACTACAGGCCAAAGATATTCATCAACAAGTCATCTTTGCACTACAGGCCAAAGATATTCATCAACAAGTCATCTTTGCACTACAGGCCAAAGATATTCATATCTCAAAGAAATACATAATCATTTCAGAATTTATATAAACCATAATTATAACCATATATGTTGATCAATTCACCTTTGCATTTAAGCTAAAGATATTCAATTATAAATTCAATGGTCATGATCATACCAGTCACAATTCAACTTTTCACTACTGGCCAAAGAGAACCCTAGTCATGATCATACCAATAATCTACCCATCTTTACACTCCAGTGAAAGAGAATTTCAACATCAGGGTTATAAAAATGTTATATATGATAATAAAATCAATATATAGTTTTAATCTCCAGAGTAATATTCATAAATCAACTATAATTTGGTTAGAAAAAGAAACCAATTTTGTCATGAATAGTAACTCATGAATAGTAACTTCGTGAATAGTAACTCGTGAATAGTAACTCATGAATAGTAACTTCGTGAATAGTAACTCGTGAATAGTAAACCCGACTCAAAAAGGTAGAAATTCCACAATAAAATTCATACCAATATTTCAGTATAATGATATTGAAAGAATAATATTTTTTTAAAGCTTATAAACAATTTATTTTAATTGTTTACACTTTACTAAATAATGCATTTAATCATTCTAAAATGCCAAACTCATAAGATTTCATCACCAATAACCAAAACCCTCATCAAAAATTTGCATATACTTCATATATGATTCTCAAGGCATAAAATCATATTTTCCAATTTTCTTACCACACATAACATATTTAATTCATTTACTCATAACTTGTCCATTTTCATGAAAAATAACAAATCAGTTCCAAAAATATTTCTTTTCTGGGATTTAGTAGAATATAGTCCTATATTGAACATATATTTTTCTCAGAATTTTTAAAAGTCATTTACTATTTTTTACATGACCAAAACCACCGAATATTTAAACATTTATCATAAATTGTACTTTTATCCAAAAATTCCAAAATTCACAGGGTATATTGATATCATATAGATGTACTCCCAATAAAAATTTCATCAATTTTGGAGTTAACCACAAGGAGTTATAAGCGATTATTTTTAAAATAGTCTTTCCTCATAAAATTCATAACTCTTAATTTATACATTCGCCATTTTTGGACACAATCTACAAAACTCATCAAAATATCATTTCAAATTTTTCCAGAATTTTTGAAGGTTCAGAAGAATTTTGAAATAATAACTCTTAAAATCCCTTATTATCCCTTACCTCAAAACAGCAGTACCTCTGACTGGAATAACGCTGAACGATCTTGCACCGTATAGCAATACTCAAAGTATACTCAAAATACTCACAAGAATACGCTCGATAATATAGAGAGAGAAAACTTCAGTTTCTGGTGTGATTTTCAATTCTAACCTAAGCACCTATTTATAGGAAATTGCTTAGAACACCAAAGCAGAAAATTGAATATAATATTATTATTTATAAACAAAATTCCTTAGCCCACACTTTTGGTCTAGACATCTGAACTCAGCTGATTTCCATCCTTAACATATGCCTCTCAAATGGCAAAAACGTTTATCTTCAAAATAATAATTAAAACTTCCAAAAATCAATTATTTCGGAACTCCGGAACTTCAATAATTCATAATAAATAGTCTATTTGCCAGAAAATTCGAATCTCGCGAGTTTTTATAGGAAATTCAATTCTGCACAACTTTGTAGAAGAAAGTTTTTCCAAATTCCAAACAAAAATTGACCGAAATCCACAAACGGGCGATTTTACAGGCTATAATCACATTTTCAGTCAATAAATAGGTCTACCGACACACAAAATATGTGTTAAACATTTAATGCCACAAAAATACTCTTCCTCCTCATATACTCATATATCCCACATTCATCGTAAAAATATCATCATTATTATATTATTAAAATAATATCTTTAAAGGAATTATTTTATCAGAAAAAGATAAAATATTAATTTTCAACAATTGTCACATTAAAAATTTTCTCCATCTATATCCACATAAAATCAATATTTTCCTCATCATATAAATCAATAATTAATTATTCACAAATAATATTACAGAATCACAATATTGACAACCAGGCAGTTCCCAGGAAAGAGGGGGCTTTCCAATAAGAATTTCTCCTTACTGGCGCGCAATTAGGTGACCAAACCTCTCCTTAGACAGAACTTTCTAGACATTGCCAATAATGTTATCTAATAATATTATTCAGATAATATGAATTATTGCTTCGATAATGGAAAATACTGTGTAATGACAATTATTGAAACAACAATAATATAAAATATCAATGCAGCAATTATTGAATCAATAAAATACTGAACAGTAATTACTGTAACAATTATTGAGTAGTGCCTTCTTACGTAAGAGTCAATAATTGGTGCAATACCGTGTGCTACTGTGCAACAACGCGTATTACTTTACTTTACCCACCGGGTATTCCAACAGTGTTAACAGTAACAACTACGCCGTTATTTATAAAAAAACTTTAATTTGTCGTTTTCTTCATCCGACCGTTATTCTGTTACGGGGCCCACAAAAGGCTGCGCCGTCGTACGAATATTCTCCGACAGAAAGAATATTCTACGACCAAACGAATATTCCCCGACAACAATGAGTATTTTATAACCACTTGCGTATTTTGAAAAAAATTCATATGTCACCCTTAACTTTAACCTTCTATCAATTTAACCATTTACTGAATTGTAATTATAAGAAAAATTGAATACTTTTATTTCATAAAATTCGGGGTCTTACATTGTCGCCCTGGAAGTTCTCGTTCTCCTTCGATCCGCTCCATCTGACATGGATCTCCCAACCGATGAAGATTTCTTAATTGCAGAAGAAATTATGATTTTTGCTCGGTTAAAGGATATGTAATAGACAGGGCACCATAGACAGGATATGGAATTTCTTAGCCCTCTCGATTGGAGCAACAATGGTGTGAACCACACCACCCATCACTGCCCCAGCCATTAGATCTCCCCTCCCTCTTCCTCTGCAGCCACTGCTACTCTCCCTTCCCTCTTCCTCTGCAACCATTGTATTTTATTAATAATATACATATTATAAATATTTAGGTAAAAAAAAGAAAGAAAATAAAACATAAAAATATTTTTATTTTAAAAATTTTTATAAGTATTTTAAAACATAAAAGTATTTTTATTTTTATTTTTAAAATAAAACATGCATATTATAAATATTATAATATTAATTTTTATTAATAATATACATATTATAAATATTTAGGTAAAGAAAAAGAAAGATAATAAAACATAAAAATATTTTTATTTTAAAATTTTTATAAGTATTTTAAAACATAAAAGTATTTTTATTTTTATTTTTAAAATAAAACATGCATATTATAAATATTATAATATTAATTTTTATTAATAATATACATATTATAAATATTTAGGTAAAGAAAAAGAAAGATAATAAAACATAAAAATATTTTTATTTTAAAATTTTTTATAAGTATTTTAAAACATAAAAGTATTTTTATTTTTATTTTTGAAATAAAACATACATATTATAAATATTATAATAATAATTTTTATTAATAATATACATATTATAAATATTTAGGTAAAGAAAAAGAAAGAAAATAAAACATAAAAATATTTTTATTTTAAAAATTTTTATAAGTATTTTAAAACATAAAAGTATTTTTATTTTATTTTTAAAATAAAACATGCATATTATAAATATTATAATATTAATTTTTATTAATAATATATATATTATAAATATTTAGGTAAAGAAAAAGAAAGAAAATAAAACATAAAAATATTTTCATTTTAAAAATTTTTATAAGTATTTTAAAGCATAAAAGTATTTTTATTTTTATTTTTAAAATAAAACATACATATTATAAATATTATAATAATAATTTTTATTAATATTATACATATTATAAATATTTAGGTAAAGAAAAAGAAAGAAAATAAAACATAAAAATATTTTTAAAACCACAGTGGGCCAATTGCATTTTTTTTAAAGTGCAGTGGCTCAATAGTATTAAGAATTAGGCTGACTGGCTTGCCACATCAGAAAATGGGAAATACACATCAATTAAATTTTGTTGCCCAGTCATCGCCATGTCATCATTTAGGTCTGACCTGTCAAATTTTCAAACGTAACATGGATGAAACCCTATTATTTAACGGAATGCAACAATTTTCGAGTACAATAACCAGTTTGTAAGTTTTTTTACTTTGGATACCAAATTGTAAGTTGGGTCCCAGTACAGGTATCAAAAATGTATTTATCCCTATTCTAAATTTAGCAACAATTATTTAATTATTGGTCCCACCAACATCTAGAATCTCTCTCACAGTCTCTTGGCGATTGAATTGATTGTATTTGTGTCAGTGTTTAGAAGGATGACCCACATCCACAATCGCCCATCATTAATCCCACTACAGTCTCCCACCCCCCAACCATCTAATTGCCTCTTTACGATTCGCTGTTACTGTTTAGTCAATTACTATAACACCCCCGGCTTTGTTTTACCAACTTACCCTGCCATACCATTTTCCACAGAAGAAGGTAATTACTCCATCAGTTCATTAATATAAATCGTTTTAGAGTTGTGCACAAGTATTAAGGTAATAATTGTATAATATTAATTATAATATCAATTATCTATATTGCCCTTGTATTGGAAGAAGAGTTTGTTATTTATTGGATAAAAAATAATGAGAGAACCAAAGTTACATTTAATACTTGGGGTAATATTGGAAACCAAGCAATTAATGCTTACTTGAAATTCTCAAACGACTTATATTAAGGAACAAAAATATTTCTCTAAAACGACTTATATTAAAGAACGGACGGAGTATATCATATTGATTTTCGGATTCGGTTATCATAAAATTAATTTTATAATAAATTAATCAATTAATTAATACAGTACTGATACGCAGAAACAGATCAATTCTCTAATTCATCTCCCGACCTATATATTGATACTATTTGATCAATTGAACAAAGTCAACTTCATACTAACTACTCCATCCGTCCCAAATTATCTGCCGTTCTAGAGTTTCACACAGATACCAATATGTATGCTAAAAATACTAAAATAGCCTTTGTGCTGACTTTTTTATTAATTGAAGAGAAAAAAAAAAAGCTAATTAATAGAAGAGAGAGAGAGTGAAACATTGAAGAGAGAGAGAAAGCAGCACATTAATTGAAGAGAGAGAGAGGGGCATGAATGTAGAAGTTTAAAAAAGAGGAGAGACATTAATGAGAGTAATGATTATCAACAATTAAGATAAAGGGGTAAATTAGGAAAACAAATGGAAAAAATGCATTGAAATCTTAAAAAAGCAGATATTGTGGGACAATTTTTTTTTGCTAAAACAACAAATAATTTGGGACGGAGGGAGTAGTAACTACTCCCCTGATTGCCCCAACCAAATTTCTTTCTTCTTATTTTGTTTCATCATAAGTAGGGGTGGGCAACCGGTAAAAACCGGTCCGAACCGGACCGGTACCGAACCGAACCGGTACCGAAATTACTTAAATTTCAGTACCGATACCGGTACCGGTTGAACCGGTATACCGAACCGGCGGTACCGGTTCGGTACCGGTTCGGTACCGGTTTTTACCGAAAATTAATATAATTATTATTTTTATTATTATTTTATTATTTTTATTAATATTTTATTATTATTATTATTATTATTATTTTTTATTAATATTATTATTGTTATAATCAATATTTTATTATTATTATTATTAATAAATTATTAATAATAATAAAAAATAGAAAACCGGTATATACCGGTCCGGTTCGGTATATACCGAACCATAAAAGTGGCGGACCGAAACCGGTACCGAAAAACCGGTATATACCGGTTTTTTTATACCGAACCGGACCGGTTTACATTTATACCGAACCGGTCGGTTCGGACCGGTCCGGTTCGTCCAAAAACCGAAAAAACCGAAAATTTTGCCCACCCCTAATCATAAGGGTTTACAAGTCAATTGGTTGTGTACATACATATATTTTTAAATAATTTTGTTTTAAAAAAAATGTCTTTAATTTTTCTTTGAGGATGCTTTCTTCTTATTATTATTTTTTTATTTTTTATTCTTTGAAAATAGAGAAATCTGTAGTCATTTTTTTTCAGTTAGTACTAGGCTTTTAGCTAATTACACATAATTTTCAAATAATTTTAAATTAACAAAAAATAAAACTCCTTGTTCAACTTAAAAATAATAATATGCTTAATTTGTCATCATAGAATTAAAATTTAGTCCTATTAATAAAATAGTCTCTCATATGAGGGATTAATTAAAAGAGAGAATGAGGTGAGTTTCATAATCTCTTAAGTGAGAATTATTAATGTTTACAAATTTTATAAATAGGACCCGTGGGGAATTCAAAATTGTTGTCAACGAGGTCAGAATTATTACTAAACTATAAATAATTTGTCAAAGTTTAGTGACAACGTTTTTGAGCTAAAAATATATTGCATAAATATTAAAAAAATAAAAATAGAGTAAAAAAATTATTTTTAACGACTTCATAAAATTATTTAAATATTGTTTTATATTAATAATTTTTATTAAAAAACATATTTAGTTTTTACTCTACGTAATTTATCTCATTTTTTTAAAAATAATTTATGCCTTTAATAATTTTTTGAGCAAGGAGGGAATACGTATTTTTGGGACGACAAGCAAAAACCAAATAAATTGTCCCTACCCAGTGCATCATTATCAAAGACTAAAAGGGGTGGAGGCCTTTCGTGCGGGCCTTATCTTTAAAAAAGTTTTTAAATAAGTTTCACATTTATACCCAATTTCTTTGTTAAACGCAACTTCTACTGTCCAATGACAGAAATACCCTCTGTGGCTTTCCAAAAATACCAACTTCAGAATCCAAATATGGTAATTTCATAATTCTCTTTCGCTCCCCCCATTTACCGCTAATCAAATACAGGCCAGCGGGAGTAATTAGAAACCATGATTAATCATCCAACCGAAAGTAAGGGTATTTATGTAATCCAATACATTATTAAGAATCAACTCGATTTCTGTTTACTGACAATTCAGTACTGTGCTCAGCTCACTATAAATGTAACCCACCTCCTTGCACCTTTCTCTCTCCTCACCCAAGTCAACAACCGCAGCACCTCACTCATATTTTCTCTCTCCTTGCCGGAGTTTGTACTATTTAGCGGCGAATTCTCGTCCGGCGGAAGAATGAACTTCTCTCTAGGGTTTCGGACGGCGGTTTGTTTGTTTCAGGCATGAATTCATCAATTTCTTTGAATATTTTTAAATGCTTGCCTTGTTGTTTAATTTATGGAGATTTGAGGTTTTTTTATACAGAAGTAATGAGCGTGGATACGTTAATGACGTTGTTTACGCATTATATTGTTCATGAGGAATGGAAGCTCAGAGTCTATTCTTTGTTTTTCCTGCAATTCTTCGTTTTGTGGCGCCCAAAATGAATTTAGTTGTGCTTAATTGTGGTGCTAGTTCTTTTTGTATGTGATCATTTGCATGGTATAGTTCATCAGCAGTTATTTTCATTTCACATCAGTCTCTATAAATTTATTCTCTGTTAAATTTAATTGAGAAAATATGGAAGTCTGCGTGGCTAAGGAGGGACGGGAAGGGGCCATAGACACCTCCACCCCTACCCCTCACCCCACCCTCACCCCCACCCCTACCCCTATATAATTTAGGGAACTGATATTTACCCATAAAAATTGATATTTTCACATCATCCATCTCAAATAATAGTGACCGAGTTCCGCCTCCAATTTGAGACAAATTGATATTTTCACATCATCCATCTCAAAATAATAGTGGCATGTGAAAATATCAATTTAACATGGATAAATATTAGTTTTCATAATTTATTTTGTTAATATCGATGATATTTTCACATAAAAATTTGATCATGATTACTCTCACATGAATAGTGAGAGAGTCCCACTTTCATGTGAGAGACTTATATGAAAATATTGTTTTAATATGTGGAAATATCAGTTTCCTATTTTTATTTTTCTTAGTGAACTTATATTTTGAGAATATAAATTTATTCTATATTATACCTTAATTTATATATTTAATGTATTTCAAACTTTCAATACATTTTAAAGTAATAATAAGTTTCAAAGGCAAAGTAAATAAGGTTACTATTAAAAAATTAATTTAGCTATAAAGTCAAATAAACGACATCAATATTATGTTTAATGTAGGGTGTCTCAAATTTGGTCTCTCAAATTAACTTAAATATACATGTAATCATTGTATTGGTATGCAATAAAATTCTTAAGATTCACTATGATATTGAACAAATATAATGATGACATGTGAATTTGAAATGTATTAATAAAAATTTGTGACCCTTAAGTTTACTCCAGTGTAATTTTTTTGATATACATGAATTCATATGTACGTCGAAAACTAAAAATATATAAACCTTTTTTTATGTTTAAATTTTTTTAATATTAATTAATACTTTTTAGTGTTGAATTTTTTTTAATAAATTTTTCGGCCCCCTTCCAGCCTCCTCCCAGTTGAATTTCTTGCTACACCCCTGATGGCAGCAAGTATAACTTTTGTTCACTTGTATTTAATTGTAATATTGGCTACATTTTATTTCTCTCTGTTTACTGCAATTGCTTTACATACATGTGATGACTGTAATCTGTTTACACTAACTTTTTTTTTCTTTTACATTTTACATCACATTAGCTATTCCATTCAATTGATTTGATGACCCTGAATCCATGTTTAGAACTTAGTTGACATAAGAGCACTAGTTTTTAGTTGAAGTTTATACCTTTTCTTTTGCAGTTTGTTTTCATATGTGAAGGTCAACACTCAACAAGGAGCTGATGAAGTCTTTGAATTACAGTTTTGTTCAAATTGAATTTGGCATATTAGCCCTTTCAAATACAGAAATTCCAGGGCTCTTTTTATATATTTTTTGGTCCATATTGGTGGCCCCAATAGTATGTTATGTGTGCTCTTTTTGAGCTATATGTGTATTTCATATATAAATTGGGCCACTTTTAGTAACAAGTAATTTTACATGATACAACTGTACTGAAGTCCACATAATATGCAAATGTTATGTTTGCAGGTCTTATTTATCGTATCTATAGCCTGTTCAGAAAGATCTGATACACGGATTCTTTTGACTTCCAATGCCACGAGGGGGTAAATTTCATCTCTTTGAAAATCTTATGTTTGCCAAATGAAATTTACTCTTAATGGTCATTAATTTTATGGATAAAATGGAGCTTTTAGTGATGGTGCAAACCTTCTATCACGCTGATTATGCATAGAGTCCAATAAACATATCTCGAGTTGGTATGAAAAAAAAGCTTGCAGAAGTATAACTGCAATTGCATTTAGTGTTGTCTTAGTTACTTATATTTATGTATGTATATAACTGCTGTCTGAGCTAATAAGAGATCTCTAACTTTTGGGCTATAATCTTCTAATAGAGCCTTTTGTCATATGTGTTAATGGTGCTAATTTGAAACATGTGTACTGCATGTTGAAGACGTTAATATGCTGCCATGTTTCTTCTATTCTTAATAATTTATGTTTTCACCAAGTTAAGACACTAGTCAGGTTACCATTTTTGATTCTAAGACTTATTTCTGTGAGGTCGTGGTGTCAATATTTTTTACTTTTTTGGGTCCAAGTCTCTGTGTCTCTCTAACTGCATTTGGCATCCCTTTCTGTACTTAATGCACAATAATTTCGTTATATTTGTCCACTGTGGATGAAATTGGTTCTATCTGCTTGACTATTGAGTGTGGTCGCATGTGAGGGGGTATGAGAATTTAAAATACAAAATTGGCCCTTTTCACTAACATATTTTTGTTTTTACTGTATTTTTTTCTTGATAAATAGCAATTATCATCATGTCATGGCTTTGAAGTAATTGCTAGTTTTCACAATTTTTCTGGGCAATCGTAGAATAGGAAATTCTAATCTTTCTCTTACAAAGTGTACAATTATTCATGTTGTAGGCAAAGGCACTCTGTAGAATATTGTGCAATGTATGACATTTGTGGATCACGAACTGATGGTAAACTATTGAACTGCCCTTTTGGTTCCCCAGCTGTGAAGGTACTTACTGCTGTTTAGGCTCTTTCTACTTTTATCTCTTTGTTTACGTATTCAGGCCATCAATTGATGTACTTGACTTCTTAAAAATCAATTAGACATTTAAATTCTTCTGAGAGTTTTGGTACAAGCTGATGTGTGTTCAATGACATGGATTCCACTTTCAGCCAGATGATCTATTTTCTTCAAAGATCCAAAGTTTGTGTCCGACAATTACTGGGAATGTGTGCTGTTACGGAGAAGCAATTTGACACTTTGCGGGCACAAGTCCAACAAGTAATATACTTGAGCTAACTTGGTTTTGGCATAGTATGAGTTCACTGCATTGTCATTCTTTAGATTCTTGCTTGGCTATGGTTGACCAGCTTCTGCAGGTTCTTCTGCAATTTATGCTTTTGATAATCAAATATAATTCGGAACATACCATATCATTGTTTGAATGTTCTGAGTGCCCTTGAGCGATCTTGCTGTTTAATTGCCTGCAATGACCTGGCTCAAATTTTCTTGTAACATCAGCCACTTTTGTTGAAGTCATTCATTCTTCCACCATGTTGTATACTTGTTCTATATTTCAATGCACGAAGTATATTTCAATCTTTACTATTTTTAATAAACAACTTACAAAATGCAGAAACACCCTGTCTACATTAGACTTTATCTTGTGGCAGCATCATATCTAATTCTAGTTCATCCGCTCCACCATCATTTTGATATTTATTGAGCAACAAATAGAGCACATCTTACTGTAATTGATTCTTACTATTATTGTCTGCTTACATGGTTGAATACACTTCTATAAGTGCATGAGCTCAGCAACTTATACTTCAATGAATATCATCATTTACATTGAAATTAATAAATATGTCTAAAAATCCAGGAAGAATAATTCTAATGGTCCCAAATGACGATTCCTTTATTCAGTTGGTTGACTATATTCTTCGTGATTGGTCATATAATACAATGTATATTGAAAACTCATTAGGAATCCCAACTTTGGAAAAATTTTGTTGTACAAATTTTAATGGACAACATCAATTGTTTCTTTAATTTTGAACTCTCTCTCTCAATTTTATAAAAAGTTGAAGCTGGATATTTTTTGAATACTGATCCACCACTTGAAAATATGTATTAATTACATATATTAACGTTAATACTTTTTCCTTATATTATAAAATAGGACTGATAGGTTATTATGGTTGAAGTTATTAAAGTATCAATTAACTGTTAAGGTAGTTGTGTAATAACAACTGATCACAGAAATCCTAAAGTTGTAGGTCTACACTAACGAAATTTGAAAGAAGAAAAAAGCAACTTAGGTGGAAACAATAACGCAGTAAAATATCACCATGTGAGCATAAGATGTAGTATTAACTAAGACAGTAGATCGTTTATTAAGGACCTATGCACTTATATTTTGTAGATAGTTGTAGGTCTACACTAAAGAAATTTGAAAGAAGGAAAAAGGAAACTTAGGTGGAAACAATAACGCAGTAAAATATCACCATGTGAGCATAAGGTGTAGTGTTAACTAAGACTTATCTACAGTAGATTGTTTATTAAGGACCTATGTACTTATATTTTGTAGATTCATTTCTTTACTTATTCAGAACTCAGCAGCAATTGTTCTGTTGCAAATGGAAAACTTCAATTTTAGTAATCAAATGTTTACTAAAGCTTTATACGGTGACTGACATGTTGTCTTATAATATATTTGTATTCTTAAGTGGGCTAATACCTTTACCCAGTACTATGCTGCTTTCTAGTTGTTGTAATGGAAAAAATGCTCCTTTCCTATCTACTGTATGTACTCCACTTTTAATTTTTATTTATGTCCATTAAGCTGCTTTTACTTTATTTTTTAGTGTTAAAAAGTTGATGTCCTCACTGACCATGCTTCAAGTGGTTATTCTCAATATTTTTGATAATATTTATACTGTCCCACCAAATGATTTCGTTATTCATCTCAAGTTATGATGTTCCTTGCAGGTCGTTCCTTTTCTTGTAGGCTGTCCAGCATGCCTCAGAAATTTTTTAAATCTTTTCTGCGAGCTTTCATGCTCTCCTAATCAGAGTATGTTCATTAATGTGACTTCAGTTTCCAAGGTCAGAATTTCCTACTTAATCTTATATTGGAACTCAATGTTTTCTCTCACACACAGACAGATATATATATAAATATATTGGGATTTATTTTAAATTTTGCATTATGTTATGGCTACCTTTCGGTTTATTAGTCAAATTGGAATTGCTGTGCTAAAATATCATATTATTAGCTACTAGTATTAGTTTTCTTGACTACAGGCAGTTGAAAAATACTTCTTTTGGGAAGTACATACTGGCTGTGCTATGTGCATACACAACTGCACAAAATTTGTACGAAAAAATTAAGCCTCTCTTTATTTTTTTCTATTCTCCATTTAGGTTAAGAACAATTTCACCGTGGATGGGATAGATTTCTATATATCAGAAACTTTTGGTGAAGGGTTATTCGAATCCTGCAAGGACGTGAAGTTTGGTACCATGAATACTCGTGCCATAGAGTTCATTGGTGCTGGTGCTAAAAATTTTAGAGGTGAACTCCCCTCTCTCACCAACTCTTGAGCGCATACACATGTTTAGATCATGTCATGGCTGATTAAAACAATGCTCGAATAATATGAAACAAAAACTAGACAAATGTTGATAAGAAAACATGATATTGATATTGCAATGGAAGCAGGGTTATTTTTGAAGTGTATCCATGATTATCCTTTCTTATCCGATGAGCAGTTGACTGAGATGGACTTCCATGAATGTTCATTGTGCTCATGTTTAGTTTTTGTTTCTGTCAAGACAGATAGAAAGGTAATTTAATGAAGTATTGTATAGACATAATGAAGTCATTCCACTGTGATAAAGAACTGATCTGTAACATGCCCTAGGTGTAGTTTGTTCCTTCACAAGATGCCCAATAATGAAAAACTTGATAATTTATATTTATTCACTCACAAGTGAAATGATCTTGTATGTTATGCAGGAAAATTAGCTATGTAAATTGACCTATATTTTTACTGTTTATGGATTAAGTTAGCTTTCAATTCTGTTGCTGTTAGCTCAATCTACTTTGAAACCGAAGTTGGTGAAATAAGGTTATATCTGTGCAGTAAAGCCTAAAAAATTACTAAAAATTATTAAGTTGTTTTTATTGAAGCGGAGGACCTAACTGCATGAGGCTAAAATTATGTTGTACATTTGCAACATTTAGCTGCATGTTGCAGTAGATCCAACACATACTAATTTTCTATCCTTATTTGAAAGTAAGGGTATTCCTAGATTTACGCTTTTTCTCTGAACATCTGATATTTTTCATTAGAAAAATTTGAAGGCAATGGAGCCTGAGAAATTTTGCTGATTAGGAAACCAAGTGTCACCATCTTAGATTTCATCCTCCATTGCTTCTCTGTGATGCTGCTGTGCGCTATAGGAAAAGAAATGTTTATTAGATATTGTTTAAAATGCTCGAGGTATACAGGGACAAACTTCTTTTTGTCAAAGCTGGAATTTTTTTTGGCTTAAATATTTAAGATAATCCCTGTTCTTCAATGTTTTAAATAGTTTCTATCTTTCATTTCTGGAATATTTCTTTGGTCTCTTGACAAATTTATGTTTTAGATCAGTGGGTATGATAACAACTATTAAAAAGTCTATTGTTGCAACAGTATCACCATAATTTACCTTAATTTCTACAGAATATACTTGAAAGGTAAGAATAACATATACCCCCTCCGTTCTACAAAGTGTCCCATTTTTTTTATTTTCATAAGTCAATTTGCGAAATCCTAAAATTCATATTGAAAACACTATGATTAATACAATAGGTAATAATGTAAACTACTCAAAAAGTACTACTAAGTAAAAAATTAATAAATTATTATTTCAAAATTAAAATCCTCGATTTGAATTTTAGGAATCACAAATTAACTAGGATCAAAGCCAAATGGGACTCTTTTTGTAGAATGGAGGGAGTATTTTACACAGGTATATCAATAACAGAGTAAACAAAGTGGCGCTGCCTAAGCATGCATGACTTACATATAAAACACACCATAGAAAAAAGTTTATATTCTCATCTCTCTCTTTAAATGGAATGGGAATTTTTGTTATGAGAATTTCTCTTCCCAAATGCAAAGGTCAAAGTGAATTTTTTATGTCATTACATCTTTTCTGAATCTTCACAATTTGCCCCATTTTTGCTCTGTCCCTTAGGGTGATGTTGTCTTACTGAGGTAAGATGAAACGTTTTCATTCTGTTAGATCTTTTTGAACAAAAGTATTCATCTGTGGGAATATGGCGACTATCTTTTTTTAGTTATGAAATTATCGCGAGTGGCTTTTGATGTATTTGTTATTTGACTTGTGCTAATTGATATATTATTTTCGCAGAGTGGTATGCCTTTATTGGTAAACGAGCAGATCAAAATTTGCCTGGTTCACCATATGCCATTGATTTTAGATCAGATGTTGATGACTCATCTGGAATGAAACTTATGAATGTCACTACTTATTCATGTAGTGACACCTCACTAGGCTGTTCTTGTGGTGATTGTGCTACATCTGTTGTATGCTCTAATTCAGCTCCTCCTTTGTCTCAGAAAACAGCCTTTTGTTCTGTGAGAATTGGCTCTCTTAAGGTGAGAGAGGAACAACTACATGACACCTACTGATAACTACAGCATGCTTAACTTCTTTCATGTTTATATTCTATGTGGACCTTGGCAGCCTGTCAAAAATACACCTTTAGTTCCAAAATATTTACACCTACACCTTGGTGGTATTATTATTCTGTGGAATTTTGCTTTTCTTTATTTAATATCACATTCACTGATTCTTTTTTCTGTTTTCCCTTTTTTTTGGTTGATGAGTGCAGGCAAGATGTATTGAATTTTCTGTAGCAATCCTCTATATCATACTGGTTTCTATGTTTCTAGGATGGGGTTTCTTCCATAAAAAAAAACAAGGGAACCCAGCTTCTAGAACAAAACCTCTGATGAATGTCACTGACGGTGGTGTACTTAATCATGTAAACATGGAAAAGGATGAAAATGTTCCCATGCAGGTGCATGCCAATTTGCTTATTTTTGACACAATTTGTTTGTTTTGTTTGATTACTTAATAATTGGGAATCTAAACATTTTACTGCTGCTATTGCTATCTTTTGTTATTACTTTCTTGTCCATGGGCTCTGTTTGTTTCAATTGTTCATTGACGGGAGCCAAATTTAAATATTTGTCTCATTGAGAGAGATAAGAAACATAAGCTGACGGTGGAAGAGAGGGGAGGAGGATTAGTACGACATTATCTCTACAATGTTTATTCACAAAACCTTTAGCCTTTCTTCCTTTGAAAATCCTTATTGTCTATTGCCTTACTGTGATTCCCCATTCCCACATTGGAATGTGTTGGTTGATTGTGCTATATAGTTCTCAACTCTACTAACGTGAGTATCAACTTGTCATTATTTTTATGTGGGAATGTGGTAGGCCAAGATGGATTATAACTTAGTCTAGAATCGATTTGAGCTAGGTCGTTACAAATTGTATAAGGGCAGTAGCCTCTCGTGGTGTGGTGGGTTTGGATCCTGCTCATACCATGGGATTGATTCTGGATTTATCTGTGGACTATTGTGATTGACAAAGACTCATTGTGACTGACAAAGACTGATTGTGACTGTGAGATTGTGATACTCCATTTTCACAACGGAGCATGCGTGTTAGACAATGTTGCGTATGGTCTCAGCTCTACTAACACGAGTGCCAAAAACTTGTCACGACTTTTGGGCAGTGGATTGAGCCTTATTTTGGACTCGGTTTGAGTAGGTTTATTGCATTTACTTTGACCTAAATTGTTCATATTTTTTCATTATTTCGCCCCCATGTCGTTTATCTCATGAATCCCCCATAACAATGTTCTTTTAAAATGATCAGATTCTTGTGGTTGCCCCCCAAATTACAAACAGAGTCCAACTTTCAATAGTCCAAGGATTCATGTCAAAATTTTACAGGTTCTTGACTGTGTTGTTAATGTTTTATCACCCTACAAAGAATTATTTCTAACATGCTGGCTCACATCTGTAATTCCAGGAGATATGGAACATGGGTTGCTAGAAATCCAGTTCTTGTCTTGTTAACTTCATTGGCTGTTGTTCTTCTTCTATGCCTGGGTTTAATCCGCTTCAAAGTAGAGACACAGCCTGACAAGGTATGGCATCTAACCCACTTCTCATTTTGTAAAGATATGTAATCTGTTTCACTGCATTAATTAGTGCCTCTTTTATAAATGCCTACTATGGGTTGCTCGTTATGATTAAATTTGCATGATTGTGCCCCTGCAAATTATGTGTCCATTCAATTTCCTCTCTCTGGCTTATGTGGATGTAGTTGGAGTTGTCCCCTTGAGTCGACTCAAGATAAGATAGTTGTATGTAGTCATATTGACTTGGTGAAAGATTGCCTAATCTGAAAGTTGTACACAAAATTCATGTCTTGTGGAACCCATCTGCGAATGGTCTTATTTGTTGTTTAAGTCATCATGTCTTATAACTACATGATAACATTCTTAGTCCTCTTAACTGATGACTAGCTTCTTCAACAATTCTCAATACAGTTTTTAGTCATTGAAGTGCAACAAGTGTGTATATTTATTGGCCATTCCTTTATTTGAGGAAATGGACCCTTATCAATGCTAATTTCAGCATTTCGTATAAACAGAGTTGTTTATTGGACAGAAAGAGGTTTAAATGCGCATTGATTATAACTTCTCCTTTGGGAAGGGGATAGGGTTTTATTGGAATCCACAAGCTCTGTAATGCATAACAATCTTCTCGCTTTCCACCTCATGTACTATGTATGACAGTATTGTCATATTTCATTATAATGATTATTATCAGCCAAATTTACATGTTTTTTGCCCCCCTTTTTTCCAGCTGTGGGTGGGCCATGGGAGTAGAGCTTTGCAAGAGAAAGAATTTTTTGACAGCCACCTAGCACCGTTTTACAGAATTGAGCAGGTTCGACTGTCATTTATTTTTAGTTTTTTTTTTGTTTATTTATATATGCTTGTATTCACCTTATTCTTCATATGTAAAACCAGATATTGTAGACAACTATAAGATGGCATCATTTCTTTGCTTCTTTTATTGATTCACAGAATCTCTAAAGGGAAATTAAATCAACTGAGGCAGGCCACCAATTTAGTTGAATTATAGTTATTGACCTTTTAAACGAAAATGTTTGATGGGTTTCCAAATGACTTGGTACAAGACCAGTTTTCTATAAAGTACTGCCCCCTCCCCAAAAAAATAAAATAAAATAAAAAAATATAAAAATAAGGCGGGAGGATGACCCTGTTCTGGCTTGTTTTTCTAACATTTCGATCTATTATCCTTCTCTCTCTCTCTTTCAGTTCAGGATTCTGACTTGGGTGGCTAAGTCACTGGAAAACACTGAGTAGTTTTCTAGGGAGGATTAGAAGGATTATGGTTAGGTGGGAGTTGGTGTATCGTCCATGCCAGGACAGTGGCTTAGTGTGGGGGAACCTGGTTTTCAGTAACATGTTCTTGGATGGCAAATTGCTATGGGTTCCCTTTGAAACAAAATTCTCTTTGGCATTAGGTGATCAAATACAATTTCGGTCTCAAACGAAATGGGCAGGATGCTATACCCACTGTATCCTATTCCAGCCCTAAAAATCATTTCTCAAGGGTCCATTTCCTTCATTCCCTTGTTCGTTTGAGAGTTGTGGTGGGGGCTCGTATTCACTTTTGGGAGGTTGTGTGGGTTGGTATTGTCATCCTGGGTGGCTTTTCCTCACTTTTTTTGTATATGAAAAAAAACTCTCTTCTGTTCAGTAATCAGCTAATTTCAAGCTTTTATAGTTGAGAGGGAGAGATCATCCCTTGGATTTTTCATTTTTTTCTTGTAACTTAAATGATAGAAAGGCCGAAGAGGTGATGACACTAATCCAACTTCTTGATTCTTCCTCCATTTTCCTTTCTTTGGATAGGTTCACTTGGTTTCTGGATCCGTCAGGATTTTTTTGTTGTCATTCTTGCCTTTTCTTATTTTCTAGGTAATATCCCCACTCCTCACTTTCCATTAGCATCCAATATTTGGAACTCATATGCTAGAATGAAGATTTAAGGCTTTTGTGTGGTCTTTAGTTCTTCGTAGGGTAAAAACTAGTAACATGTTGCAAAAGTGGCGACCCTTCAAATATATATCTCCTGCTGTGGGCAGGGGCGGAGGGCAGCCCTATGTTGGATTTTTTTGTTTATAGGTATAGGGGTAGGGGTAAATATGTAAATAAATAAATTTAAGTGAACAGATTAATGGAAGAGTTACTTGAAGGGGGCAAAAAATAATTCATTCATATTCTAAATACGTACAAACAAATGTAGATTCATTCTACTTCTGCCTTCTAAATTGTATATCTAAATATTTTTTATTTAAAGTTTCTTTTTTAGTTTAGATTATGAATATTTATTGCAATTTGTAAACATTATTATGATTAGAACAAGTTTTCTTTATTTAACTTCAATAAAAAAATTAGTTAAAATCTGCCCTTGGAAAAAATTTCTGGATCCGCCGCTGGCTGTGGGTATGATATGTTTGTTGGATAGTGAGACTCTTTCTCACCTCTTTTGCATTGTCAAGTGGCTAGGCGGCTTTGTTGTTTTTGGTTTGATAAGATGAGGGTGGATGTTGTGTTTTCCCTTTCTGTGTGGAGACCTTCTTAGCACTTTGGTTGCAAAAAGGATGGCAAGATATTGTGGAGATGTGCGTGCTTTGATAGCACTTAAACAACTCATCCAACTAATACTTGAGGAACCTCCGAACCTGTAAAATATATGGTCATAAGTCCAAACAACTGTACATAATTTTAGTAGAGTTCTAAAATTATTTAGATTCCCATTTGGATTATTTATTTTGTTAAGAACCACTTGGAATGCATGCTTCCAAATTAAAAACTTGAGATGAATATCAGGCTCAAATCATGTAGGCTCAATGGACAAATTGGATGGTTTGTCTTCAAGATGTTGATGATTAACTTCATTGCTCAATTTGGTTGTCCACTGTACGAGGAAAACCAAGTAACAACTCACCTTCTTTGGATTTCAAAAGAGATTACTGCTTCATCGTTGAGTCCCGACTAGTTTGGTATTAAGGCTTATTTGAGCTGAATTGTATTCCTGTTACATTGTTCAGTCATAACTCATGACAAGTAAACAAGCTTTGCTGCAGACCTTCCACTGAGTGACGGCCACTTGAATACGTTTTTCTTGTTAATTGTTTCAAAGGATAACCGGTGAAATGCTTATACTTTATTGGAATTATATCCAGTAGGGCCAGTAGGCATTGTTTAAGAAACTGTACTGATTAAGTTATTATATTGTTATTTGTCATACGATGCGTTTAAAACCTGGTTCGGCCGACATACAACGTGTTACATATTTATATATTATAATTCTTACTCGTCATTTATCAGGTTAATTTTGAAAATTCAGAGGGCATAAAAATTCTGTGCTCAATCTAGTCTCTTGGTCTTGGATTCTATGTACAAGTTTAATTTTGTCCTGTGACCAAATTTAACTTCCATTACAACAAAAAGGGTAGGCGATTGGGTCAAGCTTAGATGATGGAGTGTATATACAGTATCCATTTCCTTATTTAGTTGATCAAAACCAAATTTAAACATATTCAGAACCTATTTTGGATACCATTTCTGGGCTTGAATATGTACTTAAGTAGTTCAGGTTTAGTATCTTTTTTAATTACAAAGACTTATTTTCCTTTAATTCTTGTGATCTTCACTTTCTTTGTTCTTTTTGTTGGTAATTTGTTCCAATAGTCTTTTATTCCGATTTTCTTGTTTCACCTTTTCCTTCTCTTTCAGCATGTGAATTGTATTAACACCTTGCAATTTTGCAGCTCATATTAGCAACAAAACCAGATGCAGAGCATGGAAAATCACCAAATATTGTGACAGAAGATAATATCAAGTTACTTTTTGAAATACAGAAGAAGGTATTCATACGCTGATTTATTTCCTAAACGTAAATTTGATTGAATTATGAGACTTCCATAGGACATTCATTGACTTTACTGTTGTCGTTTCTATTGCTACTGTGATGCAACTTCAACTATTGCAGTTCATAATTGTTTTATTATGCTTATTCTTTTATTTAACCACCTAGATTTACTGTATGTTGGTAGGTAGATGGAATTCGAGCAAATTATTCAGGCTTAATGGTATCTCTGACTGACATATGCATGAAGCCACTAGGCCAGGATTGTGCAACTCAAAGCGTTCTGCAGGTATGAATCTCGCATGGAATGGATCTTAAGAGTTCTATTAGTTGTTTTCATCTTAAAGACGTGCACACAAGTTACTAACTTATAAAAAAGGTCAACTGGTAAGAAAGAAATTATTTTTTTTCCACCACACAATCCCTTGTAAATGAACTAGAAAATTCTTTTTAGATGCTATGTTTCAATCTTAATACAAATATATAATCCCGCAGTCCAAGTTTAATTGTTCTAGTTTGAAAATACATGCCTATTAAAGAAAAAAATTATTTCCAAATTACCCACCTAAATTACTCTATTATCATCTTTTTTGTTTTAATTAATTTCCTAACTCTTTCTTGGAATAATAAAATAGAGGAGAGAGAGGAGAAAAAAGGAGTATGGTTGTGCTTTCAATGTCAAATTTAATAGCTCTACTTTTTCCAATGTATGTCATAGTTTTCATTGAATTTTTTTAAAAAAGTTAAATAAGATTAGTATTGGAAAAATAAGTTCAAAAATATTTTTAAATGGAAAGAGGACAAATAGATTTGGACAAACCAAAAAGGAAATTAGGACAGGTAAAGTTGGACAAAGGGAGTATCAAAAAGAGCAATGATGTGTAGAGATTCACCCTATAAAACATCAAAATATTGTAACCTTTAAGCACCCCATGAAGTTTTGACTAGGACTAATAATTTTGAACTCCAATCAAAAGATGTCTAAGATAAGGTTACATTGAGGACTGAGAAACAAATAGCAATGTTGAAATTTTCATTTAATTTTTTAATTCTCTGTAAAGATTCTAGTTATTTTCCAAAATTACAATCTTGTTTAGAGGAAAGGACTTATTGCTCAATTTGAGTTTGATTGATACAAAAGATATACTAGTATTCCACTTTGAGGTTAATTTAGTACTCATCAAACCTGTTTCTTTTTAGTAGGCAAAAAACAAAAAATGAATACAGAGTTTTCGATTTTATTAGAACAGAAGTCAATCCACATTTTTTGTATGGGAGCAGCTTTGAAGACTAAGATGATGGTCCAAGGTTCTAACTCAAGGTTCTAACTGAAGACTTGAATAGTAGGGATATGCCAATGTTTTGTAACTAGTCTTCTACTTCATCTTTTATGAACTTTGTAGTGTAGAATTCTTCATTAGTTGACATATAATCTGTTTATTAAACTTCTTTATAAGTTATATTTTTATCCTATAAAAACTGTTATCATTTGTAAATTTAGTATGGAATCTTATCTTTTATTTCTTTTTATGAACAACTCCTGATTCTCTGTTGTACTGGTGTTATCAGTATCACAAATTAAGTAAGACTTCTCATGGATATATATGAAATGGATTAACTATAGATTGTGCAGTCCCATGCTTCTGAAACTCCAATAAGCATTTCCAAAAGTTTTCCTCCTATAGCTTCTCTTCTACATTTGAAATCATGTAGGAAATATAGACCTGCTTGGTTTGTGCGATACATTGACATTCATATATTTATTCTTCTCGGATCACAATTCTGCAATTTCTTTTTGCCTGCTTGAGATTAACACAGTTTACTTTTTACTGATAGTATTTCAAAATGGATCCAGCAAATTATGATAGCTATGGGGGTGTCGAACATGTAGAGTACTGTTTTCAGGTACATTTTGGTAACTTCTAAATTTATGGCTTGGGGTGGTTTCAATTGCACATCTTGCTCAACTTTGCATTCATTCAATACTCTGTGGAGTGTCTGAAGACCACTTTAGAACTAAAAGTACACAAGATAGTTATAACTTGCACACCCAACCTTTAATTTGTTAATTTTTGTCCAGTTGACCAAATATTATTATATGCAGATACATTTTCTTTGAATATGGCTAATGAATCGAATTTTGATGATTGAATAACATAGCACCATTTGTTGATATCAAAAATTTTAAAGAAATTAGAAAAACATAGAAAAGAAAAACAAAACTGAAATAGAATAAAGCAAATCCATAATGAGTAGGGGACCTTTTTCTATTTTGTTAAATAAATCCATTATGAAGCATCCAAAAGGAATTCAAGACAGGCCAGGAGGACTTCAAACCCATGCACAACATAATGGGATGGAAAACAGAATAAGCTGAGAAGGTAACGGAATGATGTAAGACTTTTCACTAGGAAATTCTTAAAGAAGACGGCCATACTGATTTTAGTTGAGTAAATGATATGGATGAATATTGTTACACTGAAATGATAATTATTCATCTCACATAGATATAAATCTTGAAGATTCCACAATCATAACTTGTCAAGAAAACTTTTAACATTCAAAGCTAGAAAAATCTATTCTACGATTCTTCAAACAAAGGTATATAAATTTGGTTAAATTGTAGCATTTTTATATCTTATTACCAAAATTTCTAATATTGTATAAATCAGGGAAAAAAATGTGATCATTTGTTGTTGAATTATATATTTAGTTGCCTGGTGGTGTGATGGTATACTTACCTTTGTATATACTTCCATTAATCACTAATGTAGGAGTTCTTTATTCTTTCCCCCGGCATTAATGACTCTCATAAAAGAACTTACTAATTACCCATCACATAGCCAAGCTAGTTCTTCCATAGTTGCCAATTGTTAAGTTCACTACGAGTGTGCATAGTTTCCCTTGCTCATACGTTGAGTCTGCATGTGTTTGTTATGCATATTTCCATATTCATGATTTAGGATTAGGAAAAAGCAAATTTAATGGTTATCTGTAAAATACTGTTCTTGTGTTTAAAATTCATATTGACATTGATTCTGTGCATGTTTCTTTAAGCATTATTCATCGGCAGATACATGTAGGAGTGCATTCAAAGCACCACTTGACCCAAGCACTGCATTAGGAGGTTTCTCTGGAAACAATTTTACTGAGGTACTTCTTTGAGACTTTGACCCTTTGCAAAACATCATTAAGGTATAAATTAATTTTATCATGGTATTTTCAACACAGGCTTCTGCATTTATAGTCACCTATCCTGTAGACAATGCGATAGATAAAAAGGGAAATGAAACTAAGAAAGCTGTGGCCTGGGAAAAGGCCTTCATTCAGTTAGTAAAGGTTTTCACTCTAACCTACATATTATCTATTTCCGGAATTGCTGTAATGTTTTTGCTAGTTATGGTTTTATGCATTCAGCTATATCTAGCAGTAGTGTTCTGGTCTTATTTGCTACCGTTCTGTTGAATTGCTAATATCGGAAATTATAAGTAAATTCTGTGAAGCTTTTGAATTGATGAAATGTATATATATTAGAAGAGATCTAGTGCTAGCCAGAGCAAAATATAAATTACTGAATCTGTGTAAAAATGAGTTGATGAAAATCTGGTGTTATGGAAATTCAATGAGATTTTATTTACTGTTTCACCAAAACAAGTAATCAAATTAAAACCTACTTGTATTATAGGGAATTCAGTATACACTCGTTGATGTGGAAATTAATAAGGAAATTCATTAAATTCTGAACGTAATATTATCTCCTCTAGCCACAAAGTCCACTAAATCTTAGCTTAACTCTAAAACCAGGAAAAATATAGGAACCATTAATGAGGAACAGAAAACGGACTCATGAATTTATGGTCATTTTGCTGACCCTTAATGGGCGTGATATTTGTATTTTGTCTTGTAACTAATAATAGCTTATAGGCTCTTCATAATCGAGTTTATAATGACATTGTTGGAAATATGATATATTATTCTTTGCAGCTTTTCTAATTGTTGTAATGGTAATAAAAAAAACAACACATTCATCCACACTCATAATGGTGTGAAGGGAATGATATCCACTCTTCTGGAAAAAATTCAATATTTTTTAAGGAGAATAATTTTTTTCCCATTTGGTATTTTAGATTAATGTTCGAATAGTTGAGTATGTGCTTGTTTAGAAGCGCAGATTTCACACTGAAGTATGAAACTGAGATTGGGTGTTTGTAAACCTATAAGCTAAAATTAGATCTGTAATCAGTTAGAGCAAGCAGTGATATAGCTACCTATCTATTCGATTTGAAAACTTGCATCTTTGGACTCTTACAAAAGCTAGATTTAACTTCACATAATATAATTTTTTCTTAGTCTAAAAGTCTTTTGTTAAAGTGTTTTCATTTTTTGGACAAAGTGTCTCCGTCCCACCCTCTTCCTTCTTCACCCTGTAGAGTCTGATCAGAATTCCGAGTTACTCTTTGCAGGATGAGTTGTTGCCAATGGTGCAGTCCAAAAACTTAACAGTTTCCTTTTCATCAGAAAGTTCTATTGAGGAAGAGTTGAAAAGAGAGAGTAGTGCGGATGCTATAACTATATTGGTAAGGTTCTCTCTCGTTCAGGATTGACCATTTCATGTTTGACACAAATATAAGCTGAAAGAATGTTGTTTTTCTATTCGATACGACTATGAATTTTTTTATTTTCTAACTCCCTGTTCATATTCTGCTGCTTTATGTTGTTTCAGATAAGCTATCTTGTGATGTTTGCTTATATATCTTTGACTTTGGGTGATACACCAACTCTTACTTCTTTTTATGTTTCATCTAAGGTATGATTCCATTCAATAACATCTTATTTCATAAAATTTTTGTTACAACATTTATGTCCTAACAGCTTCTCTATCTTGGGGCATCTTCCAATATCATTATAGTGAACATATACAAAACCACTTGAATGATTTAGCTTGTGACACCATCACTACTGTGGAGTGGTTAATTAGCAACAAACATTTTCCTTCTCCTTTATACAAGCAGTTGGGACATGCCGCTCCTTTTGGAGTAGGCCAGGAAATCTAAATGTACATTTTGAGTTTGCATTTGTGACATTTTATTAATCAGGAGAAGAGTAGAAAGTAAGAAGTTCGTCTGATAAAAAAGTAGAACTAAGGAGTACATAAATTTTACTTTTCTTGAAACTTGCAAGTGGATTGTTCAGCAACCCTTCATAGATATCCTTACTGTCTTGTTTCTACATCACATTTGCATAAATATTCATTTTGACTATTGCATTTGATCTTCTTAATTTGTGTCCCCGCAATATATTTTAGTTTTTTATTTTGCTTTTCTTCTTTTATAATTAAAAAATGACCTAGTTTTCTTTTATATGTCTAATCATACGACTCTTGTTCCAGGTGCTGCTTGGTCTTTCAGGGGTTATGCTTGTCATGCTCTCTGTTCTTGGGTCAGTTGGTTTTTACAGTGCAATTGGAGTAAAATCTACACTTATCATCATGGAAGTCATCCCTTTCCTTGTTTTGGCTGTACGCGTACCACTTTATATGTTCTTTTAACTTAGTGTAATGTACTTGCAAATGATTTTTATGTGCTGTAATGGAAGGATTTACTGAATAATATGCACAGAAGTGTTGAGGACAGGTTTTGAATGGTAGTTTTTAATTGATTCTCAGTGGAACTTGGCTGACATGAAGTTTGGGAAAGTCTGAAATAATATATAGTTGTTTGTTCTTGTTGTTATCCTCTGTTTATGTCTTTGCCATATTATTTGATAATTTCTATAAACTTTGGTTATGGACCTTAAATATTTTAGAGAAGGCAAGTCCTATGCTGCTAAAGAGCATAATCATGGAAATAGTTTCATTTTTGTTACATCTGATTCCATGTTTAATGCATAAAGCTTGCACATTTGTTTTTGAAATCTTATACCAATTCATTTACATGTATAATTTACATATCAATTGGCATATGGGAAGCACATTTTCTTATTCTGCCAGTTTCTGTTGTAACTGAGTTCACAAACTATTTTCTGTTGTCTCAGGTTGGGGTAGATAACATGTGCATACTGGTACAAGCTGTTAAGCGGCAGCAATTGGAGTTGCCTTTAGAAGGGCGCATAAGTAATGCACTTGTAGAAGTTGGACCATCCATAACACTAGCCAGTCTATCTGAGGTTTTAGCATTTGCAGTTGGAAGTTTTATTCCTATGCCTGCATGCCGTGTGTTTTCCATGTTTGCAGGTTAGAAAGTTTCTCTTTTTCAATTAGGTGACCTGATGGTGGTCGTAAAAATGATTATCCTAATATTTAGTTGATTTGTTATCATTACAGTTATTATGTTTCTTAAGATTCTTGTCTAACAGCTAGTTCACATGGTTTCGCAGCATTGGCTGTACTCTTGGACTTCCTTCTGCAGATTACGGCTTTTGTTGCTTTGATCGTCTTTGATTTTTTGAGAGCTGAAGATAACAGAATCGATTGCTTTCCTTGTGTCAAAATTTCTGGTTCCTATGCTGATTCTGATAGAGGTATGAACCTCAATATTGATTTATACTTCTACTGCATCATGATCTCCCTTTTTCCCGCTGTAAGAATGTAAGGTGATTGATTTTTATTTATTTATTTATTTTACTAATTTGAAGGAAGTAATCAGAGAAAACCTGGATTACTAGCTCGGTATATGAAGGTAATTATTCACTCCAATTGGGAGTTTCCATCGTAGCATAGCAGTCTCACTGAATATGTATTTTTTTTCTTCTTTCAAATCTTTACCTTTCATCTTTTGATGTGGTTTGTAACACCCTAAAGGCATAGAAATTATATGGCACAACTAACATACACACCTTGGACAAATGATGCTTGTTACTCTCCTTAGAAATTTTTGGTAATCAAATAATGTGCATTTGCAGTTTCGGTATATATTTAGCAAGTCCTAATCTATGGGAACCATTAATGCTTTTGAATTTAGATCATCCAATGCGGAACCAGTTGAAATTGGTTGTAGAGGTGCATAAACTTAGTATACTAGGGAGGATTCACTTTTACTAATGCAGTACAAGCTCTCAGGTTCTTCTTCTTTTGCGAACTCGGCTTTCACATGGAGGACAAGAAAAATGTGTATGTAAGGACATAACACTGGTTGTATATCAGAAGGTTGAGAGACTTGAACTATGTTCCCAAGATTTGACATTCTCACAATATTGAAACTTTTAAATTCTAACCCAGTTACACAACCATAGGGCAAAAAGTGGAGAGGTATTGGACTGTTAGATCATCTCACTGTGCAGGCTAAAATGCAGAGCAACAAGAATACAAAATTAAAAGAAAAGGCTAGAGATTAGGAGAAGATGGAAATTCTTATGCATGCATTATGACTCATTCATCTTGGCACTTTAAACATGGGTAGTCATTGTTCTTGGTTTATTAAACACAGTTTTGATGTGTTGTGCTTTTCCTACTTTGGCGCTCTAGCATACTTCCCCGAGCATAAGCTAAATGTAATTCATGGCTTAGTCATTACATGATAGGGTGATATGAGAGTTTCATGAATCCTTTTTCATTCATTAATCATGAACTTCTTAAAGAAATTTATTGGCTAAGCTAAGCAGCGTTAGGTGCAAACTAAACTGTGTATTGAATAATGTTGTGAAACTGAATATTGATCGTCAGAGTACTCAACTAGTTGACATCTTGTAGCTTATGGTCATGAATAACTCACCTAGAGAAGCTGGATGGGGATCGCATAGGTTCTTGTATTCTCCTGACTTTGAACAAACATAAACATAAAATTAAAATTTTCTTTTTAACAATCTGTATATGTTCGAGTACTGTATTGTTCACAAGGTTCTTATGTGCCTATTTTCTCACGTTTTGTTTAATTCAACTTATTACGCATACAAGCATACTTCTCCTTGGCCTTTGAATTTGTTTGAAGCCCTCGATAAAACCTCAAATTTTAATCATTTAGATACACAGTAACAATGTCATCTATCTGCAGACATTACTGGGAAACTATGTTGCCTGCCACATCAATGGCTTTGTTCGCTAAAAGTTACTATTTTTTGCTCATGAGTATTGAGCTACTATATGGCTTAAATGATTGACCTGTCAAATATAATGTATTTGAGCACATCCTGCTCAGGATTTCCTCCTTATATGCAACTCCGACTTGCATGTGAACAAGGATGTATTGTAATTCATGGAGCTTTGTCCAAGTTGTACTGATAGTAGGGTGACCAAGGCATACAGAAAGATTTGAACCTAAAACACTTGCAAACCAAGGTTTTGATGCCATGTTAAGTTATGAATTCCTCCACAAGCTTAAGCTTTAGAGAATGGCATTCATATTCAAGTAACTATGACTTTGGGGTAAGCTACGTAACATGTGACAATTACCTACTTGGATCATTTGAAATATACATCAATAATGTAATATCTTTACTCCAAGTTAGCTAACTAGTCTAAGTTAATAAGTAGGTTTAAACAACCACCCAAAACTATGGTTCAAGTTGGGTACTCCAATATTTAGGCTTATAAGCAATCAGCATAAAATCCAACTGATGTGGATTGCTATTTTTCCCTTCCCACAGACCTAACAAATTTGTTAGGTGTGAACATAGCCTACCAGAACATATGTGGAGGTGATTTGGGTATTTGAGGCTAAACCCACCATGTCCCTGCTCAATCTTTTACTCTCCCTTGTATGAAACTGGAACTACACACCATGCGGGGAACTACTTTGGTATCATTTGTAGGGGCCTGAGTCCAGACTAAGTAACTAGCTCACCTTGACCTGCAATAACAGTCCAAAACCATTGATCCAACTTAAATTGGTAGCCAGTAGTTGGAGTTATAAGGAAGCTATCATTTTTTTTAACTGCTAATTTGGAATATAACAACTGAACTCCTAACCTTTTGGTTGATTTAACATCACAAAAATGCTGAAAGAGACTGGAAAAATCATGTATAAAATTTGTTCATTTTTAAAGTTTATGGAGTCAAAATTTAATTGAGCTACTGCGGCTTATCTCGTTTCTTTACCATTGAGCCTTGTTTTCCTTTGCTAGGAGGTTCATGCACCCATCCTAGGTCTTTGGAGAGTTAAATTGGCGGTTATTGCTGTTTTTGCTGCTCTAGTGTTGGCTAGTATAGTGAGTTTCTCTAGTCCAACTGTATTTATTTTCGTTGAGTGCTTTTGTCATCTTCCAAGTAAATTTTTGTGTTTTTAATCTTCAAAGGCATTATCTACAAGGATTGAACCTGGTTTGGAACAACAAATTGTTCTTCCGAGAGACTCATATCTTCAGGTTTTATATGTTGATACCTTTTTTGTCTTAATAGAATAGCAATTTCATGCAGCAATTCTGATGAGTTACTTTGTTTATCTTTCTGAAACATTGCAGGGTTATTTTAATGATCTTTCGGAGTATCTCAGAATTGGACCACCGCTTTATTTTGTCGTGAAAAACTATAATTATAGGTATCATGGTTTTGTTTATTTCCTTGCTTCTAATTTCATTGTGTTGAGGGACATAACATGTTAAATTGGGTAATCTGAATCTCTGATCAATCCATCAGTCTAATGGTAGCTATTTGTCATTATCTAGTTCATATTCAACAGATAAATTTATATCAAATCTTTGCTATTTGTTTGTAGGGAAAAGTCAAGGAAATATCTGCAGTGAATTACTTAATATGATTGACCAGTTTCTTACTTAAAGATTCCAAACATTTTTTGATTGCATACTTCTAACAAATGGTCAAACTTGTAATTTCGAGAAAAGAAAATCGTTAAAAGATTCTTTGTGCAATTTGATTGGATGATTTCTTCATGTTGATTTTATTTTCTCTCAACAGTTCAGATTCAACACAAACTAACCAATTGTGCTCCATCAGCAACTGTGACTCAGTCTCTCTTCCAAATGAGGTATAACTTCCGTGTTTTTGTTAAAGTTAAGACCTTCATCTTGAAAAGGTTTGGCTTTACGTATGTTGTTCAATGTGTCTGTAATCTGCATTCATCTATGCATGCTTGATGTTGTTCCATTGCTTACTTTAAATTAGAGAATGGTATATGTATCATTGCATTTTAAGGCTGTATCATAGAAAAAGATTTTTTATTTTTTATTTTATTATTTGTGACGTGGTTGATATATTGTTTTGGCTGCATACTTCTTTTGAGATATCTTAATCTCAAGTTGGTGACAGAGTATGTTTCTCACTCTCAAGTATCTACGGTTTCTTGAATTCTAAGATAAACTTCTCATCAACACCCTAGTAAAATCTAGTTCAAATTATCGTATCTGTCGAATTCACCACGTTCATTAAGAGAGCACTTTTGTAGTTGGCTTCTGTGGATGCCTAAATGTTAAAGTGAGACTCCATGAACAGTATGGTAGACCATGTAGTTTGGTGTCTCAGTTGATCGATAAATCTATATATTTTATATAAAACTTGAAAGTTAGTTTCTCTAAATAGGCTTAAATATTCTCTATTTTCAGTGAAAGATTTTAGTAGTCATAGATGGATATTGCATCAATTAGAATAGTTAACAGAGATGTGAGTAACATCATTTAGAAGTCATTCGAGAATGAATGTGGTCCTTATGATGGATGCCTACAAGACTATGGATTGGTGTGGAACAATTAGTTGTGGTGTGAACTATATGTGAAGTTATTACCTCATATCTTACACAAAATTAACAATCAAGGTCTTAAAACTCACGAGTGTGTCTGATTAATTTTAAAATTCCACTAACGTTTACTCTACTTATTACTTTGTGTCGTCTCTCATAGCACCAAAACTTTTAAATTTCTGTCGTGCAGATTACAAGAGCATCTTTGGTACCAGAGTCAAGTTACATTGCAAAACCTGCTTCTTCATGGCTTGATGATTTTCTTGTTTGGATGTCTCCAGAAGCTTTTGGTTGCTGTAGGAAGTTCACCAATGGAAGTTATTGTCCCCCTGATGATCAGGTCAATTATTTAGGCATTGCTATGATGTATTCCTTCGTGACAAAAATATCCCGCTAGCTATTAAAAAGTTCACATTTCTAATTGAATTATTTTTGCTGCATTATTTAGTCTAATTCTGTGATGAAATATTTGATGTTTTTGGTTTGTGTACTTATGGGTTATATGAATGCCCCAGCTATATAAGACTATAATGGAAGCCACTAGTTTCAAATAAAATCATCATAACTTCCCAATTTGATGCCGGAATTGTACTGATGCTACGGATCTATGGAGAGGAATGTTAAAATATTTGGAACTCCAGTCGTTATAACTTTTTAAATGATTTTATATAAGTTTGGATTCTATCTCCTCCATAGTCAATATATAGATGTCTTGAAGGAGATCAAACCTTTGTTGTTTGAGCCATGTACAATATTATTATCCTTTGTATACAGTATCATTTATAATTGATTCTGGATGCTGGAAATAGAGTATGTGAAACGATTTTCTTCCTACCGAGTTTCATTACTTTATTTTTCCCTTCTCTTCCATTATAACCTGATATCTGAAACATGTTTCTTTAATAAACTGTAACCATTTGCTAATTCCCTTCAGCCACCTTGTTGTTCGTCTGATGATAGCACTTGTAGCTTGGATGGAGTATGCAAGGACTGTACCACTGTAATTTTCTTACACATACTTGCTGCTTGGTTTTTATATTTGAGCACCCTTTGTATAAATTTTGAATCCAAAAGAGTCTCTTAATTTTCATTTATTTACTTAAAAAGAACTCTTGTTTCCCAACCAACTAGAACTGATTTTTGGAATTGTTTCAGTGTTTCCGTCACTCAGACTTGCAAAAAGATCGTCCATCTACAACTCAATTTAGGGAGAAGCTTCCCTGGTTCCTCAGTGCCCTACCTTCCGCGGACTGTGCAAAAGGTGGCCATGGGGCCTACACTACCAATGTGGAACTCAAGGGTTAGTGAGACTGCTCAAGTATTTCAACTTGATTATTCCATGTTTTATAACTTCAGTTAGTGCATGTATATTTTCTTTTAGTGTGGTTCTTGTTTAGCTTGATAGTTTTGTACTTTGTGGCTTTGGTTCTAATTGTGTACATTTTTGTCATAAGGTTATGAGGATGGTGTTATTCAAGCATCAGCTTTTCGTACATATCACACCCCACTCAATAAGCAAGTAAGACTACTTATAGTGTAACTAAACCCTGAAGTTTAGATAATCTCCTTATTGATTACACCATACTCACTTGTGATCTTGAATATATTATTAAATTTCAGACTGACTATGTTAACTCAATGAGGGCTGCAAGGAAATTTAGTTCCAGGATTACTGACTCTTTGAAGGTAAAATATCATTCTACAAGAGTAGAACCTTCACTCTATCCATGGATGATGTGTATTTTTTAAACTACACATTTTTATGTTTCATGCTCTACTTGCTGACCCTTAAGTATATTTTTTTTTCTTGCAGATTGACATCTTTCCATATTCTGTATTCTATACTTTTTTTGAGCAATACCTTGATATATGGAAGACTGCGTTAATCAACCTTGCTATAGCTATGGGTTAGTAATTTTATTACCTCTTAACCCCCAAATGTTAACATACATGAGTCAACTGATCCCATCACTGCTAAAGCTTCAAATTCATAACTGTTGGAACTTTAGCTTTTATTTAGCGCTTGAACAATCTTACAGTGGAGCCCAGAACCTCGGTTTTAATTTGAGGCATTCAAACATTTAATGGGATCATGTATCATAGCACCTTATGACTACAGGCCACACGAACTGCCAGGAAAACAAATGGCAACATTTTTCTGTAATTTTTTCATATGATCTAGTGGAAAGGACACTATCTGGTGTGGTCCCACTTAAACGGGGTGTTATGAAGGATGGACTGGGTACAAGCTTAACCTTTGGTGTGTTTGGTGTTTTTTTCCTTTTTGTGAGGGTGGGTGGAGGGTGCGTATCCGAACTATATCCTCTCGGAGATAAGTATCGGTGCTTAATAGGTTGTCACTCTTGACAGCCCATGAAAGGCGTGTCTTTAAGGAAGGGAAATTTTTATTATTAATGCGATAAGAAGTTAATATATGTAGACTAATTTCTAGGTTAGTAATCATGTGGCACTTCTCAAAAACAATTTTACCATTTTCCTTCCAATAGTTAGGAAATGCGGATACTTCGAAGATGGTGATGTTATCCTTATGAGACATGTATTTGATATGGATATACTTTGTTCAATATATTTTCAATGTGACCATAATCTGAAAATATGAAACTTTCTTCATATGTGTTTTCAATACTAATTATACATGCCCAACAAACTTCAAATGTTGAAATATAACATGCTTTTATTAAAAGGAGTGTAATTAGAAAAATAAACAAGAAAAGAATCTTCTGAAACAGAGGTACCATAGGGAATAAACTTTACTTAAAAAATGACTTTGAGTGGAAAGGTCGGTAATCATCATAAATATTTATTTATACACGATAAATTTATATACAAATAAATATATTTTATTTAACGTATACCCTGGATTTGTATGATAATCATTTTAGGAAAATGCCGTATATGTATCTTGTTGTGTATGTATCCAGTATTCTTCTTAGTTCAAAAGTTCAGGGTGGCAATTACTCTCCTTATTAACCAAGTAGCCCCCATGCGCCAAGCACTTGGCCATTGAACTGGGAAATTTTCCTTTTGTAAGATCTGAATGAAGTTTAGTTAAATTTGAGCTTAATAATGTAGACATGGATGTGTTGGCTAGTAATTCCCTTCGCCTCTCAAAATAAGTGACTAATACTATTTGATGATTTTACAGGTGCAGTGTTTGTTGTTTGCTTAATTATCACATGTAGGTCAGTATTTTCTCCCCTTTGGATGTGATGAAACATCTCTCTTCATATTTCCTCTTTCCTCAATAAAGTGGTTTTGCTCGGAGTTTAGGCATGTAATTTGGTGACTTTTTGTTTTTCAAATTTAGTTTCTGGAGTTCGGCTATAATTTTGCTTGTCTTGGCGATGATCGTTGTGGATCTCATGGTACATTTTCTTCCTTGAAGTTATCTATGAAACTGCATGCAATCGAAAAGAATAACTCTTTTTATGCCTTATCAGTCGATAATCATTTGAATTTATGCCATTTTGTTTACTACTTTTACTTAAAAGATGATACCCGTGCAGGGTGTCATGGCAATTCTGAACATCCAACTGAATGCAGTCTCTGTTGTCAACCTTGTAATGGCGGTGGGCATTTCCGTTGAGTTCTGCGTGCATTTAACACATGCTTTCCTGGTAGATAATACTACACCTCACTTTATTCCAATTGTCTATGTATGATGTATCTAGGAAGGAAATTGCAATGTCCTACTGATTCGTGGTATTCTTTTGTTTTCCTTCTTTTGTACCACTAAGAAATTTGGAGAGGGGATTGGACCTAATGATTAAGGGGGTGGTTTTGCGGCCACCACATTGTACCCTCTTCTTTCTTAAATGTATTTTTTCTAAACATCAGTTTGTGATGAGCTGAAAAGAAAAAAAAATAGAAAAAAAAACATTAATATATACTCTGGAGAGTATAAACTGTACTGCTGAGTTTTGGAAGAAGTTCACGTCAGATTGGAACAAGAAGATTTATTGTATACTGAAAAAAATACAAAAATGAAAAAATAGCATATAAGCTGTTTCACAAGCTAAATTCTTTAAAAACTGAAAACAGTTCAACATTCTAATTCTATGGGGAATTGGATTTGATAGTTTGACTCTTTAAGGTGTAGAGTTTCTTTAAAATGTAATACTTACTACATTCATGAATGCATTTTTGTAGTAGGCTATAGTTTCATTTCATTTATCATTAGTGGCTTAGTGTGGTGATAATAATCTTTATCATAACATACTTTTCCGTTTTCCATGCAGGTAAGCACCGGAGATAGGAATCAACGCACAGCTGAGGCTCTGGGTACAATGGGTGCTTCTGTTTTCAGGCATCTCTCTATGTCCTCATAAACTAAGTGGTGCACATGTTAGCTGATGGCAGTTGATGCCTTGTTTTATTTATTTTGGGCTACTAATTGAATCCATGTATCTTTACTTTTGCAGTGGTATAACGCTGACAAAACTGGTTGGGGTGATGGTTCTTTGTTTCTCAAGGACAGAAATTTTTGTGGTATCTGATCTCGCAACTCTTACTTGTAGATTTTATCATTTTCTCATCATATATTTTGCAGGTTTATTACTTCCAAATGTACCTGGCTCTGGTTCTTCTTGGCTTCTTGCATGGGCTAGTATTTTTGCCTGTAAGCTCCTCAAAATATTAATTATAAATTAGTAGAAACTTTATGTGTGAGAGAGAGAGAAAGGATAAAATATTCTTTTGTTTTTGCAGGTGTTTTTGAGCATGTTTGGGCCACCTTCCATATGTGTGCTCAAGCAAGAGGATATATAGAAAAGAAGGCCATTTCTTTTTTCTTTAATTAGTACATAATCATTTGTAATAACGTATTTTTAATGTATATTATAATATACAAGTTCTCTCAAGGAAATAATGGGAAAAAGAAAAATGGTATTTTTTGTGTTATAATGCAAGGGATTAAGTTCAACTTGTGTTATTTTCAATATATACCCGTAGATTTCTAAATTGTTTGAAAAGAGACCCTACAAAGTTGCATTTTTTTTTATCCTTGCTTCTAGTAGTAGTGGTACGGATACCACCTGCTCCTCTTTCAATTAAACTACTATGCATCATGCCCTTGCAAGTTGCAAGACAAGAACATATTTTTTTTCTTCTTATTTGATTATTGATTTTAATAAAGAAATATCATATTTGTATATAAAATTAATTAAAAATTTATAATACCATGATATTATATTATTATGCACTTCGATCTCATAAGAATTATTATATATACCTTTGCAAGTACTACTCTCTTCGTTTCCAAAAATTAATACAAGACATTTTAAACTTAAAAATTGATATGATATAACAACTATACAACAATAAAATATTATAATTTTAGATAATTTACAAACTAAAGCTAAATAAATTTATACTCCCTTCGTTCCAAATTATATCATCATTATTGATTTTTAAAAGTCAAATTGAGAATACTAATTATAAAACTTGCAATAAGTAATACTTTTTAAATAATTTATGATATTCATCATTGATTAAAATTGAAATAATTTATGTCAATTTTCAGTTTAATAACCTCTCAAGTAAACTTTAAAAAGTCAACAATATTCAAATAATCACTTTTGAGTTTGAAAATATCCAAATAAATTTTAAAAAATCAATAATAATAATAATAATCTTAGTTTGAAGTGTGTAGCAAATTTATTTATTTCAATACTTAAATTAATCACATTAACAAAATTTTAGTAAATTAATTTCCAAGAATTTAAATTTACAGTTATATTTTAGGTCTTTTGTGTAGGAGTATCTGATTACTTTTATTTTTCATTAACATCAATGTATATATAGCATTAACTGTTGTCATTTAATTAATTAATACTAGTGTCTAAAAAATGGTTAGCAATCGAATGTACTTCTTCTTTTGTGTGTGTGTGTGTGTTTCAATGATAATACTCTCAAATCTTATTTAGCTTAATATTTTAAATTCAAACTGATATTTTATCATATAAAATCTTTTAATTTGTTGGTTGAAGTTTCACAATGTTACTAAGTTTGTTTTGTTTCAATATTAGCAACTGTTCTTTACTCACTTTTTCTTTTTTGAAACCAAAATATTTGGTCTCAGTCTAATCTAATCTGAGCCATTCAAATAATCGTACCTTCTAATTAATCTGAGTCATTAAAATAATCCTACTTTCTAATTATTAATGACTCGGATTAAAAATTTATACACGCGATCCTAGCGAACTGATATTTGCCACCCATTATATAACCCACCGATCACTCACACTTGCTGCATACTGTCCAAAAAGTTTTCAAAAACCCCATTTCCTCTATTCTCTCTACGATCTTATACCTTAAAATATTCTCAGATTACTAAATTGTTTTGCAAAGAATTAACCGAAACTCTTTAGAAATTAAAATTGAAGGGAATTGGGGTTAGCAAACTGAATTGGAGAAGAAATTGGAGCAATAAATTGTCACGAGAAGGAAGTAAAAACAAATTTGAAGCAAGAATGCAAGGGTTTACATCAATTAAACTTCAAATTGAGAGATAAGTCATGTGTTTATGTAAGTTCATGGAAATTGAAAGTATATATATGATTGTTGATATAATTGCTATGCATGGGTTGTGAATTAATGCAAGGGGAGTATTGTTTATGTTATATGGAGTAATAAGAAAGAATTCCATGAATTTTTTTGTTAGAACCCTTCTAAAGTCTTTATGAAATTCTGGAATCTAAGTGTTGTAGGCATGGTGTTTGAGAATTTATCTCAAATTAGTTAAAATGTGTAGAATTGAGAATTAGCTAATGTTCTAGGTTATTAGAAGATAACCTAAGCTATTTGTTCTGCAAAGGTCTTCTTTGATCCATCTCTTGGTAGCCCAGGGAAAAAAATCATGCCCATCTCCTCCCCTCTATACCACTCTTTCTTCCTGAGCCAAGAGAAAACCCATCTCCTCTCCTCTCCTCTCCCCTTTACCACTATTTCTTCCTATTCAGTACTGAGGATCTCTTAATTCACTTCAGATTCCGGCGGTTCCAACCCACGGGGTCAGTTTGAATCCAAAAGAGTCTCTTAATTTTCATTTATTTACTTTAAGACTAATTAACTCTCGTTTCCCAAACAACTAGAACTGATATTTGGAATTGTTTCAGTGTTTCCGTCACTCAGACTTACAAAAGGATCGTAATCTACAACTCAATTTAGGGAAAGGGAAAAGCTTTCCTGGTTCCTCAGTGCTCTACATTCCACGGATTGTGCAAAAGGTGGCCATGGGGCCTACACTACCAATATGGAACTAAGAGTTAGTGAGACTGCTCAAGTATTTCACCTTGATGATCACAAGAGGCTACTTTACCCAAGTGTTGCTGAGGACTTTGATGGAGAGAAGAGAGCTTGATTGTGTGGCTCCGATCGAGTTGAGTGGCATACATCGAGACACTCCTCTAAGTCATCATCGCATGTTAATAGCACCCATTCAGAGTCATCATCCAAGTACTTGAGATGACAAGGGATTTATGGCTCTGCTACCCCATTCCAATTTAAAAAACCTTTTTTCCTTCTCTGTTTTGGAATGTCCCACATATAAATACATTTGTTGTTTAATTTGATTGTATTACCCTAATTCATGTATTTAAGTGTATAATGGGGAAAAAGAGTCTGGTTCATGTATTTATCTTCCCTTATACCAAGTGCAATGTGAAAAGGTTGTATAATGGGGAGACTATTATTGAGCATATATACAAAATCTGTAAGTTTGAGGCCCAACATGGTTAATAAATAATAATGAGTATTTAAGTCCTGACTACAGTATGAATGTAAGGACTTGGAGTAGACTGACCAGGGAATTACCCCTGGTATGTATCCTAGGGCCAGTTCTGATGGGTTTAGTGCTCCAATGCCTAAATAGCCAGTTGCAGCATTATTTTCCAAGGATAAATGACAGTGTTCCAGATAGCAGTAACCAGCAGACAAAATCAGGTAAGAAGCATAAACTTTGAGCAAACCTATCCATTAGATCTTAGTATAATAATTAAGGAGTACATGCATTAGTTTTTTCAAAAGATTTAGGTATCATTGTCAAGACCTATCAATCCCTTGAAAACAGGGAATTTCTAAACAACAGATCCAAAATAAATCTTAATAGAAATACAGGCAACTTCTATATTACCTAGGCATTACATATGTGCTGATTAGACAGCAGAAGTCAAACTATAATACAAAACTAAAATAGTTATAATAACTGTAGAAATTTACTTGTTAATTTAATGGAGTATTTAACAAACAACTACAGTTGGTCCCCTATTTTCCTTTTATATTTACATTTGTTCTATTACACCCCTAACACTGCTTTGATCAAGAATATAAATGGTTTTCAGTCAGGAAGTGCAAAGAAAAAACTGTAGAAAGTTCCCAAACATTAACAAAAGTGACTAAAGACATCCTGCCTTGATGATCTACCAACAAAACTGGATGAACTAAGAATAAGTACAAATTGAATATCGCTATAGCATAGCCACCCTACAAGCAAGATTCTCAATGCTATCGCAGGCGGAAAACAAGTTTCCAAGCGATTGCAGTACTCATAGTGTAGGCACTCACTTACAACTTCATTCATGAATCTCATTGCAACTGATTAGTACTTCTTGCCTACATAACTAAGACTGAAGTTATTAAGAAAATCGTGTGGAAATGCATGAACCCGCCACTTGACGACTTTCATGACCATTTACAATGGAAAACATATTCTTTCTCCTTTTAACAGACATTAAAAAACGGCTCAAAGAAAAGGCCGCCTAATTAGGACTCGGAAGTGATCATTCCCAATTATGTCCCCCCAAGATCATTCGTTCAAAAAATAATTTACTCATCAAAAAAATATTCAATTTCACATCAACTAAGAATTTTTAATCTAATATTTCAGCCTAAAATTTGAAAACAATACAATCAACTACACGTGCAAAACAGATTACATGTATGAAAGTGGGGATTCCAGAAGTTGAAGAAGACCGACACAAACAAGCCCAGCATACAAAAGTTGAAAGATAAGTTGTTTTAAATAATCAAAAGATAAAACATTAATAATAATCAATCTAATTTGAGTAAATCTATGAATAAATTTGGTGGCCTAGCCCTAGGGGAGCTTTGGCCTAAAGATGGCGTAACCCATATAGGTGGTGGCCAAATTAAGGGAGATGACTCGATACAACAAGGTGAAATTACTAATGTATTTATGCTACCATCCTCCATGTCAAAAATTCCTAAATCCTGTCCTCCTTCCTCTTTTTCTACGTAGGCTTCCAAGTGGTCGTCGGCAAAGTAGATACAATTCCTTTTACATCCTGAAAAATCAAATGCAGATAAACACTGACTGCAATTTTGACCCAAGAATAACACATTGTCGTTTAAACTTGAGACCTTCCAACCTTTTTCTTCCTCATCAAATTCGTATACTTTAAATTTAATTGTTTTGTAATAAGAATTAGTAGAATAGTTGTCCCCCTTAATTTCAACATCACTGTTATAAAAATCCTTATCCTCCTGATACTTGTATTCCTTATATTCATTGTGCATGTCATCAATAGCCGCCTCTTCGTCCTCAAGCTCGTCCCCAGACCACTCGTATTCATACTCTTCTTCGTTGTCCTCACTTTCTTCGTCCTGGTGATCCTCATCCTTCTTCTCCTCGTCCTCAGCGACACCTTTTTTCCGACCAAATCGTTGTTTCCCATACCTCTTAATTATCAATAATTTTCCCAACGAGTCAATCACCAAGTACTTCATGGTACAGTCCCTCATCGGAAAAAGTGTATTTTGAACTCCTTCACTACAGTTTAAGGAGACTCTAAATCACAAGTCATCGCGCGCACAGGTAGCCAAGGTGAGACACCGCATAAACTTGGCCTCCCCAATACACAACATCTGTTATGCAAACCCCAATACCAATATTATTTTTGGCCCTTGAAGGGCATCTCCAAGTGTCATCTCCAACTCTACAAAAGGACAATCGTCTCTGTTCACCCCACAAGGCCACAGCAATGCAATCCTCCTCATTACTAGTGGGATCCCCAGATAAGATGATTTTGTACACATAAAAGCTCTCAATATCTTTCAAACTCATGGTGGATTCAAAAGTATCATATATACCATGTACTAGGTACACATATTCTTCATCAACTTTATCTTCTCTGTAGTCCAATATGTCTGGAAAACTTGTGATCGGGGAAGCTCAATTCGGCGTCTCGTGAACGGATTTAT
The DNA here is from genome assembly GCA_020205505.1 of Panax japonicus. Taxonomy (NCBI): domain Eukaryota; kingdom Viridiplantae; phylum Streptophyta; class Magnoliopsida; order Apiales; family Araliaceae; genus Panax; species Panax japonicus. The sequence continues at coordinate 3,126,511 of CM035110.1, read as the reverse complement.
TAGAAAGATGGCCGGGCTAGTGTCCTCCACGCACCGTTTTCCATAAATCTCCGGTAAACCAAGTCCTCCATGAATAGTCTTCTTCTCCAATATACTATAAACCCCACGAGAAAAATAATCACAACTACCTGATTCAGCATCGTAATAGTACGGTAGAATCAACCAAGGATGATGTACTAAGTTGGGGCCAGAAAATAGACTTTTCTTTCAAACTTTGCACACGGGACAGAATTGTATATGTGGAGAAGCATAAAATAAACTATAGTCAAGGCTCTGGATTGGATGTGGAGTATTTATATAACAAATAGTATTAGTTTCGAATCCAAGGAAAAAGGATCCTTATTTAAGTCAACTTGTATTTTAAGGATCCTTATTCAAGTCTACTTGTATTTTAAGGATCCTTGTTCAAGTCTACTTGTATTTTAAGGAACCTTATTCAAGTCTACTTGTATTTTAAGGATATAACATAGTTTAACTTTCTTATAGAAAACGGATATGCAGACTTTCTTTGTCTTACCAATTAAAGGCTCAAGCCCGTCCGAATATATTTAGGTATCAAATTCATACTACATTATTTTCCTTGTGTGGTTTGGATTCCTTGTGTGATTTGGAGATTTAGCCTGACTTGAAACATATTTTGTTTCCTTTTCATAGTGTGTTTCCTTGTGTGATTATTCCTCCTACGATTTGGATTCCTTCATTGTACATCTGCTACTTTTTTTTCCAAAGGAACCTTGATTATTGCAATGGAAGGTAAGGATGTTATTTGCCTATTTCTGATCCATAGCAAATACATGTTATGGATGATTGTGTGTGTGTGTATATATATATATATAAGCCCCCATCAAATAGTTACATGGAAATAAAGTTTGGCTCATTTGGTTGATCTTATTATCTTAAAATTTGGAATTTGTAATGGAGGGAGTACAATATTTATAGAGACTCCATATATTTAAATTTTTTACTAAGAGATAACTCTTAATGATGAATTTATATCTTCCATTACCGATTAAAAGACAATAAAAGTCAAATAAAATTTGACCAAACAATTTTATCCTCTTACTGAATCAGATGTGGAGTTGTTAAAAATATTAAGTAAATAAACACTACCTTCCACTACTCTTAATAGTTAATAGATAAAGGAGTAATGTCCTAAATGTCCCTACCTTTGCTAAATTTAAATAACTTTAATGTATTTATTAGCAATTTAATTTACATTAATTAAATCAAATGTAGTACAATATGGAGCTTAAATTTGAAATAATCAGATTGTCACAATAACTGATAATTTTAAATTTTACTACTTAAGAAAATTTATACAAATAAATACATTGAATATAATTGATAATGTTACATTTTATTACTTAAGAATTTATTTATACAAATGAATACATTGAATATGATTGACAATGTTAGATTTTACTACTTAAGAAATTATTTATACAAATAAATATATTATATACAATTGACAATGTTAAATTTTATTACTTTAGAAATTATTTATACAAATAAATACATTGAATATAATTGAAAATATTAATTTTATTATTTAATAAATTATTTATAAAATTAAATAAATTAAATATAGTTGACAATGTTAAATTTTATTACTTAACAAACTATTTAAGTAAATAAATACATTGAATATATTTGACAATGTAAAATTTTATTACTTAAAAAATTATTTATGCAAATAAATAAATTAAAGTTATTCAAATTTAATTAAAGTGGAGGCATTTAGGACATTACTCATTCGAAATGTATTTATGAATAGCTTAGGGTATTTAATTTCTTTGTCTTCCACTACTCTTAGTAGCGGAAGGTGTCTTATTAATTAAATATGGGACGTTGGATCATCAATTGGACGTATGGAGATGCACTAGTTCAAATAATATTCCCATCAAGCATTTGTCATGATGAATCACTCCCCATATATATATAATATTGTAAATGTTTCATATTATTTGATCATTATTGACTTTTTAAAAGAGATTTTTAAACTCAAAATTGATAAGTTGGATGTTTCAAATCTCTACTCACTTACATATATAATATTGTATATGTTCTACTACCCATATATATATATATATATATATATAGAGCACTTACATATATAATATTGTATATGTTCCACGTTATTTGATTATTATTGATTTTTTAAAAGAGATTTTTAAACTCAAAATTGATAAGTTGGATGTTTCTACTCAAAAGAGATTTACAATAATAAGTTGGATGTTTCAAATCTCGTTTTTCCTCGTAGCAGTCACAGTAAAAAAACTTCTTATTATTCTGCATAATAATAAGTTTTATTTATTTATATTTTTAAGCGATTAATAGTGTATGAACTAGGTCCAACGTGCAAGGCGAGGCATGCACAAAGGCGTATAAAATACAAAACTTCTAATAAGTCAGATTTATTACATATTTCTAAAATATGTGTAGTAATAAATTAAAGTAAATATAAACGCATATATTTCAATCTTCAACTATAACTTGGATATATACATACAAGTTTTAACAGGAAAAGAAAAATGGATTGATAATTTATACCAGCTTTAACCCAAAAAATAACTATATATCACCAATTCTTAAGAAAATAACAAAACTATAAAAACAAAAACATGCAGAGAATAAGAAATAGGTGCTCTAGGTGAGGCTTGCTAGGCGTTGAGCCTAGGTGTGCCAGGGTAACTTTAGCAATTTGGCTTATATTGGGTTCAAAATTCAAAATATGCACGCTGTTGAGACATTCTTTTTTAAAGCTCATCAAAAAAACTCGGTTACTAAGATACAATACTCTTCCAGAAGAGCCACTGGCTAGTGGGCCCATTAAACCCTAATAAATTCCCCACATTTTCTACTTAATAACATTTTACACAAAAACCTTGTTGCAATCACCATCAAGGCCATGTTTGACACCGAATACGAGTCTGACTAACATTCTTGAAATAATTAGTTCCCAATTTAGAACCTTTTATATTTGTATGTAAATCTTCATACTCTTATAGTAGTATTATAACTCTAGTTATTTTCCTTTGACCATTTCTTTTACTTGCTCCAAGTGATTCAATCAGTCCCAAAAATTTGATGCAACTATGTAGGAGCCTCAGTACCAGATGACAAATATAGTTTCCATCAAATATGAAACCAGCAAAAGCTAATGCATGCAAAATAAAGTTTCAACTCATCTTACTGCTACAAATTGTTCAAAACATCCAAAACAAATCAAAATTGAGAACATAATTATACACTATTAATCGTTTAAAAATATAAATAAATAAAAAAGAAAGAAAAATGTCAGGTACCAGCAGCAGTAGCAATCTTAAAACAATTATGATATTGATATCACAGCAACAACAAAAACACAGTTTCAAAAAAACTAAAAAAGAACACAGAGATCATGAACTGCCGCAATCAAAACCTAAGATTCATTATGTATTTATAAATTTCAAATCCATCTTCCAATTCAAACATATTAGTAAATTCCAGAACACATTTCTAACAACTTCCTCAAACAATTTTTGAGCACTTACATAAAGGGTTTTAATCCGCACCAGCAGCAGCATTATTTGAAGAGCAAGCGGCATCGTGCTCGTGATGATTTTCGTCTTCATCACTATCATCTTCGTCAAAGGATTTTTCTTTGTGGAAAATGCAACATTTCTTAGAACTCTTTTCTGGAGGAATTCATTGTCGACGGTTCCTTCCTTCCATGAGACCTTCTTTTTCTTGCGGTTAAGCTGCAAAACTAGGGTTTGCGGCGGTGGTGGTTGTTGTTGCTGTTGTTGTGAAGTAGAAGGTGATGGAGATGGGTTTTCTAGGGTTAGGGTTGTCGTCACCGACGATGATGCTCCCGATTGCCTCGTTGGTCGCGCCATTTCCCAATTTTTGGTGGATCCGCAATTTTCAATACCTAACAATTTGGGATTTTGGAGATGACGGATTGGAAGGAGTTACCAAATTGGAAAAAGAATTGGGAAATTAAAATCAAAGTCCCGAGAAATTTCGCAAGTTTAAAAAGGAGAGGAAAGAGAATGTAGTAAATAGGTAAAATGCAATTTAGCTCTTGTGGTTTAGTGGTAGTTACAACTCATTTTTTTGTGGTTTAAAAACATTCAAATTAGCACATGTGGTTTAGACCTGGCAATATAGTTGGTTAACTGTCGGGTCAATCCATATTAACTGGAACCAAATGGGTTGGTTAACCATTTTTTTTATTCAGGTTGGTTAAAGTTTGGAACCATATTTATTCAGGTTGGTTATGGTTCCAATCCGATTAACCATTTTTCGACCCATATTTTGTTCCAAATCAAAAATTAGGCTCACAAAGATAATAATTGAATTTTAAATCTTAAACATCACATAAACTCATTCTAAATTTGCAATTTTGCATCATCATAATTTAGAATGTTCCCAGGGCAACCATCCCCACCCCACCCCACCCCACCCACCCACCCACCCACCCACCCACCCCACCCACCCCACCCACCCCACCCCACCCCACCCCACCCCATCCCATCCCCACTCCCCACTCCCCACTCCCCACAAAAAAATATTATATGATTATGCATACACCCCTACCCCACCCACCCCTACCCCACCCCTACTCCCACCCCACAAAAAAAATATATTATGTGATTATGTATACACCTTTTACCACCCTCACCCCCCCACCCCTACCCACCACCCACCCACCACCACCACAAAAAAATATTATGTGATTATGTATACACCCTTACCCCACCCATCCCGTACCCCATCCACCCACCCCCACACCCACCCCTACCTCTACCCTACTCCACCCACCTCACCCCTACCCCACCCCACCCTAACCCACCCCCATCCCAACCCCCACCCCACCAAAAAAATATATTATGTAATTATGTATACACCCCCCACCCCCACCCTCACCCTCACCCCCTACCCTTACCCCACCCCCCACTCACCCCCACCCACCCACCCACCCACCCAAAAAAAAATATTATGTGATTATGTATACACCCCCTACCCCCACCCCACCCCCTCCCCACCCACCCACCCACCCACAAAAAAATATTATGTAATTATATATACACCCCCTACCCCTACCCCCCACCCCACCACCCCCCACCCCCCACCCCTACCCCACCCCCTATCCCACCCACCCCCACCCCCGCCCCCACCCCCACCCCCACCTCCATAAAAAAAATATATTGTGATTATGTATACACTCCATCCCCTACCCCACCCACCCCCTACCCCACCCAACCCAACCCCCACCCACCCCTACCCCACCCACCCACCCCCTATCCCACCCATCCACCCCCACCCCCACCCCCACCCCCACCTCCATAAAAAAAATATATTGCGATTATGTATACACTCCATCCCCTACCCCACCCAACCCAACCCTTACCCCACCTACCCCACCCCACCCCACACCCACCCCCTACCCCTACTCCCTACCCCACCACCCCACCCACCCACCCACTCCCACCAAAAAAAATATTATGTGATTATGTATACACCCCTTACTCCCACCCCATCCCACCCCACTTCCACCTCACCTACCCCACCCCCACTTCCACCCCACCCTACCCCACCCCTACCCTCCACACACCCCACCCTACTCCCACCCCACCCCCACCCCCACCCCTCCCCCACCCCTCCCCCACCCCTCCCCAAAAAAATTAATATTAAGCGATTATGTATATACCTCTCACCCTCTACCCCTACCCCTGCCCCTGCCCCTGCCCACCCCTTATATTCGTCTCTCTATCTATAGTATATATTAATTTTATTTTTTAAAAATTTTGTTTAAAAGTCAAAACATCTTAAAATGGTTAATATGGTTAATATGGTTTTTAACCATAACCATATGGTTCCAACCCACATTATCCATATTAAAAATGGTTAATATGGTTTTAGTTCTTAAATGGTTGGTTAACCACATTTTGAAAACCAAAACCAACCCATAACCATATTTTGCCAGGTCTACTGTGGTTTACATAATTTTGCTAGGCACATCAACCTTCATTTCATTTTTGTTAACGTCGTTAACCTTCATTTATATCTCTTTACCTATTAAGGCTAAGAGACAATAAAAATCAAATAAAATTTTATTAAATAATCAAATAATATTTTTTTTTGGGTGGGTGGGTGGGTGGGGAGGGGGTGGGGTGGGGGTAGGGGGTGTATACATAATCACATAATATTTTTTTTGGGTGGGTGGGTGGGTGGGTGGGGGTGAGTGGGGGGTGGGGTGAGGGTAGGGGGTGAGGGTGAGGGTGAGGGTGGGGGTGGGGGTGGGGGTGGGGGGGTGTATACATAATTACATAATATATTATTTTGGTGGGGTGGGGGTTGGGATGGGGGTGGGTTAGGGTGGGGTGGGGTAGGGGTGAGGTGGGTGGAGTAGGGTAGGGGTAGGGGTGGGTGTGGGGGTGGGTGGATGGGGTACGGGATGGGTGGGGTAAGGGTGTATACATAATCACATAATATTTTTTTGTGGTGGTGGGTGGGTGGTGGGTGGTGGGTGGTGGGTGGGGGTGGGGGGTGAGGGTGGTAAGAGGTGTATACATAATCACATAATATATTTTTTTTGTGGGGTGGGAGTAGGGGTGGGGTAGGGGTGGGTGGGGTAGGGGTGTATGCATAATCATATAATATTTTTTTGTGGGGATGGGATGGGGTGGGGAGTGGGGTGGGGTGGGGTGGGGAGTGGGGTGGGGTGGGGTGGGGAGTGGGGAGTGGGGAGTGGGGAGTGGGGTGGGGTGGGGTGGGGTGGGATTGGGTGGGGTGGGGTGGGGTGGGTGGGTGGGTGGGTGGGGTGGGGTGGGGATGGTTGCCCTGGGAACATTCTAAATTATGATGATGCAAAATTGCAAATTTAGAATGAGTTTATGTGATGTTTAAGATTTAAAATTCAATTATTATCTTTGTGAGCCTAATTTTTGATTTGGAACAAAATATGGGTCGAAAAATGGTTAACCGGATTGGAACCATAACCAACCTGAATAAATATGGTTCCAAACTTTAACCAACCTGAATAAAAAAATGGTTAACCAACCCATTTGGTTCCAGTTAATATGGATTGACCCGACAGTTAACCAACTATATTGTCAGGTCTAATATATATACTGTACTCACTTACATATATAATATTATATATATATATATATATGTTCCATATTATTTGATTATTATTGACTTTTTAAAAGAGATTTTTAAACTCAAAATTGATAAGTTAAATGTTTCTACTCAATAGAGATTTACAATAATAAGTTGGATGTTTCAAATCTCGTTTTTCCTCGCAGAGTCACAGTAAAAAAACTTCTTATTATTCTGCACAATAATGTTTTGTTTATTTATATTTTTAAACGATTAATAGTGTATCAACATAAGAGATTTTTAAACTCATAATTGACATAAATTATTTTAATTTTAATCAATACAATGATGAATGTTGTAAACTGTAAGACTCCAATTTTTTATAAATAAAAATAAATTTTCTATATTCATTATTTTGAAATAAAAAGGAATTAATTTGATATAATACTCTGGTTATGGGTGAAATGTGCAAATTTTATAAAATAAGCAAATGGTTATAAAATATTCATTTTTGTCGGAGAATATTCGTTTGATCGTGGAATATTCTTGTTGTCGGGAAATATTCGTACGACGGCGCAGCCATTCGTGGGCCTCATAACAGAATAATTATTGGATGAAAAAAATGACAAATTTGAGTTTTATAAATAACGGCGTAATTGTTACCGTTAACACCATTAGAATACCCGGTAGTTAAAATATAGTAATACGCGTGGTTGTACAGTAGCACAAGGTATTGTACAGTATTTTTGAATTATTGATTCTTACGTAAGAAGGCACTACTCAATAATTGTTAGAGTAATTACTGTTTAATATTTTATTTTATTGATTCAATAATTGCTGCGTTGATATTTTATATTATTGGTGTTTCAATAATTATCATTGTATAGTATTTTTCATCAATAATTCATATTATTTGAATAATATTATTAGATAGCATTATTGGCAATGTCTAGAAAGTTCTGTCTAAGAAGAGGTTTGGTCACCTAATTGCGCGCCAGTAAGAAAAAATCCTTATCGGAAAGCCCTCTCTTTCCTGAGAACAGTCTGGTTGTCATTATTGTGATTCTGTAATATTATTTTTGAATAATTTATTATTGATTTATATGATAAGAAAATATTTATTTTATGTGGATATAAATGAAGGAATTTTAGCATGAAATAATTGTTGAAAGTTTGGCGTATTTTTGTGGAATTACAATTATTTTTTCGATAAAATATTCATTCAAATATATTATTATAATATATTATAATTGTTTTAATAGTATTATAATATATATATATATATATATATATATATGGGAATTAATCAATAGCATACGTTTGCTCAAAGCACTGTTCAGCAAACAAGTTTATATCCGTTGATCCTTGCAATGAAAGACTCAGATTAAATCATTTTATAACTTACCGCTACAGGCTGTAGCGGGAACCAATATAAAAAGGAAATGTAAGCCAAGTTACAAATTTGCCCCTAAAAATGTATCAACTTTGCCGCTACAGGCTCGTGCGGCAGGCCAATAAATTTATTTTGACTGCACGGAAGCCAAAATAACTCTGAAAAGGTAACTGTACGAAAGCCAAAATAACTCTGAAAAGGTAACTGCACGGAAGCCAAAACGTGACTGCACGGAAGAAAATGCTTTGCCGCTACAGCTTGTAGTGGCAGGCTCACCCCCTTTTTAACCAGTTGCCGCTCCCCTATCCTTCATGCTTCCCTTACCGACTTACACTGCCGCTACACATATACCCTCCCAACTTGAAAAATCCTTCATTCAAGCATCAAAACAGAATTGATTTACATGAAGAACAAAGCTTACAACAATTTTCTATCAGTAAAAATTGAAGATTAACAGCCGGTTAAGCCTACAAATTTTCAAATTCAGATATTATTTTGGTAAGATTTACTTTTCAAATAACATAATTATTTTTTTAACATGTATTTATAAAAAAATAGATGTTTAAACTTTGAAGGAAAATGATCAATTATTTCTATGTTTACATGTATGCATGTGAATTTTTTAAAAAAATTATAATTTATGTATACGTGTTGGATAATTATATAACTATGTGGTGAAGTAGTTGTTATAATTTTTGACTTATGATTAAATTATTTGCTTAATAATTGTAATGGAGTAGTGTTTTATTTTATTATGAATGTTTATTTTGATAAAATATTGTGAGTTATGTGGGATATAATATGCATGTGAGTATTGTGACTAATAATGATTAATTATTATGAAAATGTACAAAAAAAAAGAATTATTAAAATTATTTAAGTATGATTTTTTTTTATTAATAGGATACAGATATAATAATTGTGTTACATAGTTATTAAACAATATAAAAAACATGTTGTTGTTATTTTTTTAGGTACTAGATGGACAGTTGGATTTATGGACCAATTGACCCAAGTGTTCTTAATGACCAACAAAATCATGTGTCGGATGATATATATGACGGAAAAGACAGGGGAAGACTACTCTCATGTCAATTAACTGGAAAAAAATACGATCAATGGATATTAATAAAAGCTCAAAAAACTCTTCTGAAAAAATGTGAGTTTGGGATTTTTTGCTATCCGACAGTTGTACCACAAACTGACATTGGGCTTGTTTCCGCATTGGTAGAGAGATGGCGGCCGGAGACCAATAGTTTTCACTTAAATTGTGAGAAAATTACAATCACTTTAGAGGGTGTACACTTCATTCTTGGGTTATCTGTGGTTGGCAAACCCTTAACTTGTCCGTTATTTGACACTCCATTGGCTCATTTTAAAGAATGTTTTGGTAGTGAAGTAGTTGTTGAATATCAGAAATCAAAAAAACGTGGCTCTATTTCATTACTATGGTTGCAACAACATTTTAATAATTGTCCCCCTAAAGCAAGTAAAGAAATTGTTGGTCGATGCACGAAGGCCTATGTTCTTTGGTTGTGTGGGGCAATATTGTTCCCCACTAGGAATAAAAACACTGTTCATCCCAAATATATGTATTTTATTGCTAACGCTAAAAATTGTGTAACGTATTCTTGGGGTAGCAGCTGTGTTGGGCTATTTGTATAGGTCTTTGTATACTGCCACTAGGAAAAAGAGCAAAATATATTAATGGTTGTGTCACTTTTTTACAAATTTGGGCATATGAGCGTATAATAATTGGCAGACCTAACCCTTGGCCTCAATCACAGTTATGGTTACCTAGGGCCCTAGCCTGGGCATACTCAGAAAATCACAGCTACCCTGATAGGCGACCAAATCCCCATCATCATTTAAAATTTTACTGAGGGGAGTTAGATGTCCAACCTGAATGGCAAGTAGTGTGGCTCCTTTATATGAGGTGGGATGACAAAAATGGGTGGATTTAATTTTGAAGGAAGATTGTTGGAATCTGGAAGAATCCCCTTGATCCATTTTGATATTGTAGAATACCATATGCCAGATAGGGTAATGAGACAGTATGGGTTCTTACAAGGTATACCATCTCCGACAGAAAATCACAAAGAACTTAGAAAGGAAAAAGAAGATAGATTTGCCGTCATTGATTGCATGGCCTTGAGGCAAGTGTACATCGCACATTGGGAGGCTTACATGGAGCATTTGAAGGGACATCAGTACAAACTTTCCAACTATGTGAAAATTGATTCATACATGGCTTGGTATAGGAAAATTACACATAGGAAACTGCATCGCCCTCGACGGAAAGGGGACCCAGACCCAACATACTAGCCCCGAACTGTTTACAGCCAGCAGCATTATCTTATACAAATGGTACACTAACATTTGCATTTACATACAAGATATTGCCATTTACATACAATCTTGATTATTAATAATACTAATATTGTTCTTTTAACTTACATGACAGGTTGAGAGTGCAAAGTCCTTAGTTGATAAGTGTTTTGCTTTTACTGAGATGCCTCCAGACTATGTAGTTGAGAAACAGGTATGGGACCATCTTTACGGTGTATACAACTCTGAAGTCAGAGGGAACAATGGTAAGAGCGAGAGGAGCCAAGTAATGCTGCGGTACAAGAGAGTTACATCCCCACGACCCAGACTTATGTTCCCTCTTTGTCATTCGAGTCTGACTTCACAGAGAAGGCAAAAGTTCAGGTAATTGGAGTATGAATGTTAATATTAATTTTATGTCTTAATGGTTGTAATATTAGTAACTCTAAAGTCATATTTATGTAATATCCAGGCTCAAGATATAGCAGAAGGGTACATCCCCACCACCCAAGCTTATGTACCCTCTTACTCATTCGAGTCTGACTTCATAGAGCAGACAGAATTACAGGTATTATTCCCTTTTAATTTTATGTTGTAAAAAGACAATTAATATTAATATTATTATTATTATCAGGCCCAAGACATAATTGGCTTATGTTCTAACCCTGGCAAAGTTTCAGTCCCACCACCCAGGCATTCGAGACTGACTTCATAGAGCAGGCGGGTAAACAGGTACTATGAAATCCCTCTTAATTGCATTACTTAAAAATTTTGACTACTAAATATTGCTATTAGTTGCAGTAATGTAGCGGCAGGGATAAATACCAACCAATCTGAGCCTTTCATTGCAAGGATCAACGGATATAAACTTGTTTGCTGAACAGTGCTACGAGCAAACGTGTGCTATGGATTAATTCCCTATATATATATATATAACATGTGATTATGTAAGGAGCTGAGAAACTTCCTTTGTTTTCCTTTGTTTTTTTTTCAAATTCGGTATATTTCATTTTCAAAATCACATGTTGGAATGTGATTTATTCCTCCCATGGGACCATTCATTTAGTTGGTGAAGAGAATTGCTTGCAGAGTATTGTTTTCCAAATTGTGGGCCAAATAAGTTAGGCAGTATTGGAAAAAGAATGACAGTAAGCTTTGAATGAAAAAGGTTAGGTGAAGAAAAAATGGACAAGTTAGGCAGACGCCTTTGATTTCTCATCCGAGGGTTTTAGTATAAATAGGGGGTAACCACTCATTCCTCAACACGCCACTTTCAAATCAGAAATTCTTATTCTAAAATATTGTGAGTATTTTCGTAAGTATAAGAATACTTTGAGTGTAGTTTTTCTGCAAGATTTTCTCAGAATAATATTCGATATTTCAGGCAAATCCAGTTTCTACTAAGGTAAAGAATATTATTTTATTGCAATACTCGTGAGAAATATTATTTTCTTTCATACTCCATATTATGTAAGCGATTTTATTTCATCTCGTATTCTTGTATTTGAACTTACTATGGTAAGTATTGCTTCTATAATTCCTGAAATGATTAGAAATTTTGTTTCATCTTATATCATTTCATAGGAATATTGATTTGAACTTTTTAATCAAATTTGGAACTTTTCATGACTGAGTACTGTTCACGAGTACTGTTCATAGTTACTGTTCACGGGTACTGTTCACGGTTACTGTTCACAAAAAAATTATTATTTTTTCTTTCCTTTCAAGTTATTTGTTGTGACCCTTATTCTTGAAATTGAATCCATGTTTTGATATTCAATTTTACTCCATTATGGAGTATTTTTAAACTCGAATTATCTAAGGTACGAATCTCTAATCTTTGTCTTTTGTTTCACTGGATTCGTTCTCTCAAATGTTTTTCATCATCCTCAGTCTTTAATGGTGATACTTGATGAATATCTTTGGCATGTAGTGAAAATATGAATGATTATCTGATGAATATCTTTGCCCCGTAGTACAAAGATGAACAGGTGTTGAGATGAACATGACCAACTGGTGATACAAATGAAATATCTTTGGCCCGTAGTGCAAAGATGAATAATTTGTAAGACCCCAACTTTTATGAATAAAGATGAATTTTCTATAATTATCATTTTTAAATATTATGGAATGAATTTGATATAATGTTATAGTTGTGGGTAATATTTAGAAATTTTGCAAAGTACGCAAGTTGTTTATAATATTCGATTGATCGGGAAATATTCGTACGACGACACAATCATTGGTGGACCCCACAAAGGAATTATTATCGAATTGAGAAAATAACAAAAATATTTTTATTAAAATAACGGCGGAAGTTTTACCGTTAACTGTTGAAACACCCGGTGTTAAAAGTACATGAATACGCGTGGTTGCATAGTAGCACACATTATTGATTATTGATGCTTACGTGAGAAGTCACTCAGTTTTGTTTAATTATTTCTTCAGTAATTGTTGCATAGTATCTCACGTTAATTGATTTAATTATTGTTGATATTTTATAATTGAGATGACGAAGTTATTAATATTATTATTTACAATATTAACGATGTCTAGAAGTTCTGCCAAGGAGAGGTTTGGTCACCTAATTACGAGCTAATAGGGAGAAATTCTTATTGAAAAGCCTCCTCTTTCTTGGGAACGACCTGGTCGATTAATAGTATGAATACTAATAATGATGATGAAGTTTTGTTTTATTAGTATTATTAATGTAATAAAACAGAAAAACTTTTTATATAAAACAGAATACTTTTATAAAGTTATTCGTTTTATTTGGCTAATAATAAAATCTTTTTATATAAAACAGAATATTTTTATAAAGTTATCTGTTTTATTAGACAATAATTAGATTATATTATATTTTATTATGCATAGTGTTTGCATAGTACCTGCATAGTGTTTGCATAGTAAAATCTTTTTAAAAGTTATTCGTTTTATTAGATTATAAATAGAATATATTATATTTTATTGAATACCAATCTGGACCGTCCGTTTAAAGTAAATAGATCTGGACCGTTCATGGATTGGTTACTATTCAGTCCATTCTTCTATAAATAGAAGCTCATTCCTTCATTATTTCTTACGAATTCACTGAACCTCTAGAGAGAGAAACTGTAGAGAGAATTCTTCTTCTATAATCTTGAGCGTATTTCTTTAGCATTTAAGAAAGCTTTGAGCGCAGTGCAAGTTTCTTCAAGTATAACCCCGCCCTACCGTCGGAGTACTCTTCTTTATAAGGTAAGGAGTATTATTTTTTTCATATTCATGAAGAGAATTTCTGTTATTCCAGTCTTTATTATTCTGTTGGAATAACCTGTATACGCGGGCTACCCTATACTTGGTGAAATTTTTCTGTTATTCCATTATTTATTATCCTGCTAGAATAATCTATCTATGCGAAATACCGCATACATGGTGAAATTCTGTTGTTATTCCATTCTTTATTATTCTATTGGAATATCCTGTCTGTGCGTTTTATGCTGGACCTGGTTCCGTCTTTATTATTCTGTTGGAATATCCTGTCTATGCGTTTTACGCCGAACCTGGTTCCGTTATTTATTATTCTGTTGGAATAACCTGTCTATGCGAAGTACCGCGTGCATGGTGATTTCTGTTGTTATTCCATTCTTTATTATTCTGTTGGAATATCCTGTCGGTGCGTATTACGTCTGATCTAGTTCCGTTATTTATTGTTCTGTTGGAATAACCTATCTATGCGAAGTACCGCATGCATGATGATTTATTTTGTTATTCCATTCTTTATTATATTCAGTTGGTTAAAGTTCTGACTTCTATACTCCATGAAATTAGTGGAATATCATTGATATTTGAGCTTCATCCAGTATCTTTCATGTAAATATTCTTCTGAGCATTCTTAAATTTTACTCAACAAAGAAGTATCATGTTGACAATTTGGACGTTATTAGTTTCTGGATAAATTAATTCTTGAACTTATTTTATTGAATTCTTATATCATTGTCATCAACCTCATGCTTATATTATATTGAAAGTCATCTGTGGTATGTTGTGCATAAATGGATTTGGTATGATTATGACCAGAGATTATTTGGTATAATCATGACTATAATGTTACAAAATGATGTGGTAAAAGTCCTCATTGGCCCGTAACGCATTGATGGACAGTTGTTGGCATGATCGTGACCATTGATGAATACATGAATATCTTTGACCCGTAGTGCATGGATAATTTGTGGTTGTGATACTAATGAATATCCTTGGTCGTAGAGCAGGGATGATGTGGTTTATTTATTAAGCTGAGTCCCAGCGATAAAAGTGATGAAAAACCTTTTAAATCATAAAAGATAGTAGATTTTATTCTCTACTTGACTCTTTTAATGGATTGCTTGTTCCGATGCAGTTAAACATGATGTCTATTATATTTTATCAGTTTAACATTATTGAAGACTAATGATAATTTATTCTGCATTATCTTAGTCATAATATTTCTTACTGGGCTAGTTGAGCTCACCCTTTCTTTCACTGTTCTCTTCAGGAAATGAGAATTTAGCCGGGACTAGTCAGGGAAAGGAGTGACGGTCCAGATGATAGTATTAGTAGTCCTCACTATTCTGTTAAATAGTGTGATAATAAATGTAATGAGGACTTATTCTGAGAGTGGATATTTTCTAGAAGACAATAGTTGTATTAAAACTCACAGCTCTCTTGTTGTATATTAAAGATTGTGTTTGTATTCTGTACCATGTATTTGGCGACTCAGAATAGGTGATGTATACCTATTTTGGGGGCGTCATAGTTGGTATCAAATCTTAGGGATATGATCCCTGGCTAAGATGTGAGACAAGAACTAGGAGGGGAGAGACGGGTAATTCCTTCGCTAGTATGACCTACCTAAGTTTATTTGGTATTTAATTGGTCGGTCAGAGTATAGAGATAATATATGATATGTTAATTAACCCTTATTTTGTGGCAGTATTTGAAAATGGCATCCGAGAATGTGGAGAACATTAATGGAGCACAGGAGACCGTTGAGTCTCCACAAATCAATAATCAGGACAATGCGCATCAGGAAGGCGACAATCCTCATGCAAACAACAACACTGACCAAATGATGAACGATGAAATGTTCTGAGGCTTCATGCAATTCATGAAACATAAGGCGAGAGTGGCTCCTGTCCAAAATGCAGGTGGAAACACTGACAACTCTCGGACGATCACCGCCAAACAGTTCAAGGAGCTGGGACCACCGGAGTTTTTTGGAGAGCCAAAACCACTTAAGGCGGAGCCGTGGATAAAATAGATCAACAAGATATTTGATGTCTTGGGTTACTCCGAGGAGCAAAAGGTTCCCTTTGCCACCTTCATATTGCGGGCTGAGGCAGATTACTGGTGGGAATTTATAAAGCGTACTCAACCTGCCGCACTGAAGATGTCTTGGGAAAAGTTTCAAGAACTGTTCAATGACAAGTACTTTCCCAAAAGTATTCGTCACATGAAAGAGGTAGAGTTCATTAAGCTGGAGCAAAATAACATCATCGTGTTGCAGTAGGAAGCCAAGTTTGCCGAGTTGTCCTGGTTTGCATCCCATTTGGTTGATAATGAGGAGAGAATGACGCGAATGTTTCTAAGAGGTTTGAAATCTGAGATACGTCAATATCTTATCTCTCATAAACTGTGTTTGTATTCAGATTTTGTTAATAGGGCTCAGTTATTGGAGCGCGATAGTGAGTCTACCCAACCAAAAGAGAGCAGTCGACAAAATGATAATACCAGTGATAACAGTCATCGAAGCGGTGACAATAAGCGTGGAGGGAATCAACATGCAGAAATGGTAACCACTTCGGTGGTAATCATGGCCAAAATAATAAGAATGGACATTTCAAGAAGAGGAGATTCAACAATGATGGAAAGACATCAGCATCAGCACCTATGGTTAAGGAAGGAGAACGATCACCTATCATATGCTTCAAATGGGGAGGGGAAGGACACATCAGTCCAAACTGCGCGATGTCGTCCAAAGCATGTTATAATTGTGGAAGAGAAGGCCACCTAGCTCGATTTTGTCATTCACTGAAGACAAATTCAGCTTGGATGGAGGCACCAAAGGACGCCCCAGAAAAGTCAAAGCCAGTAATGCAAGGGAGAACATTTGTCGTGACCTCCCAGAAAGCAAGGAACCCGAATGAGGTTATTACGGGTAAGCTTATCATAAACTCTAGAGAAGTATATACCTTATTTGATACCAGTTCTAGCCATTCCTTTATTTCTCCTACTTGCGCTCAACGTTTAAATTTGACTCCGGAGAAATTGGACTTTGACTTATCTGTTGAAACTCCGTTGGGAGAAACCTTCATTACATTCACTGTTTATAAGTCTTGTTTGGTTCAAATTGGTACCCTCACATTACCTGTCGATCTTATTTCATTGAAAATACTTGCATTTGACGTAATTCAAGGGATTGATTGGTTAACTACTCATCATGTAAAAATTGATTATTTTCGTAAGGTTGTTAGCTTTCATATTCCTAATCAACCTATTATGCGAATTCAAGCAACCAAACCATTAAAATCAATCACTGTCATCTCAAGCTATAAAGCTATTCGTTTATTGAAAAACAGATGTCAAGCTTTATTAGCTCATGTCATGGATCTAAACAAAAATACGTCTGTTTTGAATGATATTTTTATTGTTAATGAATTTCCTGACGTATTCCCTGAAAAACTTCCTGGACTACTCTCAGAGCGGGAAATTGAATTTTGTATTGACCTTGAACCTGGTACAAAACCTATTTCCAAAGCCCCATATCGAATGGCTCATATTGAACTTCAGATGTTAAAGACCCAACTGCAGGAATTGTTAGACATCGGTTTTATTCATCCTAGTACTTCTCCTTGGGGTGCTCCTGTTCTATTCGTGAAGAAGAAAGATGGGAGTATGCGATTTTGTATTGATTATCGGGAGTTGAATCATATCACCATCAAAAATAGGTACCCATTGCCACGTATTGATGACCTGTTTGATCAGTTGTAAGGCGCCAAATTCTTTTCAAAGATTGATCTTCGTTCCGAATATAACCAATTGAAGATTAGAACCGATGACATTCCAAAGACGGCTTTCAGAACTCGGTACGGGCATTATGAATTCCTAGTAATGTCTTTTGGATTGACTAATGCTCCTGCTGCCTTCATGGATATGATGAACCGAGTATTCAAGGAATATTTGGATCACTTTGTGGTCGTCTTTATTGATGACATCCTTATTTATTCCAAAAGCCGTGAAGATTATGAGCAACACTTGAGGCTGATACTTCAAAAGCTTCGTGAATATAAGTTTTATGCCAAGTTGAAGAAATGCGAGTTCTGGCTTGAGGAAGTAGCATTCCTTGGGCACGTGCAACCTAAATCAGTGACCAAAGTACGTAACTTTCTTGGCTTAGCTGGTTATTATCGGAGATTCGTAGAAGGGTTTTCTCGAATCGCTACTCCCTTAACTCAGCTAACTCGTAAAGATACAAAATTCGGTTGGAATGAGGAATGCGAGAAGAGTTTTTAAGAACTCAAGATGAGGCTCATTTCAACACCTGTTCTGCCAATACCATCTGGCTCGGAGGGATTTGTCATCTACAGTGATGCTTCGGGCAAAGAGTTAGGATGTGTTCTCATGCAACATGGGAAATTCATAACCTATGCCTTTCTACAACTCAAAGAATATGAGAGGAATTATCCTACTCATGATCTAGAGTTGGCAGCTGTTGTCTTCGCACTTAAAATTTGGATGCATTACTTGTATGAGGATAAAATGGAGATCTTTACGGATCATAAAAGCCTCAAATATTTCTTCACTCAAAAGGAACTAAACATGCAACAGAGACGTTGGCTTGAACTGTTGAAAGATTATGATCATACCATCCTGGAAAAGCAAACGTGGTAGCTGATGTGACGCCCCCAAAATAGGTATACATCACCCATCTTGGGTCGCCAGATACATGGTACAAAATTCAAATACAACTTAATTATACAGCTGTCGTGTAAAATACGACAAAACATAATCTAAAAGTTTTAATAAGAATATTGTCATCTAGACAATATCCACACTCAATGGAGTCTTCAATACATTTATTGTCACACTATTTAATAGAATAGTGAAGACTACTAATACTATCATCTGGACCGTCACTCTGTTCCCCGACTAGTCCCGGCTACGTTCTCAATTCCTGAAGAGAACAGTGAAAGAAAGGGGTGAGCTCAACTAGCCCAGTAAGAAATATCATGACTAAGATAATGCAGAATAAATTATCCTTAGCCTTCAACAGTATAACAACTGATATAATATAATAGACAACAAGTTTAACTACAGCGAAATAAACAATCCGCTAAAAGAGTCAAGTAGAACATAATGTCTACTATCTCCTCTAGATTAAAAGTCCATCGTTGATATTTTATTCCTGTAATACTCATCAATAGTTCTTTGTTATACTCAAGATAAATAGAATTTCGCATAGACATATCATCTTTGCACTACAGGCCAAAGACATACAACTGTAAAACCAATAACCAACAATATAATAAAGAATGGAATAATAAAAGAATTTCACTATGTATGCAGTACTTCGCATAGACAGGTTATTCCAACATAATAATAAAGAATGGAATAACAGAAGAATTTCACCATGCGTGCGTAATCCGCACATATAGATTATTCCAACAGAATAATAAATAATGGAACCAGGTCATGCGTAATTGCACAGACAGGATATTCCAACAGAATAATAAAGAATGGAATAATAAAAGAATTTCACCATGTATGCAGTACTTCGCATAGACATGTTATTCCAACATAATAATAAAGAATGGAATAATAGAAGAATTTCACCATGTATGCGGTACTTCGCATAAACAGGTTATTCCAACATAATAATAAAGAATGGAATAAAAGAAGAATTTCACCATGTATGCGGTACTTCGCATAAACATGTTATTCTAACATAATAATACAGAATGAAATAATAGAAGAATTTTACCATGTATGCGGTACTTCGCATAAACAGGTTATTCTAATATAATAATAAAGAATGGAATAATAGAAGAATTTTACCATGTATGCGGTACTTCGCATAAACAGGTTATTCCAACATAATAATAAAGAATGGAATAACAGAAGTTCTCTTCATGAATCCGAAAGAAATAATACTTCTTACTATAATAATAATATCCCTTACCTTAGAAGAAACTGGATATAGGAGTAGTGAAATAGCAGAATACTTTTCTTATTTCTCTCTATAGTTTTTCTCTCTCTAGAGTTTCAGTGAATTCGTAAGAAATAATGAAAGAATGAGATTCTATTTATAGGAAAATGGATTGAATAGTAACTAATTCATGAACAGTCCAGATTGATTTACTTTTAAACGGACGGTCCATATTGATTTACTATGCAGTATTAATAAAATATTCTAATAAAACAAAATCTTTGAAATAAAATATAATATATTCTAATAAAATAAATAACTTAATAAAAGTATTCTATTTTATATAAAAAGATTTTACTATGCAAATACTATGCAAACAATATGCATAATAGAATATTATAAATTCTATTTATAGTTTAATAAAACAATTAACTTTATAAAAGTATTCTGTTTTATATAAAAAGATTTTACTATGCAAAACACTATGCATAATAGAATATAATATATTCTATTTATAGTCTAATAAAACAAACAACTTTATAAAAGTATTCTGTTTTATATAAAAAGATTTTACTATGCAAAATACTATGCATAATAGAATATAATATATTCTATATATAGTTTAATAAAACAAATAACTTTATAAAAGTATTCTATTTTATATAAAAAGTTTTTACTATTAAAACTTTAAACCAGCGATCCATGTTGATTTACTATTATAATTTCAACCAACGGTCTGAAAAATTAGCACATCTCTTCATGGAATATTATTGTACCCAAAGATGATTTGGACCGAAAAGAAATATATTTTTCGGATGAATAGTACTTCATGAATAGTACTTCGTGAATAGTACCCCGTGAATAGTATCCCGACACGAAAAGTGTCCCAAATACCCGAGTGAACAATACTAGAGTGAATAGTAATTTAGTTGAATAGTAACCCGTGAATAATAACTCGTGAATAGTACTCTGACACGAAAAGTGTCCCAAATACCCGAGTGAACAATACTAGAGTGAATAGTAATTTGGGAGAATAGTAACTCGTGAATAGTACTCCGACACGAAAAGTGTCCCAAATACCTATGTGAACAATATAACCTCCAGACATCAATTATTATCGAAATAAATATCGATTTCTACTAACACTAATAATTCTCACAACTATTATATCAAATCCACACCATAATTTTGGAAAAAAATATTTCGAGAAATTTAAATCTTTATTCATAAATTTGGGGTCTCACAGCTGACGAATTGAGTAGAAGATCATATGTGGGTACGAGTGCGATATTGTTAACGCAAAGACCCATTTTGTATAACTTGTAAAGGATGAGGATAGAGATAAAGACTTTAGGGACCCACGTGATGATGACAAATATACGAGTATAACTGAATTTAATAGATAAAGTTAAAGCTGCTCAAGCTACAGACCTGGAGCTGATGCATATGAGGAAGAAAGTACAAGAAGGTGCTATGCCGGAAGCAAGAATCGATGAAGAAGGAATACTTCGAGTCAACTCCAAACTTTGTGTTCCTAACGACCCTGAGTTAAAGTATAAAATCATGATGGAGGCGCACAACACACTGTTTGCAATCCATCCTGGGAGTACCAAAATGTATCATGATCTTCGACATACATTTTGGTGGGGTAATATGAAGAGGGAGATAGTGTTGTTTATCTCAAGGTGTTTAACTTGTCAACGAGTCAAGGTGGAACATCACATACCAAAAGGTCCATTACAACCACTTAAAATTCCAGAATGGTAGTGAGAGCACATTACCATGGATTTCGTTACTGGTCTTCCCAAGGTTTCTCAAGGCATATATGCAATTTGGGTCATTGTTGATAGATTGACCAAGTCTGCTCATTTCTTACCTATACGAGAAATTTATACACTTGAACGTCTTGCTCGTATCTACATAAACGAGGTTGTAAGATTGCATGATATGTCAGTATCCATAGTTTCTGATCGAGACCCAAGATTCACTTCACGATTTTGGGTTAGTTTGCAAAAAGCTATGGGCACGGATTTACGATTTAGTTCGGCATATCATCCTCAAACGGATGGACAATCAGAGAGGACTATTCAAACTCTTGAAGATTTATTAATACTCTGCGTCCTTGACTTCAAGGGAAGTTGGGACAAGTTTTTACCATTGGTGGAGTTTTCCTACAACAACAGTTATCAAGCAAGCATTGGCATGGCTCCATTCGAAGCGTTGTATGGAAGAAAGTGTCGTTCTCCAGTATGCTGGGATGAGGTGGGTGAATCAACGTTGTTGGGACCGGAGTTGGTACGTATGACTACGAAAAATATTCAAACGATCCGACAACATATAAAAACCTCACAAGACCGACAAAAGAGTTATGCTGATCTTCATCGAAAGGACGTGGAATTCAATATTGGAGATAATGTTTTGTTACGTGTTCCTCCATGGAAAGGAGTTACGAGATTTGGAAAGAGAAGAAAGCTCAATCATAGATTCCTTCGACCATTTTTAATCCTCGATCGAGTAGGGACTGTAGACTATAGACTTGCTTTACCACCAAGTATGTCTCATGTTCATAACGTTTTTCATATATCCATGTTACGTAAATATATGAAAGGCCCGAACCACATTATTGAGTTAGAACTGGACGAAATAGCGGAAGATTTAACGTATGAAGAGGTTCATGTTCAAATCTTGGATAAGAAGGAACATATTCTACGCTCCAAGGTTATACCTCAAGTCAAAGTTTTATGGAGGAACCACGATGTTGAGGAAATGACCTGAGAGTTAGAATCCGAAATGAAATCAAGGTATCCTTACCTCTCCGACATACCAAGTACGTACCCTAATTTCGAGGGCCAAATTTCATAAGAAGGGGAGATTGTAAGACCCCAACTTTTATGAATAAAGATGAATTTTTTATAATTATCATTTTTAAATATTATAGAATGAATTTGATATAATGTTATAGTTGTGGGTAATATTTAGAAATTTTGCAAAGTACGCAAGTTGTTTATAATATTTGATTGGTCGGAGAATATTCGTGCGATGACACAATCATTGGTGGACCCTACAATGGAATTATTGTCGGATTGAGAAAACGACAAAAATATTTTTATAAAAATAACGAAAGTTTTACCGTTAACTGTTGAAACACCCGGTGTTAAAAGTATAGGAATACGCGTGGTTGCATAGTAACATATAGTATTGATTATTGATGCTTACGTGAGAAGTCACTCAATTTTGTTCAATTATTGCTTCAGTAATTGTTGCATAGTATCTCACGTTAATTGATTCAATTATTGTTGATATTTTATAATTGAGATGACGAAGTTATTAATATTATTATTTGTAATATTAACGATGTCTAGAAGTTCTGCCAAGGAGAGGTTTGGTCACCTAATTGCGCGCTAATAGGGAGAAATCCTTATTGAAAAGCCCCCTCTTTTCTGGGAACGACCTGGTCGATTAATAGTATGAATAATAATAATGATGATGAAGTTTTGTTTTATTAGTATTATTAATGTAATAAAATAGAAAAGCCTTTTATATAAAACAGAATACTTTTATAAAGTTATTCGTTTTATTAGGCTAATAGTAAAATCTTTTTATATAAAACAGAATACTTTTATAAAGTTATCTGTTTTATTAGACAATAATTAGATTATATTATATTTTATTATGTATAGTGTTTGTATAGTGTCTGCATAGTGTTTGCATAGTAAAATCTTTTTAAAAGTTATTCATTTTATTATATTATAAATAGAATATATTATATTTTATTGAAAACCAATCTGGACCGTCGTTTAAAATAAATCAATCTGGACCGTTCATGGATTGGTTACTATTCAGTCCATTCTTCTATAAATAGAAGCTCATTCCTTCATTATTTATTATGAATTCACTGAAACTCTAGAGAAAGAAACTCTAGAGAGAATTCTTCTTCTATAATCTTGAGCGTCTTTCTTTAGCGTTTAAGAAAGCTTTGAGCGTAGTGCAAGTTTCTTCAAGTATATCCCCGCCCTACCGTCGGAGTACTCTTCTTTATAAGGTAAGAGGTATTTTTTTTCATATTTATGAAGAGAACTTCTGTTATTCCAGTCTTTATTATTCTGTTGGAATAACCTGTATACGCGGGCTACCCTATACTTGGTGAAATTCTTCTGTTATTCCATTATTTATTATTCTGCTAGAATAATCTATCTATGCGAAGTACCGCATACATGGTGAAATTCTGTTGTTATTTCATTCTTTATTATTTTGTTGGAATATCCTGTCTGTGCATTTTACGCTGGACCTGGTTCCGTCTTTATTATTCTGTTGGAATATCATGTCTGTGCGTTTTACGTCGGACCTAGTTCCGTTATTTATTATTCTGTTGGAATAACCTGTCTATGCGAGATTTTTGTTGTTAATCCATTCTTTATTATTCTGTTGGAATATCCTGTCGGTGCGTATTACGTCTGACCTGGTTCTGTTATTTATTGTTCTGTTGGAATAACCTGTCTATGCGAAGTACCGCGTGTATGGTGATTTCTGTTGTTATTCCATTCTTTATTATACTCAGTTGGTTAAAGTTTTGACTTCTATACTCCATGAAATTAGTGGAATATCATTGATATTTGCACTTCATCCAGTATCTTTCATGGAAATATTCTTCTGAGCATTCTTAAATTTTACTCAACAAAAAAGTATCATGTTGACAATTTGGACGTTATTAGTTCATGGATAAATTAATTCTTAAACTTGTTTTATTGAATTCTTATATCATTGTCATCATCCTCATGCTTATATTATGTTGAAAGTCATCTGTGGCCTGTTGTGCATAGATGGACTTGGTATGATTATGACTAGAGATTATTCAGTATAATCATGACCGTAATGTTACAAATGATGTGGTAAAAGTTCTCATTGGCCCGTAGTGCATTGATAGACAGTTGTTGGCATGATTATGACCATTGATGAATACACGAATATCATTGGCCCGTAGTGCATGGATAATTTGTGGTTGTGATACTAATGAATATCCTTGGTCGTAGAGCATGGATGATGTGATTTATTTATTAAGCTGAGTCCCAGCGATAAAAGTGATGAAAAACCTTTTAAATCATAAAAGATTGTAGATTTTATTCTCTACTTGACTCTTTTAATGGATTGCTTGTTCCGTTGCAGTTAAACTTGATGTCTATTATATTTTATCAGTTTAACTTTGTTGAAGACTAATGATAATTTATTCTGTATTATCTTAGTCATAATATTTTTTACTGGGCTAGTTGAGCTCACCCTTTCTTTCACTGTTCTCTTCAGGAAATGAGAACGTAGCCGGGACTAGTCGAGGAACAGAGTGACGGTCCAGATGATAGTATTAGTAGTCCTCACTATTCTGTTAAATAGTATGACAATAAATATAATGAGGACTTATTCTGAGAGTGGATATTGTCTAGAAGACAATAGTTGTATTAAAACTCACAGCTCTCTTGTTGTATATTAAAGCTTATATTTGTATTCTGTACCATGTATTTGGCGACTCAGAATAGGTGATGTATACCTATTTTGGGGGCGTCACATAATTGATGCAAGATGTATATTGATTGATGTTACAGGGATAAAATATTAATGATGGACTTTTAAATTTATAGATAATAGTAGATTTCATTCTCTACTTACCTCTTCTAATGAATTGTTATTTTCCGCTGCGAATATTGATCTAAAACTGGTTGTCCATTATATTTTATCTGATTTGTTGAAGGCTAACGATAATTTGTTGTTCATTATCTTAGTCATAATATTGTTTAGTGGGCTAGTTGAGCTCACCCTTTTCTTTTTTGTTCCATTTTTCTTCTCAGAAGGTGAAATATAGCAGAAACCAGTTGGGGTAAAGAGTGATGGTCTTAGACAGTTGTTTTAGCAGTTCTCGCTAATTTTATAAAATAGTGTATCAATAAATGTAATGAGAACTTATTTGAGTGTGAATATTGTCTAAAAAACAATATTTGTATTTAAATTCACAGCATGTGTGTTGTCGTATTTTGCACGACAATTGTAATAATAAAAGTTGTAGTTGTTTCTGTACCATGTATTTGGTGACTCAGAATGGGTGATGTATACCTATTTTAGGGGGCGTCACATAAACTATCTAAAAAGAATTGATCATTGAAAGTTTTATTATTTCATAATTTTTAACGAGTCATCAAAATTTTGAGTTTAAAATTCTCTTAATTTGACTTTTAAAAATCAATAATGATCGTATAATTTGAAATTGAAGTAGTATAAAATTTTTAATTTTATGTAATTATATATAAAAATAGTATATTGATAATTAAATATGTATAATAAATAAACGAGTTACCCATGAATAACCATTGGATATGTAAAACCCAACATGTATTATCCGAATTTGACAAAATGGTAGGGTGTGAATAGTGCACAGAAGTTCCATATCACTTTAATCTGAAGCAGTTTACATTTGATGAAAGTAAAACAGTAAATCAGTCAAAACTTTTTCTTTTTTTTTTTAATGTGACTCTCAAAAAAATGTATAGTATTTATTCCAACAGGAATTTTTACAAAATATGGTGTTTTAGGTGTAATTTGGATACATATACAAATACAGGGTTATACAGTCTGTATAACCTTGTATTTGTATATGTATCCAAATTACACCTAAAACACCATATTTTATAAAAATTCCCGTTGGAATAAATACTATACATTTTTTGAGAGTCACATTAAAAAAAAAAAAATTCAGACCGGTCCAATTTTCCGGTCTATTTTCCCTGTCCGCATAGACTTATTCTAAATTAAATGATATGAAAAACCCAACCCAACATGTCATGATTAGGGTTGTAAATAGACCTATTTGAATAAGTGATATCTATATTCGTATACTGGAAAAAAAGATAACTTCTGTAGATAATTATAATAACACTCATCATCCCTCTAGTGTTATTTTTCAAATAACAGTCAGTACATCTCTAGTCTACAATATGTAACATTTATTATCCTAGTGTGGTTGACCAACTAATATCCAAAAATATTTTAAATATAATATCTAACACACCTTTCAAGTTATAATGTTTAATTTATCCACTAAATATAAATTTGTATATTATAAACTATAATTTATCCACTAACTTCCAAGTTTTGAACTTGACTGGCTCCAAGGTTTCTTGTATATAAAACAGGTAATTGCCTGAACTTATTGTGCTGCAGAATCCATGAATTACCTCACAAGTCCCTTCTACTATCTGCCTACTAATCTACATTTATCCCATTTCAGATATTTCCAACAACAAAATCCAATCCTATTCACATACATGGGCATCACCCAACCTATAAGCCTTTTTTTCCAGCAAAATGAAACAGCTGCTAAAAAATATTCAACTCCAGCTTTGCTCTCATATATACCCACTTACTATGCTGAGTAAGTTCGTTCTCCAAAGTAACTTGGGTCGAAATTCTCATCCCAACATATAACCTCACTAATACTAGTTTTGGCAGTTACAATAATCACAAGAGGCTACTTTTTACCCAATTGTTGCTGAGGACTTTGATGGAGAGAGAGCTTGATTGTGTGGCTCCGAGTTGATTGGCATACATCGAGACACTCCTCTAAGTCATCATCGCATGTTAATAGCACCCATTCAGAGTCATCATCCAAGTACTTGAGATGAAACCCATTTTTGTCATCTATGCCAAACCGCTTCACGATTTCCTGCAGCAAATCTTGATATCCCCATGTATTTAGCATGCGAAACCGGACCTTTTCTTCCCCATATGCCACTTTCAGTCTTTGAGTACTGTTCCCTTCCGGATAACTCCAACTGTCATTTTTTAGTAATGTTGGAACACGTTCAGATTTTGGATGCATGACAAGGGATTTATGGCTCTGGGATCTGGGCAGGAGTTTTGGTACTTCATCACTTGATGCAAGCAGTTCTGCATCACTTCTTGCCCTTTTTAGCACACTGTCACCAGGATTATCCCTCCTCACAGGATTTTCTTGACCAGAAAATGTCAAAGCGTGATTATGAGGTTGTGTCCCACTGGAACAACATTGACTTGAACTGGAACTTTGGCTACAGGAAGAAGAGGACGGTGATTTAGATGCAGCAGCAGCAGCTTCCGGGCTTAAAGAGCGACTCTCATTCAGCCTACCGTTAAGGGACTTAGAATTACCCCTTTCCTTTGGAGCTGAAGTTGGGATGGTTCCTGATAAATCTGGGGATGCCAGTTCTGGGAAGTTTGAATAGAAGGATTTGATTTGAAAACCACCAGAAGCGTCCTGAACCGAGTCAATTACACCTTGGATCTTTTGTAAAGAGTGACCAACCTTCTTGATCTTACGAGAAGGCCATCGTTGTATCCCGTGTTGCCTACATATTCTTTTCAAAGTGGTGGGACAAACTGCAATTGAAAAAAAAAAGGATAAACAAGATCAGTTCGTACTAAATGTTAAGGAAATATGTTAACAAAAAAGTATGGAACTTATTTACAATCAGAAAAAGACAAATATAATAGTTTTCTGATTATAGGCTATAATTAACCATCCTCTCACCCCCCCCCCCCCTCTTTTCTCACAAAAAAAATGAATAAAGAAAAGAGAGCAGTAAATAAACAAAATGGTTAGTTATTGAGTTTTCTTGGTAAGAGATACGAGACAAGTAAATTATAGAAAGAAAACGTATCTGAGTGTATTAAACATGACTTACCACCCATACTCTTTGCAGCATCTTTTAGGCTGCCAGCAAAATATTTCCGAAGCATTTCCAAACTAATCTTTTTATCTGCCTTGATACGTCCTTTTTCTCCTGTTTTACCCACATTTAAAATGCCATCTTGACCAGAATCGGAATAAGCGTGGCTAAAGGCAACAGATAATCTTGAAGTAGAATTCTGTTGGTGTTGCCTCAAGTCCAAGGCATTTTCAGCGAACACTTCTGTTGGTTTTTCCATGGAGAACAATGGAGCAATATTATCGCTCTCCTGGGTCTCCATGTCACTGGCAGTCCTATATGATACTTCACGGGACGAATTTTCTGAATATTTGACTTCTGGCATTTCTTGTCTACTGAGTCTACCACCTTCTGAAGGGACTACTGTCTCACCAACAGGCGTAACTGTTTCTTCCCAGAACTCTTTGTCCATGAGAATCCGTAAACTA
The DNA here is from genome assembly GCA_020205505.1 of Panax japonicus. Taxonomy (NCBI): domain Eukaryota; kingdom Viridiplantae; phylum Streptophyta; class Magnoliopsida; order Apiales; family Araliaceae; genus Panax; species Panax japonicus. Next base: position 3,097,384 of record CM035110.1, on the reverse strand, counting down.
AAGCAAATCTTTCGGATAATGATGGACAACGAATTGAGAAGTTTCTTCTGTTCCTCAGGATCCCTGCAATCCATGGGTAAAAAGAACTCCAAAACAAAGTCAACTGTGCCAGTGTATATGCTCCGCAGGCGTATAGCTACAGCACCACATAATCTGAACATCCTTGCATAGTGAGAAAGGGGATACTCCGTCTTGCTAAAAGAGGTTACATCAGAAGAAAAACATGGTTGGTTAGTCATGAATGCTCTTCCAACTACGCCTTGACCTTTCAATAAGTGGTGCTCAGAGCAAGCTTCATGAAAACCTCTGATATAGGGTTCGGTTATATAGCAAGCAGAATCTACAGTAGAAACACAATGAACTAAGTTCTTATCAGAGTGGCGACGCCCCTCTTTACCTTGCTGGACACATGAGACCCATGTCTGAGCTAATGGCAGCCTATGTGTCTCACAAGCGGATCTCAAAACCTCTAGAATCTCAGGTAATGCAACTTGATAGGAGCAATTGCGTATCTGGTAACCCTTAAAAAAAAATTAACATTATGCATCACTCACACATTTATTTGGGATCTTACAAAATAAAATTAGTCATAGATATTATCCAATTACCTTGACATTCTCGGTGTTTGCCACTTCAGAACCCCTGAGATTAACAGCCTACAAAAAAAAAAGTCCATTGAAATTTGAAAATCATAAGAAACGAAAGTTCTCATCATTTTCATGTTTTGTGCGCCAATGAACTTTTTTTGGAAGAAATACCCCTCTGTTGATCCAAAAAGCTCAGAATTTGACAATATAAGATACACAAGTTTACTGAAAAATCAAAGAACTCATAGTGTAATGAAAGCATTTAGACTAGAAACTAAGAGAATAAACAAAGGACGATGAAAGCAAAGATTTTTATTTATTATTCAGTCTTTTACAAGGGCCTTTTGCAGAACCTCAATCATTTGCTCTCGGTGATGTTCCGAGGTTAGCAATAGATCAACAATTGAGATCCTTAATAGTTGAGTCCAAGCTAAACAGGAGTTAAAACTGTAGGGAGGTCATACCTCTGTCTCAAGAAAATGGGGTTGGATGAAAGAAAACAAAAATAAAGGCAAAGGATATAGAAGTTTCTTCTGTTGCGGACGATAATATTAAGGAGCAAATAAGCAATTTGAAAATTATTACAAAGAAAATTATTAGTTCTACGCCCTGTAAAAGGTTCTCCATTGTAGCTAATCATCATTCCAAAATCCAAACTGAGATTTTAAATCATAAAACTTAACACGTGATCCCAATTGAGAAATTCCACAACTTTGTTTTTTTAGCATGGACTCAGGTGTAGGTGTCAGATGGGGATATTTGTTCAGGTGTCAGACCTTAATCCCAAATTTAGGGAGAAATGACTTCAGAAAGCGTCCAAAAATAGAATACAGATAAGTTGGCATATCTTGTTATAAAATCAATATATTGTAGATCATGTTCATCATATGGAAAAGGATACATTCGTAAGCTTATCGTGAATATGATTTAGTGAGGAAGAGGGATATTCATCTTTTTTTCTCGACTAAGGAAGCAAGAATCCTTCTACATTATCAAATCAAATATTTTTCTTTTTCTCCAAATATGCACCTAAACGATTGGAAGATCCAATTTCTGAAACAGGTCTCAAACACAAGTTCATATTGTCGTCTAAGTGTTGAGTGTTTAGAAGAGTCCATGTAAGTAAGCTAGAAATAGAGTCGAATAATACCAGCTTTTAATAGACATCAATGCACGATTTTCTGTTTTTTTTTATTTTTGGCTCCAGTCAACAAAACATCATTTTGCCAAACATTTCATTGCCTTCATAATACACACTCAGACTTGTTTTAGAAACTAAATTAAGCCAATGCATCTTACATTCTTAATTCTTACTAAGGAGGTGAAGAAGTCTATATTATAAAAGAAGGCGAGTTGTCTTCAGCTACTTCAAAGCTATAAGCAAACCTCAGCACCCATACTTCATGTAGTAGCGTATAACATTGTGACAATGAATATGACCAGGTTGTTTCTTGGTCTCATGTTAAATATGCTCTCCCACTAGGAAGTTTTTAGTGGACAAGCACCACGCTCAGTTTCCATGCACTTGGAGCAAAAATGCACACTAATTTGTATGCCAGATTTGCCAATAGAAAAGGTCGGAACGGATAACAGAAGAGGAAAGTTCATAGCAGGGATGAGGTAAGAGTGTGAAAAGGTTGGGATTAGATCGACCCCTAACTCAGTTCAACAAGGCACATTAAAAATAATTTAAAACTATGGTGGCATGAAAAGAATACACATACATATTTTGGTTGGACATCCATGAGTGAATGCAATAAATTGGTATAATAAAATAACTTGATCAATGCCACTTAGTTAGTGGACATGGTCCACTTTGGTATCAAATTAAGTATATCGCAAATCTCCCACCAGTTTTGGAATAAGAGGAGAACTAAAGGCCAAGTAAACTAGAAAAGAACTGATGAAAGAAAGCTAAGAAAACTCACCTCAAGAGCTTTGCAGACACTTTCAAGCTCTGGCCTATAGTCAATCTTTTGAGCAGTAGTAACGACCTTCAATAACACCTAAGCAACTGCTACTACCTTGTTCAAGCACTGGAACAGCAAGGGTTCCACGGACACCATACTGTTGAGCATGACCAACACGTGCGTACTCTTCCATTTTAAGGAACCGAACATCAGGAGACCATTCAGGAACCTTACCCAAAAAAACCCGACCAGGCATTCCTGCAACCTCCTTGGAGTCCTCATCTGCAGGGAACAGATAGTTCACAGAAATGTCTCTGTAACTGGCAAGCCTTGGACAGTTAAGGTCAAGTGAGAAAGGTTGATCACTAGTGCTCAGAACACGTCTGCCGCCTCTATTAACAGGCACCCATATTTGCAGGAGGACTTCCCTATCTCTTGTGCAGCCTTCAAAATACTCAAGCGCCTTAACTAATCTGTCCATTACAGACATCGTAAGACCATTACTCGGTCCAATCCACCACTTTCGGCTAAGCTCCAAATGATTTTCAGCTTGACTTGAACACCCAATGGCATTAATCATAGTCTCGCCTAGACACTGAGATGAATTCTGTACCTGCAATTGAGTAATGGATAAATTCTCAGACAAAGATGATCTTTGCCGCTCTTCTAGAATGTCCTTCTGTGATGAGCTCCCACTCGATTCACCGTTGTTCTCTTCCAAAATATCCCATATAATTGAAGGATCAAATAGAGCATTTGAACTAAAACTAGGATTCAACAATTCAGATCCATCATTTGTCCCCAACCAACATCCTTCTACAAAAAGTTCGTCCAAATCCATATCCATGATTGGGTCGGGTGAACTGCAAAACATGTTATTGTTGGGAGGAGAAACACTTTCTTCCATAACTGATTTTTAATCAAAAACCCAACATATAAATCCTATTCAGTCCTAACCCCTTGAAAAACGTTGGCAAGCACAAAGTATTCAGCAGTTCTTCACTTTAACCCCAAATCTGTCCAAATTACAAACACACTCCTGGGTATAAATCCATAGAAATTGCAAGCAATGGACCATTCCAAACCCAGAAAACATGTGTAGATATGAGGGAGAAAACAATTACCTGTCCAAAATAAGCTTCAATATTGACAAAATAAGAAAAATTACAAATTATATCAGTAAAAATTTCTGATTTCAGCCAGAGTTGGAAAATCCATAATTAATCAACAGACCCCAATTGAATATTACTACAAAAGAATCAAATTTATAGTGGCTTGGAGGTGCCAAATTAATAGAAAATAAGATAGGAACTGACTTTCATCCAAGAACTTTAAACCCAACAAATTTTAAAGAAACACGCACACTTCATACTATCTAAACTTGAAAACAAAATCCGCAAGAATAACGAAAGACATCGAAAGTACCAGACTATAAGAGGAGTATAAGCCACTGAAAAGATTCTCGGATATTCCAAAAAGGGTGTTTTTGTGGCTGTCTGGAGATTAGCTTCGATAGTCACATGCTCCTCAAAGGTGCGCCGGGAGGCTGTTCCAATTTTCCTTGTAATTTCCCCTTCTGAAGAGAGAGAATTTATGAAAAGAATTAACAACCATTTTTTAGCTCGTCATTATCTGTCCTTGGGAATTCCTATGATCCTCCCCTCGAGGCTAGCTGTTGTTGAGTGAAGATTCTCTTTACGGCTAGGGACCCCACCATAAATTGCCTAATGATTCTCGCTGTAAAATCAATCATTATTTGACCGGTTCTTGGTAAATGAAGCTCAAGAATTTTATTTTTATTTTGTTTTTTTTCATGAGAAATAAATTGATAAGGGGGATAGAATGAAATTTTGATGGTTTATTTTATTTTATTTTTTTACTACTATAAGTTGGAGAGTTTACTATTTTTTGTATGGATGAAAATTATTCGGACCGGTCGCCACTCCCGGTCCCCGCAGAAGAACTCGTAATTAAATGGCTGGCTGGCTGGCTGGCTGGCTGGCTGGCTGCTGACAAATTATTCCACACATGGCGATACACTATCCACTATAAAAAGAACCTTTTATTACACCTAGGAGGATCTTTATAGGAGTACACTTTTTGTAATATTAAAACCCAATAAACAAGAGTTATTGTAGTCTCCACCTTAGACTAAAATTCATTTTGAACCCCAAATTTTAAGTTTAAAATCAATTTACACCAATAAATTTTATTTTAAATTAAATACACCCTAAATTTTGAGTTTTAAAATAATTTGTACTGTCCACACTAAAGTTTAGAGTACAAATTATTTTGACATAGAGAGTTTTAAAACTCAAAATTTAGAGTATATTTAATTTTATAGATAAAAATAGTGTGATTAGCATGACACAGGCTAGAAGCTGCTCTACGTATCAATATTGTACTTCATAGGAGAAAAGTGGGAAAATCTCGGGAAGGAGACAGACCCCAAAGGTGAGAACTTAATATGTTTCAGAAGCCAGAATTCAATATCATATTATTGCCAACTGATGAAACTAACCAACAAAAAGTTCCATTTCCAAGATATCACTACAAATTTATTCAAATGAAGCATAAAGACACAATTATTACAGTACAAAAAACAGAATAATAGAGAAAATAATACAAGTTGCTCAAAACAACTAGTACAAAAAGTTCAGGACAGCATCATGTCTAGAAGCCAATTGAGCTTATGCTTCCAACCACCTGATGTCCTCTCCAATCTACCGGCAACACCTTCAAGTGCTCGGCATCACATTTTGAGGTGAGATGCTACCTTCTGACCAAGAGACTCGTCAGCCTGCAGCACATCCCATAAAATTAAATTCAGTTCAATATTACATACTCTTTAACTTGTCTTCACCAAACTTCATTGTAATTCGTGAAACTCTTGAAGAAAAGGCGAGGAATCAAACCTGAGACCAGTATGAGATCCATATGCTGCGGATCTCATCGGTAACACGCGGATCGGATAATGCATCAACCACTCGACCGATAAATCGCTCTTGCCTGAAAAAATAACAAGATCAATAAATTAAGTTATTGTATTATGAAAACAACATACCATTGTGGAAGCACAAGGCATGCTTACCTGTCTGGGGAAAAAGATCGGTATCTCTCTCCTGGCTGCTTGAAGTTGTTCTCTTTCTCAATCATGGCCTGCATTTACCAACAAGCTATCATGTATCCAGAATATCTAGGATTAATAAATATTTGCATGTTGTTTTTGTAAATGACAGAGATATCTAATACTTTTTCAAACAAAGTTCCATAAATCTCCAAATGTTGATTTATCAACTCAAACTTTTTCAAAATTCTAGTCCAATAAAAAACAACACCAATAAAGGAATGCTAACATTACAAACTCACCCTCTCGCGCCTTCCCGTCAACACAGGAGGAGGAAGGGGATGCTTCTCAGCATGGCGCACTGTGTCGAACCTAGAAGGGAAGTAATTGACCTGGAACAGTGCATTGGTGTGATTAATATAGAGAATACAATCATGCTTAAAATTATTAAAAGTAGCTATCTAGGAAGAAAGAGATCATTAAGAAATTCAACAGCTGAACCACTTCCCAAAAAAGAGACGCATAAGGGAAGTACAGACCTCCTCATCCCTGTGCATAAAATTCATTAAGCCTTCATGGTGATTGTTGTGATGAGCGCTCTTAGGAGCATTAGCTGGAAGCTGCAGATAGTTTGGTCCAAGACGGTGCCTCTGAGTATCAGCATATGAGAATATCCGAGACTGAAGAAGCTTATCATCTGAATAGTACACACCAGGAACGACAATAGCAGGGCAGAATGCAAGCTGTTCATTTTCTGCAAAGAAGTTGTCAATATTCTTATTCAACACCAAGCGGCCCACTGGCTGCAGGGGAAAGATGTCCTCAGGCCAGGTCTTGGTTACATCGAGTGGGTCAAAGTCAAATTTGTCCTCGTCATCGGGGTCTATGGTCTGGATAAAAAGCTTCCACTCAGGATAATTTCCGGCCGCAATCGAGTCATAGAGATCTTGGGTCGCATGGCTGTGATTAGAACCTCCCACCTTGATGGCTTCTTCCTCTAACAAACACTTGACTCCGCATGAAGGTTTCCAATGGAACTTCACATAGTGTGCTTTCCCAGCCTTATTAATAAGAGTGTAAGTGTTAACCCCAGAGCCATCCATGTGCCTATAATCTTGTGGAACACCCAGGTCATCAAAGAGAAAGGTGAACATGTGCAAACTCTCTGGATGGTGGGAGAAGAAGTCCATGATTCTCCAGTTCTCTTGAATGTGAGACTTCGGATTGGGTTTAAGAGCATGTACCATGTCTGGGAATTTCATTGCATCACGCACAAAGAAGACAGGGAAATTGTTTCCCACCAGATCAAAGTTACCCTGAATATATAGAGAAATATCACAAATATGAACAAGAAAGAATGAACTTCAATTGGTGATTATTTCCCTATTTCTACGACAACTAATCAGTGACCCTAAAATTCGTCATCAGAGATGAAAAGGGTGAGATCTTGCAGCTCAATGCAAATATCACAGTCAAAAAAGATGTCCAGTCAAAGTTATCACTCTCACCTCTCTGGTGTAGAACTTCACTGCAAAACCCCGGGGGTCCCTGAGGGTCTCAGGGCTTCCACGCTCATGGATAACAGTGGAGAAGCGGACAATTACAGGTGTCTGGACACCAGGTTCCCGAAGAAAATCAGCACATGTAAGTTGAGTAATATCATCGGTGACCTCAAAGAAACCCTTGGCACTAGCACCCCTTGCATGGACAACTCGTTCAGGGATCCGCTCCCTATCAAAATTAGCAATTTTCTCCACCAACTGATAATCCTCGAGGAGGATTGGGCCTGTCAAACAGAAAACGAGTTCATATCACTGGACCCACATACTTTAAACATAATCAACTTATGCAAACAATTCTACTGTTAGGCATTGAAATGAGTAATACGAGCGCATCATTATTTGATATAAAGAAATTTTGGCCAGTAATTATATCTGGCATATACATGTGTCAGGGGATTATACATTTAACAATTAGATACCATATGAGGCAGAAGCAAATAAGAAGTATCTTGTATACTATCTAAGAATGTAAATTTCTACCAATTGATTTAAGAGTAAATTGTTTACTGTCTGTGATGCTACTTTTCCAAGTTTCACGAACATATTTGTATTGTAGTTTAACTAAAACAAAAGGCATACTACAAAGACAATATGAGAAGGAAGAATAAACTACTAATTCTAACAAACAATCATCATCGACCAAAAGTGGTAACTCCTAAGGTGAATGAGTTGGATATTTTCAAATCTGGAAAGTATATAAAAATATATTATATGCTGTCCATAAATTCAACAGATTCTGTGGTTCAGTTGGTTGGAGTTGTTAAGTTAAGAACTTGGGTTCAAGTCTTGGTAGCAGTATTTTGGCAATTTTAATTTTTCAAATGCCAATGGTTAGGCTGTGAAACATTACAACAGTTGGGCTGAATCTATGGTTTGCAACGATTGGGCTGAATCAATGCCAACGGTTTGGACAAATATAAACCAATGCAATGTTTCAACAAATCAAAATGTTCAAACAACAAATCTAAACCATGGGTTCAGTTAGAAAATGTAATCCAACGATAATATTTAAATACCTTTCAAATGTATGTATCTTTTCAAAAAGGTGTTTTGGTTCCTCTTCAAAAGGGTGCTTGAAAACCTATAAATAGGTTGTCAATTAACCCATGTCATTCAACTCAATCATTCCAAATCCTTTATAGTACATTGTTTTTTCCTGCTATAATTTTCTTTTCTCTCATTTATAGTACAAAGTAAAATTTGAGTCTGTCTTATCTTACGAGACTAATTTGCAGTAACCCTTTATAGCAAAAGTAAAGAGTGAATAACCTTAAGGAAAGAGTGGTCAACCATTCGATTGTAAAATTGTTATCCTACATCAAGACTACGAAGCAGGTTTTTGATACCGAGGGATGAAGCCATATGCTAATTTCAATATTCATGTTCTAATTTCAATATTCATGTAAAGTCATTAATCTATTCATAATGCACATATCTACATCCTAAAGGCAACCATGCAAATTCGATATATATAAACTAGAGAGAATAATGGGAGGCATCTAAGCTAGATGAAACCACTCAATTACAAACACAAAAAATAGATAATAAAAACTAACCATCAACAAATCAGAAAAACTTTGCACAGCCATACCAATATAAATATAAGGATAAACAAGTTATGTCAAACTAAATCACAACAAATTAGCTACTCACTTTTGTCGTGTTTCATCTGTTCATCAAAGAGTAAAATTATAATCCAAACATGAACCTTTTTTTTACCGCCTAGATTACGATTTATGAGGATGGCAAAGATGTCAATGCCAACATCCATCCCATTTCGATACTGCTTAACTAACAAATACTAACAATAATAAGATGATCCACAAAAAGAACAGTAAATATGATGTAGAAAAGAGCAAATATAATGTAACAAGACATCCCACGCCTTGAATACAAATAGCCACTAATACCATATAACTAAAACAAAGTAATACCATTTGGAAATAATCCTAGTTATCAACTTTTAATAAAGACCACAAAAATTTATAACAAAAGATACCTCTAATTCCCACGCTTAAAGATGAATTATTGTTCCAAACTGGAGCACCGGAATTTGTTGTCCAGTAAGGGGAATTGAAAGCACTTGAAGGGCGGTGCTGCAACCCAAAAAAACAAAAATAAATAATCACAGAGAGCAGTTTGTGTGTGTGTTTTGATCGATCAGCGGTTTGTGTGTTAGAAAAGCTATTAATAACAAGGTTATGATACTTGAAAATGGAAAACTGAATAAAATAAAAGAAAATAAGGTATTAAATCATTATAAATTAAAACTTCGACTTGACCCTTAATCTGGAAAGCAACAAATTGATGAGAAACCTAAATCTATATTCACATGAGCTTAAAACAACAGGAGGATCATATAATAAGTATCTTATTTAACCATTTGGAAGCCAAAATTTCATATGGACTAAACAATATGTGATTTTTAATTTCCTTATTTCCTCAACAACCTATCAAAATGTAGGTAAAGATATCAAAAAAACATGTGGAAAAATTGCAAAAACTTATGAAACTGATGATCAAAACAACAAAACTCAAGAGGCATCAATCCATGCATCAATAATTTTTAATAAATAAAATCACAAACTTAGAAAAATAAAAACCATGACAAATTAAACAGAACAAAATGTTATGATTAAATCAGAATTATGAGCAGGAATTACTTGTGAAAAAGTACGATATAAAATAATTACCGTGTATGGATCCATGGTAGGATGAAGCTCAGAGATTGATTTCTTGATGAGAAAGATAATATTGGTGCGTGGGAAATTTACAGTCCTTTCTTCTTTCTATTTATAATTGATTTTGTTTCCTCATAGGAATAAAATTTGGATTTTCTATGGAAATTCATTTTTCGCGGAGAGATAATTGGTTACCCAATAAAAATCTCGCCCTACAATATTAATTGGTTTTCATACAGCTTTCCCTGTTTTCTTTCTTGGTCCTAAATTCTCCACATAAAGTTTTGCGGGAAATATTCTTATTGACTAAATAGTGGAGTATATTTTATTTCCCACAATTTTTTTGGAAAGGAATTTGTAAATTGACAGACTAACTAACTCTAATACGACAATGTTCTTAAAAATAAAAATAAAAAATAAAATAAAATAAAACCTATAATATATAGAGTAATATCATTTCAAAACCGTAAGAGAATATAATGGTTATTTTAAAAGAAATTTTTGACCTAACCAATTTATTATGTCAAAGTATATGTATCTGAACCCTACAAAAATAGGGCTATAATAAGAGAGAGTATTATAATTAATAGTAAGATTTTATATGTATAATTTTATATACATATAAAATTAGAAGGAGAATCACACTGGGCTCTACTAAATCACCTGCCACAATAGAATTATGGATGGTTGGCTCTTATATTAAAACAAATAAGACAATCAATACTAATATATATATATATATACATATATATAAAGGGAGGATTGTCAAACCATGTAGTGAGTTCACTCATCCATCTCTATTCTTCTATTCTTATCTATAAAGGGAGGATTGCCAAACCATGTAGTCAGTCATCTGAATTTTAGAAATTGGTTTATTTAATAATGTAATTTAGTTTAGGCGGTTTGTCATCTATAATCTAATAATAGGTGGGTCAACTCGAGTAGTCCGAAGTTATTAAGTGAGTCAACTCGAATAGTCCTGAGTTGTCTTGGTTTTCGGGTGACAACCTAATTAATTAATTAGGTTATAATTTAAAACCCACATTTTACCCACCACCTTTCAACCATTATTGCCTCCTTAACTTACTTTTACAAGTTGCCTCTTATTTTAATAATTGTAAATTAAATGTGAGTTGTCTCAAAACCATGTTTATTTTATATATATATATATATATATATACAGAAAGGATCAAGAGTAGAATTCTTAAATAGCAGAATGCCTTAAATAATAGAATTTTATCAAAACGACGTAGTTTTGATAAGACGCGGTGGCATTTTTGTAAATACGCGGTGGCATGGTATTTACAAAAATGCAACCGCGTCTTATCAAAATTACGTCGTTTTGATAAAGTTCTATTATTTAAGAGAGTTCTACTATTTAAGAAGTCTACTCTTGATCCTGTCTGTATATATATATATATATATATATATATATATATATATATATATATATATATATATATAAAGGGAGGATTGCCAAACTATGTAGTGAGTCCACTCATTTAAAAACTCTTAAATAACCGAGTCATTTTAGTTGGAATTTTAGAAATTAGTTTGTTTAATAATATAATTCAGTGAGAGTTGGTTTGCCAGCTATAAACTAAGAATAGGTGGTCATAAGTTGTCATACATTATTAGGTGAGTCAACTCAAATAGTTCTGAGTTGTCTTGGTTTTCGGGTGATAGCCTAATTAATTAATTCATTAGGTTTTAATTTAAAACCTACATTTTACCCTTCACCTTCCAACCATTATTGCCTCCTTAGGTTACTTTTACAAGTTACCTCTTATTTTGATAATCTATTAATATTAAATATACTAAAATGCAGTATGCAAGACATCTGTCATTCTCACAATTTAACACGTGTTCTGCCTAATTAATGTTTAAGACCCTTAAAAAAATTGTCCAACTAACATAACAAATGAGGATAAAAACAAACCCTAATTCATTTCCCTAAATTTTAGATTTATAATCACCTAAATCACTATAAATCTAAATTGTTTTGATAATATCAATTGTTTTGATATTATCATTTGTAATTTAATTATTATTTAATAAAATCACTACTTTATGCTATTAATTAATTTTTTGGATTTATAATCTTCTAAATCACTACAAATCTAAACAGTTAATAGCATAATGTCATTCTATTAATTTTTTAAATTTATAATCCCCTAAATCACTACAAATCTAATTTTTTTTTTGATAATATCAACTGTTTTGATATTATCCTTTGTAATTTTATCATTATTTAATAAAATCACTACTTTATCTCAACAATACCCCCTACAATTTATATTCATTTTTTTTTTCTGTGTAAAATTTGATCATTGCACAACAATCTATCATTTTCTTATTATATTTTAATTTATTAATTATACGTACACATTTATTATTAAAAAAGTAAATAATCTCGCCGCAACGCGCGGGTTTGTATCTAGTTGTAAATTAAATGTGAGTTGTCTCACATTCATGTTTTATAATTTTGAATTAAAATAAGTTACTCATAAATAATTCCTTCATTTTCGGATTATACAATTAAATACATATAATTTATGCAACTTAATTGGGTGCATATTTAACCTCTAAAATCATACAACATATTACATAATAGAACATATACCAGAGACCAATTCTTAATTAATAACCGAGTGATCTCAGTTGAAATTTTATAAATTGATTTTTTTAATAATGCAATTTGATGACTGTTGGTTTGCTAATGTCTGTAGGTTTTTTCATTTTTTATGCACACTTCTTAGATCGGACTGTGAACCTAATTAATATTATTTCATTATTATTTTTAATTCCTCATAAATTCCATGATTTTATATAATGCATTTTTAATTAAAAAAAAGAAGAAGAACAGCTAGCAAGTCTTTCTCACTCTAAAAACAATGATGTACAACCAACAGTGGCATAGAGAGAGAGGGAGAAATTATGAACCTGGAGCTGGAGTACTGAAAGAGCTTCCCATTAGAGGAGAAGATGATAAGAGCAACATCAGCATCACAAAGAACATAGAGTTCTTCAACTTTCTTAAAAAGCCCTCTTCTCCTTTTTGAGAAGGTCACCTGCCTTGCTGTTGTGTTATCAATCTTCTTGATCTGTATCTTTTCTCTAGCCATTTCTATATCTACACTCAATCAATTAAACCCTTCAATATTAATATTTACTTTTCACTCCAAAAAGAAGAGAAATACAGAGGAGAGAACAAGCCATCATACAATAAAATGAAATGGAACTAATCTAATAAGTCACTATGTCTATCTAGTTGTATGAAGAACAAAAAAAGGGTGAGAAAATTACTACTATTTGCTTACCTTGTTTTTGGGGTTGGTTATGTTGGAGTAGTGAGGTGGGAACTTGGAAATCTCCAGATGCTCTGTTGGGGAAAAGGCTGGTAATGAGTGAGGGTTTTTGTTTATTTATAAAAGTGGGAAGGATAAAGGGGGAGAATTAATGAGCTTTTCTATGGTGAAGCAGGTTCCTTTTTCCCTTTCTGGTATCATTTGTTTTAGTTACTCTAAATGGTTAAAAAGAGTGAAAACAGGACACCTTTAGGGTATAATTGAGACACATTCAAACAAGCTTACACTCTTGTTTATTGAGTTTTACAATTAATGAAAGGATAAAGAAAAATATTTTTTCCTTCTAAATTTTTTTTTTAAAACAAAAATTGATGGGTTTGGATGAAAACTGAACAAGTAAATCTTTTCATTTTTATTGTACTTTATATATTACAAACACAACAAAATTATTATAAAGATAAAATAACAATTCAAATGTAAAATTTATAAGTTTTTATTTTTTGTGATTTTCACAATGCGAGTTGTAATCGGAATTGGTCGATCTTCTCGATCTCAACTTTTAATTAATTAAACTTAATTTTTTTTTATATATTTCTAAACAGTAAAGTGTTAAATTGATAAAATATTAAAGTTAAGAATGATATATATAAATTATAAAAAACAAGAATATAGGAGGAGACGCCAAAGAATATTTGGTATCATACAATAGCGGGGTAACAACCAATTTTTGGTGGACTCTAAAATAGAATAATTATCGAATATAGAAAACAACAAAATAACTGTCAGTAAAAATTGTTGACTCAACTATTACCTTTAACTGTTAAAATATCTGACAATAAAAAAACAGTAACACTTAAAAGTTGCAGATACTAAAAAATTAGATAAACTCGTTAATATGTTAAGTAAATAATATTGTATACATAAATATTTGTAATATTAATACATTCAATAAATAATGTAGAAGATAGATAAATATAATTATTATTATGAATAATAAAGGAAAAAGTAATCTTGAAATGTGAAAGTTGTGCCAAAATTTATGTATTAAAATAAAAGTAATATTGAAATGTAAAAATTGTAGTACAACTCCTATGCTTATTCAGAGTTATTCTTATTTAGTAAGGCCAAGGGGTTACCATTTCCTATTATTCCTTATGGCTCTGCATCATTTATTCAAACTTCAAAAGCAACAATTCTTTAGCTCCATATCAATATGTATCCCTGCCAACAGATGAGACTAACCCAAACCAGATACATTTTTAATATATCACAGTTGATGTATTCAAATGAGTTGAGCATAAAGCCACAATTTACAGAACCAAAGACAAAATGGGAGAAGATAATACAAGGTCACTCAAAATAACTAGCACAAAATTTCAGGACAGCATCAAGTCTAGAAGTCACAACTCACAAGACAGACATACAAATTTGCCATGCATATAACATAAAGACACTTAATGGAAGGAGTTCCACTGAGTTTATGCTTCCAACCAACTGATGGTCTTTAATCTACTCTTTCTCACATTCAGCACAGAGTATCTATCGGCATCAACTTCAAATGCTCGGCCTCACATTGAGGCGAGATGCTATTTTCTCACCAAGAGACTTGTCAGCCTGCAGCACATACCATAAAATCAAATCAGTCAGATATACCTACTCGCTACCTTGTCTTCACTAGCCTTCAATTATAAATTGAGAAACTCAAAAGGCAAGGAATCAAACCTGAGACCAATATGAGATCCATATACTGTGAATCTCATGGGTAACACGCGGATCAGATAAAGCATCAACCACTCGACGGATAAATCGCTCTTGCCTGAAAAAATAACAAGATCAATGAAGTACGTTATTGTATTATGAAAACAACATACCATTGTGGAAGCACAAGACATGCATACCTGTCTGGGGGAAAAGATCGGTATCTCTCTCCTGGCTGCTTGAAGTTGTTCTCTTTCTCAATCATGGCCTGCATTTACCAACAAGCTATCATGTATCCAGATTATCTACGATTAATAAATATTTGCATGATGTCTTTGTAAGTGACAGAGGTATCTAATACTTTTTCAAACAAAGTTCCATTAATCTCCAAGTGTTGATTTATCAACTCAACCATTTTCAAAGTTCTAGCCCATTCAAAAACAACATGAATAAAGGAATGCAAACATTACGAACTCACCCTAGTGCACCTTCCCGTCAACACAGGAGGAGGAAGGGGATGCTTCTCAGCATGGCGCACTGAATCAAACCTAGAAGGGAAGTAATTGACCTGGAACAGTGCATTTGTGTAATTAATATAGAGAACACAATCATGCTTAAAATTATCAAAGGTATCTATAGCAAGAAAAAGATCATTAAGAAATTCATAATCTGAACTACTTCCCAAGAAAGAGATGAGTACGGGAAGTACAGACCTCCTCATCCCTGTGCATAAAATTCATTAAGCCTTCATGGTGATTGTTGTGATGAGCACTCTTAGGAGCATTAGCTGGAAGCTGAAGATAGTTTGGTCCAAGACGGTGCCTCTGAGTATCAGCATATGAGAATATCCGAGACTGAAGAAGCTTATCATCTGAATAGTACACACCAGGAACGACAATAGCAGGGCAGAATGCAAGCTGTTCATTTTCAGCAAAAAAGTTGTCAATATTCTTATTCAACACCAAGCGGCCCACTGGCTGCAGGGGCAAAATGTCCTCAGGCCAGGTCTTGGTTACATCGAGTGGGTCAAAGTTAAATCTGTTCTCGTGATCAGGGTCTATGATCTGGATAAAAAGCTTCCACTCAGGATAATTGCCAGCCGCAATTGAGTCATAGAGATCTTGGGTCGCATGGCTGTGATTAGAACCTCCCACCTTGATGGCTTCTTCCTCTAACAAACACTTGACTCCGCAGGTAGGTTTCCAATGAAACTTCACATAGTGTGCTTTCCCATCCTTGTTAATAAGAGTGTAAGTGTTAACCCCAGAGCCATCCATGTGCCTATAATCTTGTGGAACACCCAGGTCATCAAAGAGAAATGTGAACATGTGCAAACTCTCTGGATGGTGGGAGAAGAAGTCCATGATTCTCCAGTTCTCTTGAATGTGAGACTTCGGGTTGGGTTTAAGAGCATGGACCATGTCTGGGAATTTCATTCCATCACGCACAAAGAAGACAGGGAAATTGTTTCCCACCAGATCAAAGTTACCCTGAATACACGAGAAATGTCACAAATATGAACAAGAAAGAATGAACTTCAAAGGCACTAATTCCAAAAAAAGAAAACAAAAAAGGAAAAACAGACACAATCAGTGATTATTTCTAGGCACTATTTCTAGGACTACGAATTAGTGACCACAAATACGTCATCAGAGATGAAAAAGGTGAGATCTTGCAGATCAATACAGTTACCACAGTCAAACAGAATTCCAGTCAAAAGTGATCAGTATGTTTTAATAAATGGAGCACACTTTTCAATGTCCAAAGTACTTCACAAGAATCACAATAAAAGAATTTTATCACTTTCACCTCTCTGGTGTAGAACTTCACTGCAAAACCCCGGGGGTCCCTAAGGGTCTCAGGACTTCCACGCTCGTGGATAACAGTGGAGAAGCGGACAATTACAGGTGTCTGGACACCAGGGGCCCGAAGAAAATCAGCACATGTAAGATGAGTAATATCATGGTGACCTCAAAGAAACCCTTGGCACTAGCGCCCCTTGCATGGACAACTCGTTCAGGGATACGCTCCCTATCAAAATTAGCAATTTTCTCCACCAACTGATAATCCTCGAGGAGGATTGGGCCTGTCAAACAGAAAATGAGGTCATATAACTGGACCCACGCACTTTAAACATTATCAATTTATGCAAACAATTCTACTGCTAGGCATTGAAATTAGTAATATGAGCGCGTCATTATTTGACATAAAGCAATTTCAGCCAGTAATTATGATCTGGCATATACATGTGTCAGGGGTTTATACGTTTAATAATTAGATACCATAGAAGGCAGAAGCAAATAAGAAGCATCTTGTATACCATTTAAGAATGTAAATTTCTACGAATTTATTTAAGAGTAAATTGTTTACTGGCTGTGATTCTACTTTTCAAGTTTCACGAACATGTTTGTATTGTAGTTTAACGAAAACAAAAGGCATACTACAAAGAATAGGGGAAGGAAGAATAAAGTACAAAACCCCACAAGCAAGATTTCCTTAAAATATACTCGTTTTAACGAACAATCATCATGGACCAAAAGTCGTAAACTCCTAAGGTGAAGATATACGATACCGAGGAACAAAGCCATATGCTAATTTCAATATTCATGTAAGTCGTTAATCTATTCATAATGCACATATCTACATCCTAAAGGCAAAACCATGCAAATTCACATATGTAAACTAGAGAAAACAATGTGAGGCATCTAAGCTATAGATGAAACCACTCAATTACAAACACAAATAAATAAACAATAAAAACTAACTATCCACAAATTAGGAAAACTTTGCACAGCCACACCAATATAAGGATAAAAATCTTCCAGTATCATGTTCTGTCAAACTAAATCACCACAAATTAGCTACTCACTTTTGTCATGTTTCATCAGTTCATCAAACGGTAAAATTATAATCCAAACATGAACCTTTTTACCGCCTAGATTACAAATTATAAGGATCGTCAAAATGTCAATACCAACATCCACATCCATCACATTTTGATACTGCTTAACTACAAGTACTAACAATAATAAGATGATCCACAAAAAGAAAACAGCAAATATGATGTAATAAGAAATCCCGCGCCATGAATACAAAACGCCACTAATAGCATATAACTAAAACAAAGTACTAACTATTTAGAAATCCTTGTTATCAACTTTTAATAAAGACCACAAAAAATTGTAACCTATACATGCTTAGGACTAATTCAAAAAGATCGAACCCAATAGTAATCCTCTCTTTATTTTATTCTTCGTTAGATTATTTGACTGGATCTCGTCAGGCCCAGTAGAAAAGCCCAAGCCAAGATTAAAGCCTTATACTGCTCACATTTCCAGCCCACAGATCAAGCCAGGGAACATTATTTCATATTTTCAATGTAATAATAAACCCGTACAAGCCAGCTGCTTTGATGTTAATCAAGTTGGATTTAATATTTCTGGCCATTAATTTGGACAACGCTAGAGTTCAATACTCATTGTACCCTTGCCTCTTTTCTTTTCTTTTTTCCCTTTTTTTTGACTATATTTTTTTTTGTTGACTAAATAAGAAAAAAAAAATAGATAATTAAATTGTAGCACATTTAATCCATGAATGTGTGAGAGAAAACACAAATTCATCTCTTATTATTGATTCACAAAAGTAATTAAGAAGCAAAGATGGTGAATATTGAATTAACATTGAGAAGACTAGACAAATTACTAGACATTAAGAAACAAATAAAGTTCAAGAAACTACATAAAAACCATGCATTAAAACAAACAGAAGTGGTCTTATTACATATTTTGAGTTTATTTATTTATTTATTTTGCATTTTTGCCTTTTCTTTCCTTTTCTTTCTTTTCGACGGATCAATTCCCATAAAAATAAAAATAAAAATTGATACTTTAATTAATTAATTCACCACAAATTAGTAATATCCCAAAGTAATGAAATGAAACATGAGTATGTACATATATAGCTAGTGGCTAATGGAGTACTTTGTCTAGGCAATAGGCCTTGAGCAATGGAGGAAAAAAAGATTAAACGGGAACGCCTTTGACCAGCAATTCCTGTCAATGGTGAGGAATGCTTTGCAACATTTGTTGGTGAGCAATCCAGGTTGAGCACTCAAGAAGGCGTTAAGAACTTGATGGGGGCACCCTAATTGGATACCTCCAAGAGCTTCAAGGCATGGGTTACTCTCAAAATCCGGCAATGCAAAACTCATTGCTAAGAAACACGCTAGGACCAACGCAACCAGCTGCTGCTTGAAAATAACCATGTTAGCAGCATTGAGAGTACATAATAATATTTAATTTGGTTGATATATATTGCTTAAGTGGTAATTATTTTGCTGCTGCTGCCTCTGCTATAACTTTGTTATATAGATAGATAGATCTAGGTGTACGTGGTTGCGAGGGATTTTGCTAGTTATGGTTATGGTAATGGTATTTATAAGGTAATTAAAGATGTAAATGCCTTTGAAACTGTTGCTCGGTCAGTTTTATTCTTAATTTATTAATCCACCATTTTAATTAAGGGTTTTTATTGTGCAGTTTTTAAGCAACACAATATATCAATGGTCATTGACTCATTGATGACTGAAATATATCACCTTATTAACTGCAGTTTATGAGACTTAATTGGTTAATTAACGGATTTAATTGGTGAACAGGCTAACTCAAATTAATGCGTATATTAAATCAACTGCAGAACACTCTAACCAAACCAATTTATAATAAAAATGATGTTATCAAGTGCAATAAATTTTATCTATCAACTGATGTTTAAAATTATATAAATTTATATTAAAAACGTTAAAAGAACTAATTTACCCTCAATAGTATGGTCCACTAGTTTAAGGGGAAAAACACTCATTATATTTATGTTGGGTAGATGGTATGCAGTGTTCTTAAAATCCCCGCCTAGGTCCCGCCTAGGCGCTAGAACCCCCCTTGGCGTCCCGCCTAGGCGCTAGGCCCCCGTGGCGCCTCACCTAGGCCCAAGGCAGCAAAAAAATTCCTCCAGGGGCCTAGGCGGAGAGTTTTTATTTATTTTAATAATTACCCAAATCAGATCTTGATATATTTATTTTTCTAATGATTTACCATATTCATAATACAGGTTGTAATATATCAAATCACAATAAGAAGTGAGCAATATCAAGTCAAAATGAATAATTTTATTATAGTTATAATTTTTTGAACTTGTACCAACTTCAAATTATATAAATTATGATACATTAGTAATATTTAGTTTAATTCAATATAATTCTTCAATTTATGTTTAATTTCTTAAGTTTTAATATTGAATTAAATTCTTGAAATTTTAAATTTTATTATTTAATAGCAATCTTATTTATTAATAAAACTAATACGTTAAAAATATGTTTGAACTTTGAACAATCGCATGTTTGTGTTTGACCTTTGACATTAGCAATATGGATGTGTTTGAACTTTAAGAAAATGTCTTTATTATCTTTATTATAGATTATTTTGCTTTATATTATTATTTTGTTTGGATAAATGTAAAATAAAATATTAAAATTGAATTGAAATAAAAAATCCCGCCTAGGCCCCCCTCGGCCGCCCGTCTTCTGCATAGCGCCTTTTAGAACATTGATGGTATGAGTAAGCATCCGAGCTTATTTATTCTTGTAAACTGGTAAATCCACAAAACACATGAAAACGATTGCTATAGATCCTATAACGACAGTTTTCACCGACATTATACATCCATAGTAACACTTTTCATATGAAAATATCAATTTCCTTTATTCTTTTTCTATAACTTTAATTTTCTTAATATGCATTAAAAATGTCATTTCTAAACATTCTTTTTTAGGATGTAGAAGTAATTAAAAAATATAAAAGAAAAAGAAAATTAAGAGTAAAATGTAAAAGTATCCCCCAATAGTTTATTCCTCAATTTCATAATTAGGAAAGCAGATCATGTCAACATCAACTTTCTTGTTTGGTTTTCAGCTTAATGAAGATCTGGAACTATTATTGTTGCAGTTGTGTCATTTGTAGAACAATTAATTGGTTTCCCGCCCAATAATAACTTAAAGGAGTTGAATTCGCACTCAGCCACGTTGAAATCATGATCTTACAGTTGTTGTGGAGATTCAAATGGTAGGATATGATGAGGAGCTACATATATTATAAACATACTACTCCCTCCTATAGCTTATATCAAGGAAACAACACTTAAAAGAAGAAAAACACATGCCATCAAACTCAATCGGAAGCCATAACCGGTTTCATTAGGGGCCGTGGGCCGTGATGTGCATCTCATGCTGATGTTTCCCTGCACTGTGAATTAGCTACTCACTTTTGTCATGTTTCATCAGTTCATCAAACGGTAAAATTATAATCCAAACATGAACCTTTTTACCGCCTAGATTACGAATTATAAGGATCGCCAAAATGTCAATACCAACATCCAACACATTTTGATACTGCTTAACTACAAGCACTAACAATAATAAGATGATCCACAAAAAGAAAACAGCAAATATGATGTAATAAGATATCCCGGGCCATGAATACAAAAAGACACTAATAGCATATAACTAAAACAAAGTACTAACTATTTAGAAATCCTAGTTATCAACTTTTAATATAGACCACAAAAAATTGTAACAAAAGATACCTCTAGTTCCCACTGTTAAAGACGAATTATTGTTCCAAACTGGAGCACCGGAATTTGTTGTCCAGTAAGAGGAATTGAAAGCACTTGAAGGGCGGTGCTGCAACACAGAAAACAAAATAAATAATCACAGAGAGCAGTTTTTTTATGTGTGATTTGATCGATCAGAGATCAGAGGTTTGTGTTTTTATTAGAAAAGCTACTAATAATAAGGTTAAGAAACTTGAAAATGGAAAATTGAATAAAATAAAAGAAAATAAGGTATTAAATCATTAAAAATAAAAATTTGGACTCGACCCTCAATCGGGAAAGCAACAAATTGATGAGAAACCTAAACCTATATTCACATGAACTTAAAACAACAGCAGGATCATGTAATAAGTATCTTATTTAACCATTTGGAAGCCAAAATTTCGTATATAAAATTCAACAATCTGTGATTTTCAATTTTCTTATTTCCTCAACAACCTAACGAAATGCAGGTAAAATATCAAAAACGTGTGGAAAACCTTAAAAACTTATGATCAAAAGATTCAAAACAACAAAACTCGAGATGCATCATGCCTCAATAAAAAAATTTAAAAAATCACAAAATTAGAAAAAACAAAACCGAGACAATTCAAACAGAACAAAACGTAATGATTAAATCAGAATTATGAGCAGGAATTAGTTGTGAAAAGTAAGAGATAAAATAATTACCTTGTATGGATCCATGGTAGGATGAAGTTCAGAGAGATTGATTTGTTGATGAGAAAGATAATATTTATTCGTGGCTAATTTACAGTCTTTTCTTCTTCTTATTTATAATTGATTTTGCTTGGTCAGAGGAATAAAATAACAAATTGAGTACTTTAACTTTGATTTTATCTTGGATTTGGATTATCTAGGGTAATTCTTTTTGAGTGAAGAGATAATCGTTTACCCAATCAAAATCTCGCCATACGATATTTTAACTCATTTATTTTTTTTATTTTATTTTTTTGAAACAATATTTTAACTCATTAAATAGTGGAGTATACTTTATTTCCCATCTTGTTTTCTAAGGAATTTGTAAAATTGGCATACCAACCAACTCTAATACGACAACGTTCTTAAAAATAAAAAATAAGGATTACAAAATAAGGATTTCAATTGTAATTGATCTATTGATAAACAAACATTTACTGAAAGTAAAGGTAAAAACGGAGGACTCGTATGCAATTAAATAAATAAAAATGCACACATTAATGTACATATATTATTATCAAGTCCAGAACAGCATCAAAGTGTAGAAGTCACGTTAAAGAAGACAGATATAAATACAAGTTTGGTAATAAAAATCACTCAAAACAACTTAACAAACACAGATAAACCGTACTACTTATTCAAGTTCGGAACAGCACCAAGTTTTCCCAAGTACGTACAAGTATATATAACATGTTGACAGTGCCATCCATATATATATATATATATATATATATACTTCCCAACTACTCTTTGATCTGGTTTTTAGCAGAGAGTACGTATCTCTCGACATGCATCACGTTCAAATGCTGGGCTTCACGTTGAGGCGAGAAGCTATTTTCTGACCTAGAGACTTGTCAGCCTGCATGGACCACAACATTACCATCATACTAGTATTAGATTATTTTCATTAATATTACCTACTCTTCACCTAATTGTTCCCGCTAATAAAATCTTTAATTATAATTCATTCCTAGTTGAAATGGGTTGGAATCAGATTTACCTGACTCCAGTATGACACCCATATGCTGCGGATCTCATAGGTAATACGCGGATCCGATAAACCAGCAACCACCCGATTGATAAATCGCTCTTGCCTGGAACAAATAATTAACAAAACCAATAAAGCCCAAGTAGTTATTTTATTATGAAAAGGGAGCTGATATTTCATTCCGG
This sequence comes from Panax japonicus, assembly GCA_020205505.1. Classification (NCBI taxonomy): domain Eukaryota; kingdom Viridiplantae; phylum Streptophyta; class Magnoliopsida; order Apiales; family Araliaceae; genus Panax; species Panax japonicus. The sequence continues at coordinate 3,074,039 of CM035110.1, read as the reverse complement.
TGCAAATGTTGTAGTACACAGTTGTACATTTTCTTTCAAAAATCCACTTTCGCACTGGAGTTGTTATATGATCACTGGAAATATCATTCCAACATTTATAAATGAAATGGTACTTGCATGCGTACCTGTCTGGCGCAAAAGTCCGGTATCTGTCTCCTGCCTGCTTGAAGTTGTTCTCTTTGTCAATTACAGACTGCATTAACAACCAACAAGCTATTATCATGTATATATCCAGGTCATCTAGCTAGCTAGCTAGCGTAAACAAAATATTTGCATATTGCCTTCATTTGTTAAAGAGATATCTATCTATTCTATTACCATTCAAACAAAATTCTAGAGTATTTGATTGATCAACTCCACCTTTTTGGAAATTAAATTCTATGCCATTAAAGGAATGCCAACATGAAAAACTCACCCTAGTTCGCCTTCCCATCAACACGCGCGGAGGAAGGGGGTGCTTCTCAGCATGGACCACAGGATCAAACCTAGAAGGGAAGTAATTGACCTGGAAGAGTGCATTTGTGTGATTAATATATATGGAGAACACAAAAGCATGCCTAAAGAAATTAATTATCAAAAGTGGGCTATTTAGAAAGTAAGAGATCATTAAGAAGCTTAAAAACTCTACTTTTTCTCACCTCCTCATCCCTGTGCAAAAAATTCATTGAGCCTTCATGGTGATTGTTGTGATGAGCGCACTTGGGAGCATTAGCTGGAAGCAGCAAATAGTTTGGTCCCAGACGGTGCCTCTGAGTATCACCATAAGCAAATACCCGACCCTGGAGAAACTTATCATCCGAATACCAGACACCAGGAACTACATGAGCAGGGTTGAAAGCAAGCATTTCATTTTCTGCAAAAAAGTTATCAATATTCCTATTCAACACCAAACGGCCCACTGGCTGCAGGGGAAAGATGTCCTCAGGCCAGGTCTTGGTTACATCGAGTGGGTCAAAGTCAAATTTGTCCTCGTGATCGGGGTCCATAGTCTGGATAAAAAGCTTCCACTCAGGGTAATTGCCAGCTGCAATTGAGTCATAGAGATCTTGGGTGGCATGGCTGTGATTAGATCCTCCAATTTTGATGGCTTCTTCCTCCAACAAGTTTTTGACACCACAGGTAGGTCTCCAGTGAAACTTGACATAGGTTGCTTTCCCAGCCTTGTTAAGAAGAGTGAAGGTGTGAACCCCGGAGCCATCCATGTGCCTGTAATCTTGTGGAACACCTATGTCATCATAGAAGAATGTGAAGGTGTGCAAACTCTCTGGGTGGTGGGATAAGTAGTCAAAGATTCTCCAGTTCTCTTGAATGTGAGACTTGGGATTGGGTTTAAAAGCACGAATCACGTCTGGGAATTTCATTGCATCCCGGACAAAGAAGATTGGGAAATTGTTTCCCACCAGATCAAAGTTACCCTGAGTCGGTACACACACAAAAATGTCACAAATTAATATTATGAACACAAAAAGTAATCTACACACACTATATAAAATACAAAACTTCTTCATTAATTCAAAAAAAATGTATATGTATTTTAAAATGAAATGGAGCTCCTAATTAATGTTTGCAAGATGGTAGGGCTCCCTCAGCTGTTGCAACCCTGAATCCCTCCAAAAGTTGGATAAGTAAGAGTTGCACGTGAATAGAGCTAGCTTTAGAGAGCTTCAGTTTTGAATTTTTAGGATTTCAAAATTTGACTTGAAAAAATAAAAATATATCTCGGAAAGACTGGAGGGAGTAGGTCACAAAAGAGAGAATTATATCAGTACTCTCACCTCTCTGGTGTAGAACTTCACTGCAAAACCTCGAGGGTCCCTGATGGTTTCAGGACTTCCACGCTCATGGATAACGGTGGAGAAGCGAACAATAACAGGTGTCTGGACACCAGGGGCCCGCAGAAAGTCGGCGCATGTAAGGTTAGTAATATCATGGGTGACCTCAAAGAAACCTTTGGCACTGGCACCCCTTGCATGGACAACTCTTTCAGGGATCCTCTCCCTAGTAAAAGTAGCAATTTTCTCCACCAAAGGATAATCCTCGAGTAGGATTGGGCCTGTCAAATACAGATTAGTTTATATGACTTCACCCGCATACCCACATATTTCAAACATAACCAGTTGATGCAAACAATTACTGGCAGGCATTGAATTGAGTAATAAGTATATAGCTACCATTATTTTACATAAGACAATATATGTGTCGAGAGGTTTATACATTTGATAGTTAGACATCATAGAAGGTAGAAGAAGCAAATAAGAAGAGTTTTGTACACCGTTTAAGAATCAAGAACTTGTTATTTCCTGTCCGTGATGCTATTTCTCAAGTTTCATGAACATATGCGAAGGGGATTTAATTAAAACAGAAGGCATACTAAAAAGAGAGTAGGGAAAGAAGAGATAAAAAAAGTATAAAAACCAACAGCAACATCTCCTTCCAAGATACTATCTTTAACCATCAAGCGCCATGGACCTAAAGAAGGGAACTCCTAAGATGGACAGACGCAATAAGCAATACCAAGGAATGAAGCCATACGCTAATGTTAGTCATTAATCGATGTCTCCAATGCACATATCTACATCCTTAAGGCAACCATATCAATTCAACACAACATATAAACTAGAGAAAACAATGTGAAGGCAGGCACCAGAAAAAACCCCCGAAATTACAATAATCAACAAATTAGAAAAAGAAAACTTTTCCCAGCCATGCCTACATAGGAATAGGAATCTTCCAATCTTATGTTAATCTAAACTATATCACTTCAGTTTCGTCATGATTTAACTGTACGAATTTCACAAAACTCTTTGCAAAAATTCTTTCGCGTTTGTATGCCTGCCAATCAAAATTTTCACCTCAATTTCCTAAAAGCTACCAAATGGATCCGGTTAGCATGAAATGAACTTCATGATAAGTTCACTCCATGCCCAATAAAGTGCTGACACGCAGGCGGGAGTGTGATCTCTCCGTCTGCGTATGAACTAAACTTACCATGAAGTTAACTTCATATTAACCACTCCCCAAATTTAGACACTCGAGTATATGTTCCTACTTTCTTTTTTGACAAATAGTTGCATACATCTGAGGCTACTAAATAAAAATTATATGCTAAATAAACTATTAACGCTAAAGAGTTGCTAATAAATTAATGTTAGAAAAATCATTAATGTTCAAAAAGAATATTATCTTAAGAGTATTTCCTAACCTTCTCCTTGACATTTCTCTTTTGTTTCAAAATAATAGTCTTAAGCCAAACCAGATGGAATCATCACAACCATCTCCAGCCACCCATCTACACCCATCTCAGGTAGAGATCGAGCACCACAAGCAAGCCATTAAGCAGTACTAGAAATTAATTCAAGGAAAACCGTTTCTTTCCATGGATTGATCCCATGCCCAAAGCAGTTACCAAACTACTTGTCACTTGCTGTAATCAAAAGCCTCTCCAACAGACTATGCAATCCCACCATTAGCGCCGCCCGCCATTAACTCCACCCACTCTCTTGATGGAAAATTTATAGCCAGAATAGTTACTTCTAAACAACAGCCACTGCCGGAAACTCCCAAGTCCGGCAACTAAACATATTTCCCTATCATTGTTTCCATTAAAGCTGGGCTTTCTAGGGTTTACTCTTCTTCAGGTTTTTCGTTCCCGCTTCTCTGTATCTTATTCATTCTTCCTCGGCGTCACAGATTGTCGTTTTGGCGGTCGAGTGTGATATTTAATATTTTGAACCCTCACAATTTTTCTTTCAGATTTTTTACTTATATTTTTTAATTTTAATAAATTAAATATTTTAGTAAATTAAAAGTAAATTTTTAGAGTTATAATCTATTTACCTATATTTAAAAAATAGATAAATTTGATTTTAAAAATTAGTCAATTTAATTTTAAAATTCAAATTAAGTCGATTTATCTATATAAATTATATAATAAAACAAAACTTGGATTTTTTTTGTTTTCATCTTTGATCTCTGAATTTGGCTTGGCTTGTGTTATAGGTCTAGAATCTAACTAAAGATTAAAACACATTTTATAGTCGATTAATTAAACTAGAATTAAATACAAATTTTAATATTATCTTATTATTTTACATAAATTTTATTTTTTTATAATAATCTTTTAATTAATTACTTAGTCATATAATAAATTTTAATTTAAAAATTATATTAAAAATTTTCTACTCAATTTTATGAGTAATCAAAAATTATATCTGATATGTAGTCGTTCCGTTTTTAAATAAAATAAATGGTAATAAGTCAAAAATATATTTTACAATCATTATATAAAATAAAATAAAAATATTTTTATTTAAAAAATAACACGTGTTTTTCACTAGGCACTTAGCTAGTCTTTATAAGACACAAATGGTATTTAATATAATGGACCAATCTTCTAATACGCCAATTACCGATAAACCCGAGTTAATAAAACTATGTCATTCCAGTTAATAAAAATAATAAAAAAATTATCTTTAAATTATATTTAATTAAATGTATAATTGAAGTCGAACATAAAAAATGGGTCGTGTGGACTGTGGAGGGCACATATAATATAATTTAATAAACATGAAAAATGAGTCGTGTGGAGGTCACATGATTTATTAATACCACCATCAATCTCTCTAATTCTCTCTAATTCATATTAATTTTTAAATTACTTTTATATTAAAAAAACATGACTGTAAAATAGAACTTACATGAACTATCTAAAACCGACCCCAATTTAATTTTTAATTTTAATAAATACAATTATAAATTATTTAAGAAGTAATAAAGACCTCTGGTTCCCACGGTCAAAGCTGAATCGTCGTTCCAAGCTGGAGCACCGGAATTTGTTGTCCAGAAAGGAGTATTGAAAGCACTTGAAGGGCGGTACTGCATCACAAATAACCAAATACTACTAAATTACTTCCTGATCAGACACAGGTGAAAAACTGATGTTTCTGTCTATATGTCAGCGCTGTATTGATCATAAAGTAAACTTTAACTTGTACGTGATCAAAAACGAATCTACATTTAGACCATCAATATGTATGCGATCGATCAAGAAGATCTTGCATTTCCAAATCTTTGTTCATGACCAAATTAAAGGTTAAACTGTGTACGTACGTACCTTGCATGGATCCATGGTGATCAGAAGAGTGATTGGGGTCTTCAATGGAAGAGAGAGATAATATGAAGCGACTCACACTCTCTAACCTAGCTAGCTCTCTCCTTTATACTACTCCAGCAGGGTGGGCAACTGTGAACTAACACTGTGCATGCTTGGTTACGTAACGTTTGCGTTTGAAAAAAGATTTTTAAACGTCCTTATCAAAGCTACTTCAAAATTTTATTCAATTCAATCCTATAAAAATAATTTATTTCAAAAGTAGTAATTTATTTAATTAACAAACGATATCGAACAGTATTTGTGGACAAACAAATTTAACTTCCATATTGGTGACAATTTAAGTTGATCAAATATTTGTGGACATGTATATTATTTTTCAATTTAAATTGTATATACGAGATATAGTTTATCATGAACAGTATTAATAAATGAGTTGTTCTAAATGAGTCGCACTAATTTTGATACGTTACATTTAAAGCCTAAACGTCAAGTTTATAAGTTAAATAAGTTATTATCAAACGAAAAAATTGTTTTAAGTGTGTTTGAACTTACGAACGTACCAAACATCACAAATAATGAATATCCAAACGTAGGCTTAATACTTATTATTTTGACAGTAATATTTTTTGACACATGTCTTTTTATTTAATTTTAGAATAAATTAGTGTTAAGTAAGAGATTAAATGTCAAAATTTAATTAGAAAAATAGAATCTTCTCTCTTCATATACACACATATATACTGTAAATCCTCGCTTAATATGTATGGCTCATAATTATGTATGTGTATGTATGCGAGTATCATGTTGAAGATAGTAACATTATTTAATGACGGTTTCATCAAATCTATTGAGGAAATCATAGTAGACTACTGAGGAGTAGTTGTTAATGTTAATAAGAGGATAAGGTTTAAATAGTCAAAGTCAACATTGATTGCTGAAAATGAGCCGTCAGTTTATCAATAATGCACAATTGTGGGCACGTCGTTTGGACAACTAGAGACCACCACCATAACAACAATCCGTAATGTTAAAGTCATTTAGTGACCCAATTCTTCATTTCACCGGACACAATGGACCCCACTTTATTCAGTAAAGTTAAATAATTGAGGAGAGATCATGGAGCATGGACCATGCTTCCATTGTCTACTATATTTTAGAAAGAGTAATCCTACACAGACCGGTTTATTGGACCGGATATTTTTTTTTGTGATTTTTAAAAAATATATAATATTTATTTTAACATGAATTCTTATAAAATATAGTATTATAAGTATAATTTAAATATATATACAAAAATAAAGTTATACAGACTGTATAAACCTGTTTTTATATATGTATTCAAATTACATCTAAAACATTATACTCCCTCCGTCCCAAATTAATTGCTCAGTTTTGATTTTTTAAAGTCAAATTGACCATTTTTAAAACTAATATTTTTACTATTTTTGCTAAAATATAGGTGAAGAGATTATAACCAAAAGAAAGAATATACAATTTATTACTAATCTTAATTTTTATAATTTTAGAAATATATTTATATATGCTTAATTATTAATTTTAAGAATAGTCAATTTGACTTAAAAAAGTCAAAACTGAGCAGTTAATTTGGGACGGAGGGAGTATTTTGTTTATAATAAAATGGTCTGTAATTAAATAAATTATATAAATTTTAAATTTAAAAATAATTCAAAAATAAACTTCAAAAAAATCAATATTGAATTTATATTTTGAAAAGAAACGAATAATAATTTCAATATAAATCTATACTCGCGACATTACATGTTTGTACAATGCGCAAGAAACACTGTATATGATAATAAATTTTAAAATATAATTTTCCAAAATTATAGTCTTTGGAGTTTTATGAGTATTATAATATAATTAAATAATTGATTCATTATGCAGTGCACTACTACCCTATCCACAACGGTGTCTCCAAAGTCCTACCACGTGAAGGGAGGAATGGACCTCACATTGGGGATTTTATATATATTGCATTAATGACTTTTTATTTTATTTTATTTTATTATGAGATTCATACATGTGTATATATATTAAATTATAATTATATATATTTATTGAATTTAAATGTGTATTATTATAATTATATAATTTGTATTTAAGAATTATAAGTTTATATTTAAATTACTCTTAAAATAACTCACTAAATTAATTTGGATAAAATCTTCTTTGATTTGTTATATACTGTTATTGATTTGTTATATACACGACGGATCGAATCGTCGTCCGGTTCGTCACTAAAAAGAGTAAGCAATATATGTGGATCAAGATATATATATATATATATATATATATATATATATATATATATATATATATATGTCCGATTCTTCTAAGGGCTCCCTTACTTTGTTAAAATACGGATTTTTTTTTTTAAACAACTAAAAAAAGTTTAATATTTTATGGAACTGAAATTTTTTCATAATACAATGTTTTGGACGTGATTTGGATACCTATACCAAAAAATATATGTACAGTCTGTACATACATTTTTTAATGTTTTGCTTGTTTTAAAAAAAAGCAAAAAAAAATATCCGTATTTTAACAAAGTAAGGGAGCCCTCACCTAATCGGTTCTATATATATACTAGCGATAACCCGTGCCTGAAGGCACGGCAAAACGAAAAATTAGATTAAAATTTGAAAAAGTACTACATTACCTAAAAAAATTTTGCAACCTAAAATAACTTACAATCAGACATAACTATTATCATAATTCACCACACCACAAAAATAATTAATACATACTCAATCATCAACACATATCCAACAACCAAAACATCAATCTAGTCACTACTAATTTCAAAAAAATTCGGCAGAATTTCCTTTAAAAATAGACATCCAGAAAAATCAAACTTGTCTACAAAAATTACAATCATCAATAAATATCCAAACCACCAAAACAACCATTATTCCATACCCAAAATCATCATAACAATGTATAATTAGTTAACTTTACAAAAGACGGAACACAAAAAATAAATACATACAAAAAATAGAGAAACAACTTCGTATTCTTTACAGCTTACACCAAGTATCTTTCGATGTATACCTGAAAATATTTGAAATATAAAAATTATCGTAATATGTGAGGCAAAATAAAACAATTGTAAATCCGAAACTTAAAACCCCTTACTTTACCCTGAATTATCTAAAAAAACAAATGAGCACACACGTGTATGTAGTGGGGGGGAATGATTTAGATTGATATAAGTAAACTGAAAATTGTTATGATTCACTAATACAAAATAATAAATCTTATAATTAGTAGTACTTTTAGTCTTTTAGATTGTTAACAATATTTCATCATTGCAATGATTAAAACTAAATGTATCTATGTCAATTTTGAATTTGAAAACGTCTCAAACAAGTGAAGTATTAAATAGGAAGGTATAAAAACATATAGACTCAAAGACACAAACTATGTACCAACAGTTAACCATTTCAGAAAAACAAAGATTCACTTTAGGTTGAACCAAATTTCTGAAACTAAATAGTTGGAAGAGCAAATGAGGACATTCATACAACATTACATGGTCACTGCACTATTTCAGAATTAAGTACCTTTTGAAGTTTCACAATATTTTAACAAAAAAAACAGTCTTAAAACAAAAACATAGTCCCCTAATTAACAACAAAGAAGAAATAACGACAAATTTACAAATCAAATTAAAAAACAAAGATTGATTATGGGTACTCGCTAATAAGAAACATGTTGTAAAGAATGTTAGGAAATACACTTTCTTTTATGCCTTTATATAATTGAACTATATTTTTGTATTTAATTTCACGCTATTGTCCAAATTCTCAAACAACATAAATCCCCAATGAATTACTTACTCATCTTCGACTCAATCCCCATTTTACATACCCATCAAAGTAAAATAATAGAAAGGCATAAATTACTTACTCATCTCCATTTTACTCCTCAGAAATTGCAGCACAGAACCACAGAGAATGGGTCATCATACGATTGTTTCTTTCGCTATGGAGATGATACGAAGGCTAACTCGATGCATACTAACCAAAACTCCATTTTAGAATTGTACCAAGCTTAGTGATTGTTTGTTGTGATTCATTTTTGGCAGAATCTTCGTCTCTCTAATTTAATTTAGCCAATGCTTTGTTATCCCAAACCTATAATCTCCTTCGCTATTCAAAAAACTTCACAGAGTCTAGACAAATCCGTATTACATAGTTGAACGAAGAACAAAATCTTAGGGGATGGTCGTAAAATTGAGTACGTGGAAGATATAAGGTTGGGGTTTCAGTAAAGAGAAAAATTGGAGTTTAGGATTGTAAAAATGTCGTGAATATAGAGAGGTAGAGGAGATAAACGGGGAGTGAGAAGACAAAAAACAAAAAAGTTTTTTATTGGATTAGAATTGACTCAGTATTGAGACGCAAACGTCAATTGAAGAACTAAGTTAACTAACATATGAATAAAAAAAACAATTCAAGTAATATATTTAATTAACCCATACAACAAAGTATAAGAATACTTAATCCAATTTCACATGAATTTCAGCATGTGGCATAATAATTTCAAAATGACATTAAATACTCCAAATTCATGTTTAATCCAATATATTTAATTCATGTTTCAATGAACTACAAAGCAAATGACATTAAATACTCCAAATTCTATAATAATAGCAATACTAATAAGGACAATACTCCAAATTCTATACTAATAGCAATACAAATAAGGAAAACAATGACATATACTATACATGTTTTCAAAGGAATGTCATTGTGCATATATTAACCATTTGTATATGGAACAAAGCATAAATTCTTTCAGAAATCTACCCAAATGAAGTATTGCCTTATAAATTAAAAAGGAGTATAGATTATTGAACTCACGAACTTATGTGCATAGTACATGATATGATAAATTGCCTAATCCCCAAAATTTAAGTACTAAAAATACTTCACCTCAATAATCCTTCAATATTCACAGTGATAGTTATTACTGAAACCATGTACAGAAATCGAAATGTACACCAATCAATTTAAAATACTTCCTTTGTTCCTCATTTAAGGATGTAGTTTGGTTCAACATTTATCATTAAAATAGTTATTAGTTTAATAGTAGTCGAGAAATAATTATGATACACTTGAGAGTTGTCGTCATTTTATAGTACGATGACTTTTATTGTGCAACACTATATTTCTTGAAGGAACATATGGATTATAAGTAAACAGTAGAAAAGTTGAACAAAATATGAATTGTGACTGAAAATTAGTACTTTCTACACCAGTCAGAAGTGTTAAATTGGACGTCGAAAAGCGATTGAACCCGTTATTGCTTGAACCAATTTTGGTATAGAATGCGTTAGTTTGGCAGAATCACAGTTTTAATTCACACACCCAAAATATTCATTCAATGATCAATTTAAATAGATATAAAATTACGTACAGATTTAGAGGGAGAAATTGAGTAATTCTAGAAGTTGAATTTTCGTGTACCCGAAATCTTTATAAACTTGGAATTGAACTGTGCACTTCTTCGATCTTCATTCTTCTTCTTGATTGCGGAGGAAAGAGATGATTGATTTTGAGATAAGGAAAAGTGAAAGATTAACGCTTGAGTGGGGAATTGATGAAGAAGTGGAACGATTTAATACTTGGGTGTGGAATTGAAAGGAGAGAGGGATAAGAGGGAGAAAGCAAAGCAATTCGGTTGTCAAACTCGGTAAGGACGGACGAAAATGAACCAAACTCAACGGGTGGAACACAGGACGAAAAACTCGGGCTTCATTAACGTTTCAAAGGGAATTGAAGAATCAGAAAATAAATGAATGAAACAAATCCACATAAATGTGAACACAGAAGGATAGTACTACAAATCAAAAAATAAATAGACTTTAATCTCTAAATAAAAGCAATATTAATAGAAAATCCAAATATTAATATACATTCAAAGGAACACTCCATTAGAAATACCAAATTTATCCCACAATTACATCAAAACAAACATACAAAAATCATAAATTATTGTTTGATTAACAAAGAATATACTGGAAAAAGAGAAATAGATACTAAAAACCCAAGAACAATATAATATAAATTTTGATAAATCAAAAATGAATTCTCTTAATTTCTAATAAAAATCCAATTTTCTCTGATAATTTTTTTTACCAGATTTTGTAAACAACCAAATAGTGAAGATAGTACCTTCAAATCGAGTCGCTTGCAAGTCCAGGTCCAATTCTTTGGAATCAATGGTGGAACAACCACCCTTACTGTTTGATTGACAAAAAATATACTGGAAAAAGAGAAGTAGATACTAAAAACCCAAAAATAATAAAATACAAATTTTGATACATCAAAAATGAATTCTCTTAATTTCTAATAAAAACCCAAAAAATGGATGCTTTGATACTTTTGAATTAATACATCTGTTGGCAGCTCATCATGATACTTGAGTTTGAGGAGAAAACAGAAGCTAATTTGGATGACATAGAAACTAATTAAACAATTCAGTGTATTCATGAAAAAAATATATTTGAAATGCTTTTGATTTCATAAGTTTTCTTACAACAGGAATTCCGTGTGACAGAAATAATCAAACAGGAATTTCACTCAAAGTAGTAATACAAAAAAGTAAAAAGTGGATTGAATTTTGGCATACCTTTGGTGTTCGATGCCGGCGGCGGAGAATGAGTTTGATTAAACTGTTATGGATATGGCTTGATCAATTAATCTAAACTCTCTCTCTCATTTGATGATCGGCCCTCACATGATTCGGTAAAATTAAATCTGTAAAAAGCAAACCCAAAAATTAAAAGGTACTTGAAAATATTCTTACTGTAGGGATTAATTGATTACTCACGGTATGAATTATCAGCGTCCGACGAAGAGATTGAGATTGGTAGTCGTCAAAATCGAGATAGAGATTGATCAAAGTATTTGAGGAGATGAACAGATGGAGATTTATAGAGAACTCCCAGCCTTGCACAGAAACACAAAACAATCCATCAATACAAAAAACATGAACAACTCACAACAAAATCCAAATTTCAAAAATACTCCAAAAACCCCCAATTTGAAAACCTAAATTTTGCAAATCGTGTGACTGTGTGGTACGTGTGTGTTCGTGATCTCTGTGTGTGTGTGTGCGCGTGATATCTGTGTGTGCGTGCATGATGTCTGTGTGTGTGGGTATGAGAGAGAGAGAGACAGAGCCCAGAGGGTATGAAATTTGAATAAGGGTTTGGGCATTTTTTTTGTTTTTTGTTTGGCTGAAATGAAATTAGCCATTAGAGCCCATAGATTAAATCTGAGCCATTGGTTGTTGAAGCTTTAATCTAGACCGTTATTTGTTGAAGGCGCTCTGTAGAATGAAAAGTAAAGTTTATTTAAGTTATTTATATATTAAAGCAAATTCATACATCTAGCTTAGTAAGGCATAGTAGCAAATTATGATATTATGAATACAAATAGCCCTTACAGTAGTACATGTGGTCAGGAGCGTTGGTGTTCCATCAAGTATAAAAGTACGCAACAAATGTTCCTTGGAGGGGATTCAAACTTCCACATCTGAAGCGCACCAGTGCTTACAAGTGATTGAATAACATATAGCAAAGTAGTATGGAATAAACATTAAAAAAAGTAACAACAATTTAGAGAAAATAAAGGCTTGAGCTTCTTCAACAAAAAATTATAGAAAGAATACCCAATACAATTATCTGCACAGAGAGGATGATACAAAGAAAATTTGAAACAAAAATAATAGGGAACTTACAAGATTTAAATGGTTAAGATTTCATCAGGTGATTGTGTGAGAGAGATCTAGAGAATTGAAGTGAAACCCCCAATTTAGCACTGCTTCAAACGAATTTTACCGTGAAAAATCTGAGAAAACCCCTAACTACAGGAAGAATCAGCCAAAAAATCCATCAATTTTTCATATAGGGCTTCTCAGAGATAGTCGTATCTTTGTATCTAGAGCTTCTCAAAGATGGTGCAAATAGGAACGCTCTCTGGTTATTCCGTAGCCTTACTTTTCGGCAAAACTAATGATTTGGCCACTAAAGTTGGCACGTTTTACTGAATACTCGATTGAACTTTTACTTTTTCGAATTACATCACTGAACTAATTAATATTTTACAATTAAACCATTCCGTTAAAAAATATTGACAGACGTTAAATAATTGCTGACATGGCGCTGACTTGGCAAAAAATTAAAAAAATAATGCTGACGTGGCAAAAAAATACATAATACTCATTTTAAAGTTTTAAAAATAACAAAATCATAATAAAATAAAATAGATTTTTTTTAAAAATATAATTTTTAATAAAAAACAGATTTTTTTAAAAAACATATTTTTTTTAAAAAAATATAATTTTTTTAAAAAAAACAGAACTTTTTAAAAAAACATAATTCTTTTAAAAAAACAGATTTTTAAAATAAAACAGATTTTTTTTTTAAGAAAACAGATTTTTAAAAACATACTTTTTTTATAAAAAAAACAAAAAAAAATTTTAAAACTTAATTTTTTAAACAACGTACTTTTTATAAAAAAACATAATTTTTTTAAAAATCAGAATTAAAAAAAATACATATTTTTTTTATAAATAGATTTTTTTTTTCAAAACGTAATTTTTTTAAAATACGTAAATTTATTAAAAAGCGTCATTTTTTTCAAAAAACAGATTTTTTTTAAAAAACATACTTTTTTAAAAAAGTATAATTTTTACATAAATTTTTAAAATCTGTTTTTTAAAAAAAAGTACGTTTAAAATCTTTTTTTTTTAAAAATATGTTTTTTTAAAATCTATTTTTTTTAAAAAAACGATTATTTTCAAAAAGTTCCTTTTTTAAAAAAAATTATGTTTTTTTTAAAAATGCATTTTTTTTTAAAATTTAAGTTTTTTTAAAAAATTATTATTTTTAAAAAATTTGTGTTTTTTAAAAAAAATTTATGCTTTTAAAAAAACATAATATTTTTAAAAATATGTATTTTTTTAAAAAAAACATAAGTTTTTTAAAAATCTGAATGTTTTTAAAAAACATAATTTTTTTTAAAAAACAGATATTTTTTAAAAACACAGTTTTTTTTAAAAAAAGAGATTTTTAAAAAACATAATTTTTAAAAAAAATGGATTTTAAAAGTATTTTTTTAAAAAAAACAGCTTTTAAAAATTTATGTAAAAAGTATGCTTTTTTAAAAAAAATCTGTTTTTTGAAAAAAATGACGTTTTTTAATAAATTTAATTATTTTAAAAAAAGTACGTTTTTAAAAAAAATTTCATTTTTAAAACTTTTTATGCTTTTTTAAAAAAATCTATTTTTTTTTAAAAATCTGTTTTGTTAAAAAGAATTATGTTTTTTTTAAAAGTTACGTTTTTTTTAAAAAATAATATTTTTTTTTAAAAATATGTTTTTAAAAAAAATTATGTTTATTAAAAAAATCTGTTTTTTATTAAAAATTATTTTTTTTTAAAAATATGTTTTATTTTATTATGTTTTTGTTATTTTTAAAACTTTAAAATGAGTATTATGTATTTTTTTGCCACGTCAGCATTATTTTTTTATTTTTTTGCCAAGTCAGCGCCATGTCAGCAATTATTTAACGTCTGTCAATATTTTTTAACGGAATGACTTAATTGTAAAATAATAATTAGTTCAGTGATGTAATTTAAAAAATTAAAAGTTCAATCGGGTATTCAGTAAAACGTGCCAACTTTGGTGGTCAAATCATTAGTTTTGCCCTTACTTTTCCTTTCCAAGTTCCTCTCTCTCCTCAAACTCATCAAGGCCATTCAATTCAAATAGGAAAGATCTGAACCGTCCTTTGTTGAAGCCCCTAAATTTGATTTGATGTCGTTGGATCTTGAAATCTTGGGATTGGAGCCGCTCTGTTTTATTATATAGATATATATATATATATATATATATATATATATATATATATTAAATTCAAAAAATCAAAAGATAAAGTCTTATAATTTGAAAGGGAATAAATATGATAATAATATAATAACATGTCATATAAACTTAGGCTCCGTTTGGATTATGGGAAAGGAAAGAAAAATAAGGATAGTGAGAGGTCCCACCATTAATTACTTTCTTGTGGGTCATCCTCCAATTTAATAGGACTAGTCCGATTATCCGTGTTTGGCACGGGCCTATTATTAACAAATTAAAATAAAACTGATATAGTGAATTATTTATTATTAAAAAATAATTTTATAGCAATATATAATAAAAAAAACAATCAATAAAGACAAAAACTAAAACATAATATTCTAATAAAATTAAAAGGAGAGATCGTACATTTTTAGTATAAAATCTTATTTAAATGAAGAATAAAATTAAATAATTTATTAAAATTAGCATATCAAATGAAACATAATATTCTAATAAGATACATTTAAAAAAAAACTAAAACCAAATAAAAGACAAAAAATAATGTAGCACATACCATATATGCATGAGAGAGAATTAAATTAATGGAAAATAATTAATTGTGAGGAGCTTAAGATTTTTATAATATATTATAATGTCAAGTTTTACGTATTAAAGTGGAATACTATTATGTTAGGCTAATGTTAATCTAATATATTTTCATATAAAATCAACTCATCAAGTTATTTGGATAGTGACAAAATAAAAATTAGAAACCAATTAAAATAATTGAAAAACAATTAAATTTGAGATAGTAAAAAAAATAGGAATCAGTAGGAAACTCGACCCATTTAACTCAGTAATTTCAACCTAGTACATCACTATTACAGTAGTAAGAACTATCAAGTCTAGTGAGGAGAAAAAAATAAATTCACAAATCTCGTATAATAGAGGAAACAAACTAACATAAATGAAAATTGAACTCGAGACCTAAATGTCACATTATCTCAGTCCTAACAACTAGGTTAAGACGTCTATCGATAATATAATATAATTACTCCGTTTGTTCCGTTTACATTTTATTTTGACTTTTACTTGATTACCAAAATTTTAAATTCAAATTATGATGTAAAATTATTTTAAGGGATTTGATATTTTCACGTACGAAATTGATATTTTTATATGATCTCTCTCACATGAATACTGAGTGGGTCTCACATTCATGTAAAAATATCAATTTCTTATTTATTTTTAAAACATCTATTAAAATGAATTGTTAAAAGATTGTCAATTTTTAATGAAATGAATGTAACAGTAGCTCTGGTTGAAAATTCAAAATCTTTAATGATCAAGGATATGCGATGTATATGACATGTTGAAAGTGATTTAATAATAAAAATTTTATATTTAATAATATTTTTTTTAAAAAAAATATTCAATTATTTCATTGATCAAGACTAATTTAAATTTTAAAATTCATAAATTCATTATGAAAAATCGAATAAACCTTTATTAATATGGAGGGAGTAATACTCAAAGATGCTGCGTTCAACTAATTTATGCCTCGAATATCCGCAAAAAGGCATGTAACCCAATTTATTTTAGCCCACCAATATGGCAATTTCCCACAAAAAGGCATGTAAGATGTGACTCGACCCATTTAACTCAGCAACTCCGAGCATTTAATTTAGTCAATGGTTCGTTATGTTTCATTTGATATGCTAATTTTAATAGACGGTGGCGAAACCAGAACTTTTTTATAAGAAGTCAAAAAATATTAACAAAAAAATTTATTTATTGATATTTAGAATGCTTCTTTCAACTGTACGACTGAGAGGAGGCAACTGTATCCTGCGACTCTGAATAGTTTGAAAACATCTCAAAATTTTGATGAATATCAAAATTTATGTGGAAATATTATTATTATTATTTCATATAGAAATACGTGAAAGAGATTCATATAAATATATTAGTTTTTATATGAAAATATCAATTTTCTATATAGAACAAAGAAAATAATCCAGAAAGAAATTAACAAATGAGAGTCTCTAAAGTAAATTAATGATGTTTAAAAATATAAAATGTTTGTAAATTTTTTTAAAATTTTGAGCAATAGAAAGCAACTCCACCCATTTAATTTAATCTATGTAGACCTGGCAAATGGGCCAAAAAGCGGGCTTTGGGCCGCATATTTTTGGCCCACAAAAAATTGGGCTTTTTTTGCCCGGCCCGGCCCGACCGCGAGCTGAAAAAAATACAAAAAATAAGCATAAACCACCTTCGGCCCGCGGGTCGGCCTAGCCCGCGGACTATGGGCTTATTTTTTTTTTACCCGTGAAAATTCGGACCTTTTGGGCCCGCGCCCACCCGCCCGTCCGTTTGTCACCTCTAAGTCTATGGTTCGTTATTACTCTAATTATAAATAGTAATAGAACCCTCATAGTAATAGGATCAAACCTCAAATCTAAAGATCACAATATTTCAATCCTAACCACTAGGTTAAGACTTCATCGGCTAATATTATTGTATTAATAATATAGTATAATTACTTCGTTTGTTCTCGATTTTCTTTTACATTTAATTTTGATTTTACTTAATTATCAAAATTCTAAATTCAAATTATGATGTAAAATTATTTTAATTTTTAAAATATGTATTAAAATGAATTATTAAGAGATTGTCATTTTCTAATGAAATGAATGTAACAATAGCTCTTGTTGAAATTTCATAATCTTTATTGATGGAGGGTCTGTGATGTATATGGTATGTTGAAAGTGATTTATTAATAAGGGTTTTATATTTAATAATATTTTTTTTAAAAAATTATTAAATTATTTCATTGATCGAGACTAATTTAAATTTTAAAATTAGTACACTTTTAATTTGTCCATATATATTATTCAAAAGATATCCAGGTAAAGAGAATGAAAAATTTAATTACTTTTCATTTTAAAAATATTAAACCAAAAATGAATGAATGAAAATTTAATAATATAAGCAAATATTTTATATATTATGTCCTCTATATTATAAAACACAATGTAAAATTTAAATATTATTCCTATTTTTTTTCTTTATAAATTCAGTAATAACATAATAGAAAATATATAATTCTTTATTATTAAAAATAAGTTTTTCTAATCTTTTCTTTTACGTTTACAACTCAAAAACATGTTAATCCGAATTTTTTTACATAAAGAAGAAATATGAATAGTATTTAATTATGCAAAAATACGAAAGTACCCTTGAAATAAAAATATTTTTCAACCATGTACACGTTGAGAGCAAATCTTCTGTCTCTAAATTTCCTGTTCTCTTGTGTCCCTCCACTTAAATTTTGACACGTAATCTTTTACATAATATTAATTAATTCTAAAATTAAATAAAAAATATGTGTCAAAATTTAAATGGAGTAACACAAAGAGAATAGAGAATTTAAAAATCGAGGATCTGCTCTGGTACACGTCCGGTTAAGAAAATTAATGGGGTCCACAACTCCATATATTATTTGTTGGATTTTTCTGAAATTCAGAACCATTCGGTGGCAATGTTAATCATAACTGCTACACGACAAACCATTAGTGTTAATGTACATGCATATGCATGGTCCTATGCAAGCGTCTTCAAGTGTGTTCTAAAATAAAATATGCCATAATAATATCAATTATTTATAGTAATATCTTTAAATTTTTATAATTACCATATTTATATCATACGTTCTCTCCTATTTATAAAATTTTAAAAAGATTGTAGTTAATTCTTCTGAATGATATAAAAATCACAAATAATTAGAAGTATTTTTTTGTCTATTTTAGAGAATATAATTTTAATTTATTTATAGTTTTTAAAATTTGAAGAAATAATAATGAATTAATTTTTCGTATTAAATATTATTTTATTTTTAATAAATAATATTGAAGTTTTATATCATATTTTAATTCAGTTATGTAAGACCACAACTTATTATGAATGAAATTAAATTTTCTCTATTTATTATTTTAAAATAGTAAGGGTTGATTTGATTAATGTGATTAGTTATGGGTAAAATGCGCAAATATTTCAAATAAGCAAGTGTTTATAAAATATTCATTTTTATCGGAGGATATTCGTTTGGTCGTGGAATATTTTTACTGTTGGGGAATATTCGTACGACAGCGCAACCTTATGTGCACCCCATAATGGAAAGCGATTGGATGAAGGAAAACGATAAATATAAGTTGTTTATAAATAACAGCGTAGTTGTTACCGTTAATATTATTTCCGCTGCGAATATTGATCTGAAACTTGTTGTCTATTGTATTTTATCAGATTTTTTTCTGTTGAAGACTAACGATAATTTGTTCTATATTATCTTAGTCATAATATTCTTTAATGGGCTAGTTGAGCTCAACCTTTTCTTTTTTGTTCTATTTTTCTTCTCAGGAGGCGAGAATGTAGCGAGTAGTAGTCAGGGTATGGAATGTAGGTTTTAGAAAGTTATTTTAGTAGTCCTCACCATTTTTGTAAAATAATATATCAATAATTGTAATGAGGGCTTATTTGACTGTTGATATTGTCTAGAAGATAATATTTATATTTAAACTCATAATTTTTATGTTATTTTAATAAAGTTGTAGTTGTTTCTGTACCATAGTTATTGACGACTCAGAATGGGTGTTGTATACCTATTTTGGGGGCGTCACAGTTGGTATCAGAGCTTATGGATATGATCTCTAGCGGAAGATCGGGGAATAGAACTAGGAGGGAAGAGACGAGTAAATCATTCACTAGTGTGTCCTATCTAAGTTTATTTGTTAGTTGGTCAGTATATAGGGATATTATGTGATATGTTGATTTCCTTAATTAACCCTTGTTTTATGACAGTATTTAAAAATGGCAACTGAGAATGTTAATAGTGGAGTAAATGAGACCGTGGAAACACCTTTGCTCACAAACGAGGAGAACGTGCAACAGGCTAAAAATGTTCCTCCTGTAAACAATATCATTGAGCAGACGATGAACGACGGGATGTTTAGAAGTTTTTTGCAGTTCATGCAAAATCAGACGAGGGAGACTCGTGTACAAAATATAGGTGAAAATGATAACAACGCACGATTTGTCACAGCCAAACAGTTCAAAGAGTTGGGTCCACCAGAATTCTGGGGAAAGCCAGATCCGATTAAGGTGGAAACATGGGTCAAATAAATTACCAAGATATTCGATGCCTTGGGATGCACGGAGGAACAGAAGGTTCCATTCGCCACCTTTATGTTTCGTAGTGAGGCAGATTACTGGTGGGAATCTGTGAAGCGTACCCATCCAGCCGCACTCAACATGTCTTGGGAGACGTTTCAGAAACTGTTCAAAGACAAGTACTTTCCTAAAAGTATTCGTCATATGAAGGAAGTGGAGTTTATTAGGTTGGAACAAAATAATATTGTAACACCCCAACTTTTATGAATAAAGATGAATTTTCTATAATTATTATTTTTGGAATAAATTTGATATAATGTTATAGTTGTGGGTAATATTTAGAAATTTTGTAAAGTACGCAAGTTGTTTATAATATTCGATTTGTCGGGGAATATTCGTACGACGACACAATCATTGGTGGACCCCACAATGGAATTATTATCGGATTGAGAAAACGACAAAAATATTTTTATGAAAATAACGACAGAAGTTTTATCGTTAACTATTGAAACACCCGGTGTTAAAAGTACAAGAATACGCGTGGTTGCATAGTAGCACACGGTATTGATTATTGATGCTTACGTGAGAAGTTGTTCAGTTTTATTCAATTATTGTCTATATTTATATATTATTAAATCAATAATTGAGATGACAGAGTTATTAATATTATTATTTGTATTATTAACGATGTCTAGAAGTTCTGCCAAGAAAAGGTTTGGTCACTTAATTGCGAGCTAATAGAGAGAATTTGTCCATTTTATATAAGCTTGGTGCGCACTTTATTTTGTAATTTACAATTTTTTCGCAATTTTGTCACTGTATTTGACGTAAAATATTTATTTATATAATTATCACTATATTTTTGTATAATTTATATTTTTTATTATAATATTGTACAAAAACACCACTAGGCATACATCCTACATATTTGCTCCCAACCATTAAAACGATATTAAATAGACAAACTTGCTTGTACATAATTTCTTAGTTATACAAATTTGAGGCAACTTGCCTCATATTTTCTTAAAATATTTTAAGTGAATAATACTCTTAAGATTTATTTCAATGTAAACAAACCTGCACTTTAATAGTGATTCTGAGGCAGAAAAAAATATATAAATAAAGGGTCCATGCTTAGATATATTTGATATTCTAACAACTTAAAATCCATGTATAATTAATTTTAATAAATAATATCTAGAAGTTCTGCCAATGAGAGATTTGGTCACCTAATTGCGCGCTGATAGGGAGAAATCCTTATTGGAAAGCCTCCTCTTTCATGCGAAAAAATTATAAATTACAAAATAAAGTGCGCACGAAGCTTATATAAAATGGACAAATTCTACCTATAAAATGGATAAATTTCCTCTATTTATTATTTTGAAATAGTAAGGGTTGATTTGATTAATGTGGTTAGTTATGGGTAAAATGCGCAAAAATTTTAAATAAGCAAGTGGTTATAAAATATTCATATTTATCGAAGAATATTCGTTTGGTCGTGGAATATTCTTACTTTCGGGGAATATTCATACGACGGCGCAGCCTTGTGTAGGCCCCATAACGGAAAGCAATTGGATGAAAGAAAATAACAAATATAAGTTGTTTATAAATAACAGTGTAGTTGTTACTGTTAATACTGTTGGAATACCCAGTAGTTAAAACACAGTAGCACACGGTATTGTACCGATTATTGATTCTTACGTAAGAAGGCACTACTCAATAATTGTTACAGTAATTACTGTTTAATATTTTATTTTATTGATTCAATAATTAGCTGCGTTGATATTTTATATTGTTGTTGTTTCAATAATTATCATTACACACTATTTTCTATTATCAGATCAATAATTCATATTATTTGAATAATATTATTAGATAACATTATTGGTAATTTCTAAAAAGTTCTGTCTAAGGAGATGTTTGGTCACCTAATTGCCCGCCAGTAAGGAAAATCTTTATTGGAAAACCCCTTCTTTCCTGGGAACGGCCTAGTTGCTAGTATTGTGATTCTGTAATATTATTTATGAATAATTAATTATTGATTTATATGATAAGGAAAATATTCATTTTATATGGATATAAATGAAGAAAATTTTAAAATGACAATTGTTAAAAAATTGATATTTTATCTTTTCTGATAAATAATTCATTTAAATATATTATTATATTTTAATAATATAATAATGGTGATATTTTTACAATGAATGTGGGATATATGAATAAATGAGGAAGAATATTTTTGTTACAATAAATGTTAAAAACATGTTTTTCATGTTTGTGTACCCCATTTCTTGACTGAAATTTGATTATAGCTTGTAAAATCGCTCGTTTATGGATTTCGGTCTGTTTCTGTTTGGAATTTGGAAAAACTTTCTTCTGCAAAGTTGTAGATAATGAAATTTCTATGAAAATGACATAAGGTTCAAATTTTTCTGACAAAAGGGCTATTTATTATGAATTATTGAAGTTCTAGAATAATTGATTTTTGAAGTTTTAAATAATTTTTAAAAGAAAAACGTTTTTTACAAGTTAAGTGGGTCACGCATGTGTTATAAATGGGCTGAAATTAGATTTCAAGGATGAGCTTGAAAATTTTATAAATATAATAATATTTTATTAAATTTTCTGCTTTGGTGTTCTAAACATTTTTCTATAAATAGGGTGCTTAGGTTAGCAATTAAAAATCACACCAGAAACTGAATGTTTTCTCTCTCTTTCTCTCTTTATATTATCGAGCGTATTTTTGTGAGTATTTTGATATTTTGAGTGTTGCTATACGGTGCAAGTTTCCTTCAGCAATATATCTGGTATTCCTAGCTAGAAGTACAGTCTTTTCAAGGTAAGAGATATTTTTTTTAAAAAAATGATATTATTTCTTCTAATATAATTATGCCGGAATATTGGTAAGATTTTTCTTGTAAAATTCTTGTTTTTTAGTGTCGGGGTTACTATTCACGTATACGGCACTATTCACGAATACGACACTATTCACATAAAAATTAAATTTTTATTTTTGTCCAAAATATATATTATGGATACTAGCTTTGATTGTATTCATGTTTTGATCATTCTTGAATTTTACTTCACTGTGGTTATTTATGAAGTTTTTTTGAACTTGGATCGTTTGGAATACGAATCCTTAATATTTATTCTTTTGTTTCACTGGATTCGTTTTCTTTAAAATATTTTTCATCATTCTTAGTCCTAAATGAAGGTATTACTGAATATCTTTGGCCTGTAATGCAAAGATGGTTGATTTTCTTATGAATATCTTTGACCCGTAGTGTAAAGATGTACAGGTGTTGAGATGAACATGACCGACTTATGAATATATTTGGCCTGTAGTGCAAAGATGAATATTTTATTCAAGATGAATATTGATTTATATTACAGGGATAAAATATTGATGATGGACTTTTAAATTCATAGATTATAGTAGATTTCATTCTCTACGTAACTCTTCTATGAATTATTATTTCCGCTCCGAATATTGATCTGAAACTTATTTTCTATTGTATTTTATCAAATTTTTTCTCTGTTGAAGACTAACGATAAGTTAAAATATGCATATCCTATTAAGTTAAAATATATTATTTCCTGTTTCATAGTATAAATACATCTTAAATTTTAAAAACCGTACATATATTAACATAAGAAAATCTAATCATCACATCTGTTCAAAATTTGTGTTACGTATTTTTTTCTTATTATAAAATTTTCTTCTCTTTATTTTTATGAGGTTTGTAATCTCACTCTTAAAGACATTTAATGTTAAAAAATTATAATATTATTGAGATTATTATTATAATTTTTCAATAATCAGTGTATTTGATATCGACTTT